>OX359284.1:33084546-33547046 GCA_947179155.2 Hedera helix | reverse complement strand
TAGATATGATAAAAATAGTTCATGTGATCAAATAAAAAGTTAATTCTAAAATAAAATAATATTCAAAAATATTAAAATAATACAAATAATCATATGTTATCCATTATTATTACAATCGTGCAAATACGTAATTGGTATGGTTGCTCAATCCTTAATACTATCTCCATTCACAGGGACGAAGCGACATATTGCGTTGCGGGGTCAATTGACCCCGGTGAATTTTTTTATTTTTTTTATAATATATAGTAAAATTTAAAATTTTTAAATATTATATACAAATTAACTCCATTAAAATTTTATAAATTATTTAATATACGAGTTAAATTGAAAATTTATAACTTTTTCACTTAAATCTCAAACTAATATCATTCATTCTTTTTCTATATACATATATTCATATAGATTTTTTAAACTAACTAATAATATATTTTATATTATTTTTTGAAAAAAATAATTATTTATTAACAATTTGTCTTTAAAAAAGCCTATTAGGATATATACATGCATATAAATATATATAATTAATAATTATTATATTATTATTATTGTAATTAAATATATATTTTATATATACAACTTGAAAATATAAAATTATTCAAAAAATTTAGTTCACCGTACAACATAATAATATCATCATTACTTAACCAAATTAATAGGCAAATAAGAAATAAAAAGTATATCTTTAAAATTTACATTTCGAGACTCCTATCTTACTATCTAATCTAATGACTTTTGCTTCTTGATTCTTAGAAGCAAAAACAATTGTTAAACATTATATTTTTGTTGTCAATTTTGAAAAAATTGAAAGAAAATGAAGAATTTAAAGTAAAAGAGGTTATCATTCTTACTAGTTTTGTACTAACTACAATTATCTTCTCCTCAAATCAAAATTGAAATTAAATCCACTATTTCACGTGTATCACGTCTTAGCGTAAAAAAAATGATACATATACCTAATGGAAATTGATATTTTCGTTGACTTTGTTGTTATTTTCACAAAATGTATCTATAGCGACGGCTTTAAATTCGTCGTTATAAACTTATGACTATATTTTTTAGTGTCGCAATAGGTCTATATATTGCGACAGTTTTAACATATAAAGTATAATTATAAATGTATAGCAAAAATCTTAAAACTGTCATTATAAATAAAAAATAAAGTCTACCTATAAAAATAACAAAAAATCTTGTGAAAATAACCGTTACATACCTAATTCATCTACACCTATTGATATGCAGGGGCGGATCCCCCACTTTAAGGGCAGGGGGGTCAATTGACCCAGTTGACTTATTCCTCTTCCCTAGAATTCCTTCAAGGCGATGTTCAAAATTGGGCCAACCAAAATCTAACCATGGCTATGCTACCTGGAACTTATGGACACACATAAGTTCCTTTGGCTATATTTGTTTGCAAAATATATACTTGGGATTGGATTATTTGTATTAATTTAAAGCTATTTTTGATTTTTTTATTCCATAACGAAGGATTATTAGTCCCATAAAGTCATTTAATAGCTTAAAATAAGAGAGACTATTAATTCTAAATTCATCATGGGATTATATAATCCCTCATAAATAGTCTTAAGAATGATAAAAAATAGTCCAAGGACTATTTAAAGGACTATTAATCTCTCATCATGGGATAAAAAAATCGAAAATAACTTTAAATATTTTTTTGAAATAAAGAAAAGCCATATGATTAATTTAATTAATCGTGTGAAAAATAATTTAAGGATATTAATTAACAAGGATGATATGTGATTTGGGTGATAATTAAATTAAAGCCCAAATTAAGTGTAACCCAAATGTGTGTAACATTATTTGTGTGTAAGGCAAGATTGTTAGTGAATTGAGTATGCCAATGCATATTATCTATGCAAGTCCAATGCTAGAAGTTTGTTTGTGACCCAAATCGTGCAGCCTTATTACATTTTTTTTATCCATCTCAGCAGACCAAGGGGTATGATAAGGAATGAATAATTGTTTATATATATATATATATATAAGTGGGTGTTGTCTTAGTCACAAGGAGACTACACGGTTGGGGACAAATGGGGAGCCTATCGGCAGCCCCAAGTAGGGCTGTTCAAAATTTTTGATTTTTTGAAGAATCAGTCGGTTCGATACAAAATTGACCGATTCGGTACCGGTTCGACTTTTTGGAGGCTTATCTTTTTTTTTAATAATAATAATTATTATTAATAAATAATTACTAATAATAATAATTATTATTATTATTATTAATAAATAATTACTAATAATAATAAAAATAATAATAATAATAATAAAAATAATATTAATAATAAATATTATTATTTTCGGTTAATAACCGGTTCGGATTTCGGTATTCATTTTTTCCTATTTTCAGTACTGGTTCGGTTCAGTTCGATTTTAACCGTTTAAACACCCCTAGCCCCAAGGTAGGTAGAATTTTCACGTCATTATTAATTAAATTAATAATTAAATTTCCGACGAGTTAGTTTTACGAGATTATTTAAATCTTTTTATGTGATTAATTAATTATGTGATTAAATGATTATGTAATTAATTACTAAAATTATTTAAAGGGGGTCACTAATATGTTATTTAAATTAGTGAACAAACCCTAAAGTTTTAATATCAAAATAATTGATAAGTTTCCTATTAATTAAATATTCAATTAAATTGAATATAATGAGTTAATTAAATATAATAAATTAATTAATATGATTATTAATTAATGTAAATAATATGAAATATTATTAATAATATTTATTAGTCCATTTAGTAATTTAATACTAATGGGTTAAAATATTTAATTATTTATTCAATCTAATTATTTATTTAATCATGGATTGAATAATTAATGTGTAAATTATTAAATTAGTCCAACATGGGTCAATTAGTAGTCCAAGTGGAGAATAATAAAATTTGACAATTTAGTAGCCCAAACAATTTAATAGGAGCCCAATTGGTATTTTAAATAAAGCTCAATAATTGGCCCACTTGGAAAAATAATTATATAACTATTAATTAATTAAAAAGTAGAAAGTGACTATGATTTTGGGACAAATCAAGTTGCATCAGCCGACCATGTGGAGAAGAGAGAGAAAAAGAAATTGGTTTTGTTTTTATTTTATTTTATTTTTCATTTATTTAATTAATGGATTGCTTGTTTGATTTTTCAAGTACTTGGATCATCCCTCTTTTCACCTAATGTGTCATTTAACCCATTGCTTATGTAAGTTGTCATCTATGAGAATGGGCTAAATTATTAGATATATTATGTGTATCTAATAATTTTGCAAGTATACTTGAAATTGGTAAATATTTCACTTCATTATTTTCTCCAAGTTTCAAAAGAGAGAGTTTGAGAGCAAAGTATTTTGAGAGAGAGCAAGAGAATGAGAAGGAGTTCTAAGCTAGTTCATGTCATCTTCTTTCACCACTTATATTGGAAGAAAAAGGAAGATAGCAATTAAATCAAGGTAATGGTTATTCTAAAGCTAATTTTTAGTCTTAAATTAAATAAACTAACATATGTGTATAAATATGTTAATATAGTTAATAATGTGTAGTGGTAATATTTATGTCATGCTTGAGTTTAATATGCTTGGTTTGTATTTTGGTATATTTTGCATGCTAAAATATGTGTTTAATAGTGTATAATCAAGTCTTGAAATTTATGACCAAAAATATTTTTATAAAACTTAGGTTTGATGTTATAATATTATAGAACATTAAATCATGAGAAAAACAAAGTTTGAATCACTCAAAATGGAGTTATACACAAAATGTTATGATTTATGGTAGTTTATGTGATGTAAAAAATTTTATAAAAAAAGAATGATATTAAATCAAGAAAAATTAAATTTTCATGTTATAAATTGATATTAAGTGATTGTTAATTTTTTTTTATTTTTATTGAGGATTTAAAGTTTACTTGATGGTATATTTTTATTTAAAATGGGTGTTGCCGGAATACTGTTCACATTCTGCCGGAAGAAAAAAAAAAAAAAAAAAAAAGAATTTTTCCGCGCAATGCGCGAAAGGTTATGCAGTTAAAGGACGCGGAGCCAAACGACGTCGTTTGGCTCCGTTAGAAATTTACTCCGAGCGTACGCGAGGAAGCCGTTTCCGGCTTCTCAAAACGACACCGTGTTTTTCTCGGCGAAATTACTATTTTGCCCTCAGATCAGTTTTCAACTTATTTACAGAAATGTTATTCGGGTTTAATTTAATTAATTTAAATATTTAAAAACTAATTTAAAATTATAACAAAAATAATAATAATACAAAAATAATATTGGGGAGGATATTTTTAATTAAGCTTAATATTTAAATATTTTAAATATTAATCTAGTTAGCTAAATCATGGTTAAGTTAATTAAATTTATTAGTTATTTATTATTTAAAATGTTAATAATAAATAAAGGTGATAAATTAGCAATTATTATTTAATTCCTATTAAATAATAATTAAAGAGAGATAAAAGTTTATAAATTAACTATTTATTATTTAAATATTATTAAATAATAAATAAGAATAATTAAGTAATTAATTATTATTTAATTAGCATTAAATAATGATTAAGGGAAATTAAGTTATTTAATTTAAATAATAAATAAGGATAAATAAATTAAATTTTATTTAACCTTAAATAATAATTAAAAATAATTAAATAATTAATTATTAATTATTTAATTGGCATTAAATAATAATTAAAGAGGATTAAAATTAGTAAACTATTATTTAATTTCCTTAAATTAAATAATAAGTGAGGTTAATTAATTAATTAATTATTAGTTGATTAAAATTAAATTAAAGAAGGTGAAAATTAAATCAATAATTATTTATTATTTAATTGTGATTAAATAATAAGTAAGTACAATCAGTTATTATTTATTTTAAATAATAACTAGAGTTAATTAATTAATTTCTATTTAACCAAGATTAAATAGTAATTAAATAGAGATTGAATTAATAGAATAAATTTAATTTAATTATACTTTAATTAAACAATTATAATAAGTTGTTTAAGGGTTTAATAAGTGTCCAGCGCTTAAGAAAAATATTTTACAACTTATTAAATTATTAACCTAATTTGATTGAGGGTCTATAAGGTTAATAATATTATTTCGACTAATGTAAATTATGTGTTAGTACTTATATGATAAATAAGTACCTTAGTTAGCGTATAGTTGTGCAAATACGCCGTACTAATTATTAGACCAACTTTATTAATGTTAGGTCTTTTCAAAGCCAGTTAGTTAAAGTTAGACATTTATTGTAGCTGAGCAGATAGGCAAGTTCCTTATCTCTAAACTCATTTCATTGAGCAAATTATTTATCTAAGCTTGAACTGTTATTTTTCAAGCATGCTTTGAGTGGTTTAATTACTTTACAATTATTCCACATCGATATTATTGTTATTCGCACTTGTTGCACTTGAGATTGTACAGTCATTGACTTGTACTTAATTATTATTCTACCGTTTAAAGAACTGTTCAAAGTAGGTCTAAGCCATTGTTCGACTAGACATTTATATTAAAGATTTTAAAAGCTATCCAAATCATTGAAGATGCGGATTCTTAGATTATCATGAACACCCCTTTATTATAGGGGAGTAACATGTATCTAATATTAGGTACAAAATACGAAAATTAAATGTTATGCATACACATATTGTACTGAGGCTGATCCCCTCGGGTACATATTTCTGGTACTAACCATTGGGTCAACCTGCTATTGACTCCAGTGGATATTTATAGTTCATAGTCTATTTGACTATCCTAATTTTAAAAGTAAATTATTGTTCCTGCTTATGTTATTCACATTTTTGAACTGTTCAGCTATTCCCTTTTCATTCATGATATATTGTTCTTTGTTGTTATTTAAACTTGTTGAGCAAACTAGTTGCTCACTCTTGCTATATCATGAAACATTATTGCAGTGTAACCCGAAACTTCGAAAAAGAACAAGGGTAAAGGAAAGATGAAATAATAGACTTCGAGATGCAGCCCTGTAGTTAATTAAATTAACTGTTATATAATATAAACCCTAAGTACTTTATTAGGGGTATTTGTGTACTTTTGTGTAAGGTTATCGTATCTTGGGACTAGTAACACCTTTTGAATGAACAGCATATGTTTATTATTCCGCATTTAGTTATTGTATGTTGTTTAGAGGTGAATGTTTGTATTGGATCGTAATGACCGGATCCGGGTATTTAGAACCCGAATTTGGGGGCGTCACACTAGTCCTAGGCATAAAGGTATGAAATGTATTATGTCATAAACTAATTTATTATTATTATTATTGTATTGATCAAGTGGGTTCCAACTATGATGTATTATGGTATGAAATGTCCAAAATGATTATTTGATGTATAAATGAGGTATATGAATAGGATAGGCCAATACATAACATATATTAAGACGTATGCTTGCAAAAGGTCAACCATTGTATTATGTGCTAAGAGGTATAAGTTAACCAACTTATTTAATTAAATGATAACGTTATGTGTTATGAGGGATACAACTAGTACATGTATGATTGAATGAGTTTAATTACGTGTTAAATGTACCGCGAAATTAGTATATTTATACTAAGGTGTATCACTTTAAATGAATGGAATGACGTTTCATGATTAAAATTAATTAGTGGGGCGACACGATTATATTTGTAGGTCGTACAATTGTCAACATGATGAAGTTGAATCGAGTCAATGTATCAGGCAAGTATTTCTATTCGAACTACTTTTCAAAGTTCAAATATTTGTTATGTCGTGTTTGTACTATTGAACATTTCAAACATCATTCGAATTATTGAACTGACTTAAAGCTCTTTATACATGAAATGTTACAAATTGTGAGTCTAAGCCATTTGTTCGGCTAAACCAATAATGTCATGTTATTTCAAATTCTATAATTCTTATAGTTAAACCAAACTATATTGTATTGGTGCAGTATCCGATATTGAAAGTTGAATGAATAACTCTCATAGTAAGAGAAAAGTTAGAAATTGGGATATAATTCGTATATGACGTGGTTGCGTTACTAGATGTTTTATATTGTGCACAATGTATTCGTACGATGGGCTGATCCCCCAAAGTACACATCTTTGATTATTATCACTTGTTATATAAATTGTTAATAGTCTTAACGATATTGATTTTATGACCATTGATTATTGACAGTCCTTATGAATGTCAATAGTCTTAACGAAGTTTACGATCAGTTAACCAGCAGCAGGAAATCCTGAATTTTTAAAATCAAAAGTAAATGCCTTTGCATATTTATTCAAGCTTTTCTCAATTGTTGCTAAATTGTGAAGTTTCAGAAAACGTTAACGTTATCCATGTTATAAATGTTATAAACTATTTTATATACTTGTTGAGCTAATAGTTGCTCACAATTGCTAAAATAAACATTGCAAGTTATGCCTAAACCTTCTAAAGGAACTAAAAAGGACAAGGGTAAAAAAAAAACAAGAAATAGTCTAAATTATGTTTAGACTTAGGTTACAATATTATGTAAACTTTTTGTATTATTATTATGTTTTGTGTTAAAGGTTAAGTCTAGTATAGTTATGAATTGTATTATGAACAATGTAATTAACGTTGTGATTAATGATTAATGATGAATGGATAGATAGATGTGTCTGAATGTTGTACCATGAGCATCAAATCTGAGATTCAAGGGATCCGAATTTGTGGGTTTCACAACAACCTTCCTCCTTTAGCAACAATAATTTTGTGCTATTCTAATGGCACTAGGATAAGGGTTACCTCTAGGAAATTGGTTGGAGCTACAGTGTATCTGGCTGAGCTTGGGGCGATTCGGGATGGCTTGGATTTGGCTTGGGAGTTGGGTTATCGTGATATTATATAGTGGAAATTATACACACAAAAAAAAAGGCATTACTCATATATACAGTAATATAGAAGGTGCGTCTAAATAAAGACCAAGATCCCACATCGATTGCAAAATCCAAAGTAGCATATGACTGATAAAAATTATAAGGAATTGTTCACAACTAGCGACTAGTCTCGCATCGCTTGATAACCAAAATCTAGATTCCTCTAAAGAGTATAAATAAGACCTTAGAGGCTGGATGGAGGCAAGGGACAATTAGTAAGACCTGTGGCTTGGAGAGGCAGTCACCTAGGACTACTCAAGTGGTGGACCTTAGCTCAAGGCCTAGCCTAACTTTCAGACATCAAAAGGCTTGATTTTTGTGGGTCGAGTTTGGTTTAGCCTAGCCAAGAGGGTTCAAAGTTGAGACATTGCTTGACTTGATCAACAATTAAAGCCTAACAGGCTTAGGTCGGTTCAAATCAGATCGACCTGTTGTGCATCACGAACCCTATTGAACTAAGGGATTGGATCCGCCTCTTATGGTATCAAATCACATTTTAAGTCGTCTCTGATTTATGATTTATTTATGATTTGAGAATATGACAAAATCCCTACAAGATTAGATTAGTTAAAGAAAGTGCACTTAAATCTTATAAGGATATGAACTTGAAGTCTCAAATTCAAATAATAAGAACCATAAGGACTAAAGTGAAACTCAGTAAAATTTAAATATCCTTACTACGGTAATAAAATTTTACAGTATTCTTGTTTCATAGGCAAACTTGAACTGAACCCAGTTTTATTGTTTGGTTTACATCTTTGAGAAAATCCACATCATCAAGTTAACTGCAGTTCCAATTTTTCCATCAACCATTATTGTCGTTAGCTTTAAAACCTGTTCAAGTAGGGACCCAAAAAAAATCAACAACAGACATGGATTGAGAGTGTTTGAGCAGGACAATAAAATGGGGAAGTGCAGTCATAACTACAATAGGCTTTAGGCTTCAAACGCAAGATACATGTTAAAATTGGAATCCAACAGTCCCAGATAAAATAAAAGCGACAATAGTATTGCACTTTACGTAAATAAAAAGCAATATTACTGTATATGCACAAAATACGATTTAAGAAATAAATATGTTTATTATATAAAATATTTGATCCGTTTTAATTTATAAAATTATTATTAATTTTTAAAAAATATTTTTAAATTTAAAATTAATATAAATTTATTTAAAATTATAAAATAATAAATATTATAATTAATAATATTTTTAAATAATTTATAATATTTATCAGTGCATTGACTATATTTAAATAAATCTATATTAATTTTAAGTTTAAAAGTGTTTAGATTTGAGTTTTAAAAAATTAATAATAATCTTATAAATTAAAAGAAAGTGAGTGAGATATGTGAGGAAAATTTTACACTTTTAAATGAGGTCTCTTTTATAATAATATTATTTTAAAAAATTATAAAAAACCCTTCATATGTAACATCAGACGAAGTATATTCAATTACACAAAATGAGCTCATTATTTTTGTTAAATAATTCACACAATAAACAGTGTCCCTCGCCTCTCTTCGATTGGATAATTTTTTATACAACATATAAAATTTTAATATTTAAAATAAACAAATAAATAAATAAAAGACTCCGTAGCATTACACCTAAACAAATATGAAAGTAAATAAGTACTATAGAATTAATTATAGGCGGTGAAATATACCTGGACCGCACCTTATGCGACACTTGCCCTCACAACGCTGCATAAGCCTAGCTGAAAATTAAAAATAAAATAAAAATTAATTCTTTTATATACACCAACTGTTCTCTAATAATTGTACACTAATTAGAGAAAACATTATATGAATCCGGTTTAGACATCTCATTATTTATGTACATTCATAGATTATGATCCCTCCTTTACGTTACATATTTAGCGACATGTATTTATATTATTTTAAATAGAAATATTTGTTAATAATTTATAATAAATTTTATTATAACGTTAATTATTTAAAATAAATTTATTGCTTACTAAATATAATATTTATATAGTTAAATATATATCGATAGAAATTAGAGTACAGGTATACAGGAGGGAACCTGATCCATACAATCTGTTTTAACTCTATTTTTACACAAACTATTAATACATAATTATGTACTCTAACAATAAACGAATAAAAACTATGTCAAAATAATATTTATATTAAATATATACTTAACGATATTTTTATACATATTTTAATTTTTTAATAATAATCATTATTCTGATAATATAATTAAAAATTTGATATTTTCATAATAATTTTTTATATTTTCATATGTAAAGTTCACGTATTAAGTATTGTGCAGATACATGATTGGTCTTTATATAGAATTTACGGTGAAGATATTAAAAAATATTGTAAAAATATTAATTTTATAATTATTATTTTGACAAAATTAATAACCTGGGGGGGTTGTCAATTTTTTGTTAGTTTTCATTTCCTTTCATATTAGCTTATTAGTTTATTTTCTATCTTACTCAAAATCTTTCCAAATTCCAAACAAAGAAAACAATAAATTGACAAAGGAATTGAAAAGAAAAAGAGGGATGGAGATGTAGAAAAAGTTACTGTTGGGATTGACGCAAGCAGTGAAACAAGCGTCTATGCAGTCTTCGGGACCGGATTCCGCTACCTTTATGTTGGAAGTTAATACAAACAGAGCCAACATCAAAGCTGCCATCGCCACTTTCTTCTTCTCCATAATATAATTCAGATCTATCTATCTATCTTTCAGATTATTATTTCTTTTCAATTTCTCTCTCCTCTCTTATTTGTGGCCGGCTAGATCTACTTCAATCCATGTGTTATAAGAAAGATGCCGTAGTGGATAATGTATGTAAGGGTAATAATAGCCCTTCACTTTGTTGCTAACTCCAGAACTGCCATGCACTTTTTTTTAAGAGAAACGAAAAGGGGGAAAAAGTGAAAGTGTCTTGTGGTGGTGCACAACATGTCGGCTGATTTGGTCCGTCATGAATCTGTTATTTCTTGGGCTTTGATCGGGCCAAACTAGTCCATTGACTTCGATCTGGAAGGCCAAGGCAAGGCTAGGCTCGTTAGGCCTGCAAGTCAGGGCGGTCTGGTTCAGCCCCTTTTTTATTATTATTTTAATATTAAATATTTAAAATAAAAAATATAAACTAAATTTTTTTTATAAAAATAAATTTTTTAATAAAGAGTTAGAGTATTTACAAGAAAATAATTTAATTTAATATTAAAAATTAGTTTATCGATATATTAATTAACGTTAATATTTAATATTAAAAATAATAAGGAATTATTAAGTGTTTATTTTAATATTAAATAATAGTATTTATAAGAAACTAAATTATTATTACTATTTAATCAACTAAATTTTAATGTTAAATATTAAATAAAATAATTAATTAATTAAATAATTAAATTTTTAAATTTTATTGATGTATTAATTAAAATTTATAAATTACAATAAGCTAATGTATTAAAACTTTATTGATGTATTTATTGTTCCTTTTTGACCTTTGCTACTTGCTGCCATATTTTTTTTTGAGCCTCGTTCACTCACTTCAATTCAGTCTTCACGTGCTGCCATTGGTGCTGTAGGTCTTCATGGGTTGATTCAGAACATTCGCGTGGACTATAAAGCTAGACTTCCATGATTTAAGTAAGCTTTGGAATAATCTAGAACTGTTCCTCAAAAAGAGCAACTCAATTCGGCTATTAAAGGAGCAAGATTTCAGATATTAAAGGAGCAAGATTTCGGCTATTAAAGCAAGATTGTTGAATTAAACATTAGTTTCCAAAAATTAAAGCTTACTTGATTTGTTTCATAAATTAATGGCTGGAAGCAATCTTTTTTATATAGTTGTTGGAATATAATTTTTTGGGCATAGTTAGGGTATAGTCTAATTTATTTAATGGCTCAATTTTAGTGTTGACTCATATCTATCTAAATAGCTTGACTTAAAATAAGAGAATCCTCATTATAATAAAATTCTATTTCTTTATTCAGGAGAGATGAGCGGATTTAATTTAAGAAAGAATCTATCATTCACTAAAGACAGTCATAAGGTGAATTGGAAATAGACATCATATTTTTAATTGGACTCCAAAGATCATAACATCTATAAATACTACCATAACCAGGGATCAAGGTACACACTTTTTGATATACAGAATTTTGTTATTTTTTAACAGTTTAATTCCCTCAATTGTATACGTTTTTTGCATGTACTTACTCTTATACCGAAGCATCCTCGGACGACCCAAGTCGTTACTAGTTTTGGGGGTGGCTAACGGTTATTCTGGAGTGTAGATGTTCATGCTTTTGATTAAGGGTGCACACGGTCGGTTTGGTCGATTTTTTGGGGAAAAAAATGACCAAACCATTTAAGTCGGTTATAACAAATTAAAAATCAAAACCGCCCAAATTTTTACATTGTAATCGATTATCGGTTTATTCGGTTTCGGTTAAATTAGTCGATTTATTCGGTTATTCGGTTCCGTAATTGATAATTTGATATTTATTATATTGCCAATTTTTCATAATAATTAATAAATCACTAACTCAATAACTACTAATTATAATAGAAGTTCTCTAAATTCGAAAAACGAAAATCACCTAACTCACTCACTAGGATAGAAAATTTATAAATTCGTCACAATAAAGACATATAATAAATATATAATTATATAAAATAAATATTTATTAAAAAAGTATATAAATTATATTATAATTTTAAATTGTTCAGTCGGTTTCGATTTTTTGAGAAGTCAAACCAAACCGACCGAACTAGTCTCGGTTTTTTAGTTTGTTAGTGTTCGGTTTTTTCGGTTTTATGTTTTTTGATTTGAAATAGTAACGGTTTGATTCGGTCCGGTCGATTTTTCGATTTTGGTCGCTTTTGTGTGCACCCCTACTTTTGAATGTTCTTAACAGGCTCACAAAATCAGGCTTTAACATTGGCGCTAGAAAGAGGGCCTTGGTAAAATTCTATTTGAAAAATCACTAACTGTTCAGAGTTTTAATTGGAGTTTGCATCAGAATTCATGGTCTAGTTGAAGGAATTGTGGAGGCAGTTTCATCGGCAGACCAGTCTAATCCTCGTGGTTCAGTATTAAACAGATTGGGTCCATCAGTTAACAGGCGTCAGCCCGGCGAGACCTAATCATCGCCTCTCAGACATCGGTTGATTTCTCATCCCAATCCACCGGTTCAGGATCTGTGTACAAGGCTAAACAAATAATCAATCCCCGATTCGACAAGATCAGACCTGGGAACAGGAAGGTAGATCAGAATAGAGAGTCGACTGGACATAACCAAAGGGAGATAATATGTAAGAACACCATTCAAAGGGCTAAAAAAGTATTAGAGGCTTTACGCTGACAGTAAGAGAAATGGGTAAGGTTTCTGGAGGAACTACAGGAGGATAACAACCCCCAAACTACTATCAGGGGTCGAGGGAACCAGCGCCACAAAGCCGAGCTCATCGCGGCCGTATGAAAGACCCCCCAACATCCCAACTGAGGGGATTTTCAAGAGGCCATCGTGTAAAACCTGAATAGAGGAATATAAGTCAGGCTTCTCGTGGTCGTTGGATAACTAGGTCTCCGTCTGCTAATAGGGCTGACGATGACACTAGAAGAGGAGACAGACGTGATCGGGTGCTGGATGTCCTTGACCCACTTTTGAGGATAACATACAAACTTGAGAAAAGGTTGCCTTGACCCACTTTTGAGGATAACAGACAAACTTGAGAAAAGGTTGCTAGGGAAGGACCTAGTTCTAAACCCCATTGATCCAAAGTACCCATTTTCCCTGACCA
The DNA here is from genome assembly GCA_947179155.2 of Hedera helix. Lineage (NCBI taxonomy): Eukaryota > Viridiplantae > Streptophyta > Magnoliopsida > Apiales > Araliaceae > Hedera > Hedera helix. The sequence continues at coordinate 33,533,346 of OX359284.1, read as the reverse complement.
TTGTTCAGGAGAGGGCGGTCACAACCAAGAAGCTGCCACCAATGGAGTCGTACGATGGAACTGGTGATCTATATGATCACATTCATTCATATCAAAGCGTCATGGATTAGTACAACCATTCGAAGGCCAGGATGTGCAGGATGTTTATCACCACCTTAAGGAAGTAGACAAAGCAATAGTTCATGTCTCTACCACCGAATTACATCAAGTCTTGGTAGGAGCTAACGCAATAAATTTCATGAGCAGTTCGAGAGTAACCAAAAGAGGGGTAAGCTTACGGAGTCATTCATGGAGATTAAACAGAAGCCCATCGAGACACCGAGTCAATATGAACAAAGGTTTAGGGAAGTCGTTGGGACAATCACCGATATTACATGACTAAGGCGTTAGGTTTCTTTACTTCGGACTTGGATGTTGAGAAGTCTCGGAAGATAATGAAGGATATTATGTTCAAGCCCCCAAAAGACTTATTGGACACATATGATCGGGCAGAGAAATTGATTGCAATAGAGGAAATTATGATAAATTTGAGCCAGAATCAAAAAATAGTCGATCGATCCAGGAACAGTGAAACTAAACCAGAGGTGTGGGATAGTGTCGGTCCATAGACAACTCTCCAAGTAGACAAGGCATTCTCTCGGTCGAAGCAGGATGTGAAGACTTATACTCGACTAAATACCAGTAGACTGCAAATTTTGGAGGAAATGAAGGGAAAGTCATTCTTTGAACCGCCACAGCCAAAGGTTCATATACAGAGGGGGTATAAGAATGTTTTCTGCTGCTATCATTAAACAGCGGGACACTCAACTTAAACTTGTCGAGATTTAAAAGATTTGATCAAGAAAAAGGTTCAGAACAACAAGCTGGTACAGTATGTGTGGCAGGTCAAGAGGCAGTACCCCCAGATTAGTTAAAGAGAATGTGTCGGGATGATAATCGCAAGGGTCGACTACGTCGAGTTATTGATTAAACGCAAAAAATATCAGGATTGTGAGTTAATTTGAAAGTTGGGGGCATCAATTATAACCATTATAATTTTGGACTTCGCATTTTGGAAAGTATGATACTTCAACATCATTATAGATTCATTTGTATTGAGTACGAAATATTATCAATAAAAATTCTCACATTACAACTGACATGGAAGAAAGAGTCCAATATGTTTAATTACTGAGTTTATCTTCGGGATCTCCAAACTTTAGCCTTGGTGGCCTCATGTCCCGATGACCATTAGCCTCGACGGCCTTCACATCCCATCGGCCCTTGGCCTCAGCGGCCTCACATCCCGATAGCCCTACTCCTTGGTGGTATTTGCGTCCTGACGGCGCTACGTCTCGGAGGCCTCGCGTCCTGACAGCCCTACTCCTTGACTGTCGGGCGTCCCAAATGCCCTACTCCTCAGTAGTTTCGTGTCCCAACGGCTCTTTGCCTCGGACGGTTCTTCAGAATCTCTACTTTAAAGCCTCCCCAAAGATCGGGAATTATACATGAAATCTTTTTAGGGGTCGGTAGTATCGGTAATTTTATTCCAGCATTATGTTTCTAGCGTTATTCTCCTATTACATATTCTTTATAATATGAGAGTGGAGGGCAATATTAGGATATAATTATTTGGGCCTAGCCAATGTGTAGCCCAATCTATTTAATGCCCTGGCTTTGGTTTTAGCCCATATTTATCTAAACGACTTGACTTAAAAGAAGAGAGTCCTCATTAAAGTAATATTCTATTTTCTTGTTTAGGAGAGATGAGGAGATCTAATTTGAGAAAGAACCTATCATTCATTAAAGACAGTCATAAGGTGATTTGGAAATAGACGTTTTATTCCTAATTGGACTCTGAAGATCCTAACATTTATAAATACACCCATAAATAGGGAAACGTACATACTTTTTGATATACAGAATTTTACAATTTTTTAACAATTTAATTCTTTCAATTGTTTACGCTTTTGTCCTGTAATTACTCTTACACTGGAACATCTCCGGACGACCCAAGTCATCGTTAGTTTTAAGGGTGACTAACGATTCTTCCTAGGTGCAGGTGTTTATACTTTTGGTAATTTTCAACGGACTCACAAAATTAGACGTTAACAATAATAATTGTAGATACTTCTTATTTATTACTATAATGATGAGTTATAAGGCTTGCATGCCAATTTAGTTAGTTTCTTTTTATATTTGGAAGTAGGAGTTATTCTAGGCAGCATGACATGATTTTGGAGAATTTGATTTAGTTTTGATATAGGCGGATTTGGGCAGCATATTGGCTGATTCTGATTGCCAAAATTCGTGGGCCAATAACTTATTGAAGTAATACAATTCAGAATTAATTCAAATTTGTGAGAGCAAATTCTCTTTTGATTCTTTTTAGAACTTCTGAATTTATCGAAGTATTTTATAACGTTCATGTGACGCCCCCAAATCTAGGCCCACACAGCCCAAACTTGAGTCGTCAAAAGACTACAACAAAATTATTACAACAAAGCACAGCGTACAACAATACAATGTATATTAATACACAATTAAATCTTCACTATTATTGTCACACTATTTTACAACACGTGAAGACTACGACAGCTATTTCTCGGACTCTCACTCCATCCCCCGGCTAGACCCCGTTATGTTTTCATCTCCTGTTGAAAAACAATGGAACGAAAAGAAAGGGTGAGCTCAAATAGCCCAGTAAGAAATATCATGACTAAGATAATGACGAATAATTTATCATTAGCCTTCAACAGTTGAGTTCTTGATAGAATACAATAGACTACAATGTTTATATCAAAAACTGCAGTTAAATTCTTAAACAACGTTCAGATCAATAATAGCAGCGGAATGAGCAATCTATTAGAAGAATAATGCAGACTATAATGTCCATTCGCTTCTCTTTTTAGTAAAAATATCATCAACTTTTATCATCTGAAATACCATTAGTCAAGGTAATACAACTTCACAGTTCCTGGTCATAATCATGCAGATCAACAGTTCGTTTTTGCACTACGGGCCAAAGACATTCAATATAACACCAACGGTCATGATTATACCAGATTCAGCCTTTGGTCATAATCATACCAACCAACAGTTCATCTTTGCACTACGGGCCAAAGAGAACATTCACCACGTGTCATAAAAGACACCGAACAGATGTATCGCCTTTAACCTAGTATATCGCCTTTAACCTATCATCTGTTCAACAATTATATCACATCTGTGCCCCCGGCCACAGATATTCACAACAGCTTGATTCTTGATGATTAATACAAATAACAGTGATACAAATGATGAACAGAAGAACAGGATAAACAATAAGTATCGGAAGTTTACTTTGTGCAGATTCAAATAATGTCCAAATTGCCAACATGATGTGGAGTGAAATTTAAAAATGATATTCAAGATCCACAGTTCAGAATAACGATTACAGTTCAATAGAAATGTTCAGAAAATAGGAAGGTTCAGTTGAACTAATGAAATTCAACTATTATGGAACATATAATATTTTCAGGAATTATAGAAGCAATAGTTCCATAATAAGTTTCGATTTAGGTGTATGGAAGAAAGTAATATCCCTTACCGTAGCAGGTTTGATTAACAAAAGGTGAAGGGAATTAATATCCCTTACCATAGTAAGTTTGAACAATGGAAGATGAAAAAGATGGTATCCCTTATGAGTATAAAGGAAAATGATATCACTTACGAATATGGAATAAAAGTGTCATGTGATAATTCGTGTAGACAAATTATTTCCACACGAGACAAATAACAAGGGTTATTCACCAACAGGCGATAATCCGCACCGTAAGGTTATTCCCATCAATTTGAATACGAATAGTTATTCACCAAACAGGCGTAATCTGCACCGTAAGGTTATTCCCACAATTTAATAGAATTTGAACACGAAGAGTTATTCACCAAACAGGCGTAATCCGCACCGTAAGGTTATTCCCACAATATAATAGAATTTGAACACGAAGAGTTATTCACCAAACAGGCGTAATCCGCACCGTAAGGTTATTCCCACAATATAATAGAATTTGAACACGAAGAGTTATTCACCAAACAGGCGATAATCCGCACCGTAAGGTTATTCTCAAAGATTAATAAGGAATGAATACAAAAGGTTATTCACCAACAGGCGGTAAACCGCGCCGTAAGGTTATTCCCACAATTTAATACATGGAAATAAATGGCACAAGAAAGAAACGATATTATTTTCGAGAATCAAAGAATGATAATCCCTTCAAGTAAGAAAGAAAATAATATCCATTTATGATGATGAAAAGAGTGATACCCCTTACCGTAGTAAGTTTCAATAATAGAATATGAAAGAAAATGATATTCCTTACCTTAACACGTGACTGGATATTGATTTAAATGAGGTTGATCAACCTATATATTTTTAATATAATTAGTAAATATCACATATAAAAATTCATGGTGCGTACTAACTCGTATATTATAAATTTGTTAAAAGTGATTTGATCAAATAGTATAATATAATAACAAAATAATAAAAACTTAAAATTAAATTACTATTCTCGAAGTTACTATTCAGGGGTTACTGTTCACTCGCGGGTTACTATTCATCCCGAAGTTACTATTCATCCCGAGGTTACTATTCATTCCGAGGTTACTATTCATTCACGGCGTTACTATTCACAGTATATAAAAATATATAATTTTTCAAAATAAAGTCTTTCAAAAAAAAAGTCTTCTAAAGGAAGATTTGTGAATACCGTGAAAAATAGGAATTTATGAAATAACTACTCTTTAATAAAAGACTTACTTGAAAAATTCCTGCACTCCTTTTGGCCTTCAAACACTCAAGATAACCTTACTATTCTCAGAGGGAACTTATAAAATTCTTATAGAAAAATTTTATGTTTTAGGTGTGATTTTTCTATTCAGCTGAACAAGCTATTTATAGGAGAAAAGAAGTTACTATGCGCGGTAGGTGAAATAAAAAAAATTTCAGCAGAGGCTGCGCAGCAGCCTCCACCAACCATCCAGCAAAACACATTTCTCACATTTCGTGTGGGTCCCACATGTTTCTTACTATTCACTTACTATTCACGTTACTATTCACGTCACTATTCACGTTACTATTCACGTCACTATTCACGTTACTATTTCAAATAGTAAAATTAATTATATTTTTTTTTTTATTTATTTATTTATTCTTCCTGTGAGTCCAACATATAAAATAATGTTACCATAATAATGTAAGAAACACGTTACATAATTTTATTAATTTAATAATATAAATTACAGTATATTTGCTACTGTGACAATTATTAGATTCAATAATTTTAAACTACAGTGCACCAACAATTATTGACTCGATGATATGAAATACAGTGTAATGACAATTATTGAATCAATAATGCAAAATACTGTGTAGCAACAATAATTGAATTGATAATATAAAATATTATGCAGTGACAATTATTGATGAAATGATGCGTAACAGTTACGGTGTCAATAATATGAGACACTATGCAATACCGTGTGCTACTGTAGAATACCGTGTGCCACAATAAAATACCATAAATTACCGTATGCTACTATTCTTTTATCACCGGTATTTTAACAGTTAACACCGTTGACTATTTTTATTTAAAAAGGTTACTTCTGTCGTTTTCTATATCCGACAAATATTCCGTTGTGGGCTCCACCAATAATTTGTTATTTCGGCGCCGTCGTACGACCCGAATATTCCCCGACAAAACGAATATTCCCCGACAAAATAAAATTTGCACATAACATCCTTAACTTTCAATTTTGTCAATTTAACCATTTACTGTTTCAGGAAAAATATATATGAAGAAAAATTAAATTTTGTATTTCATAAATTCGGGGTCTTACAACCTCCCCTCCTTATGAAATTTCGTCCCCGAAATTGACGTACCTGACATTTCGAAGAGGTATGGATACCTAGACTTCATTTCAGATTCTAGCTCCCAGGTCATTTCCTCAATATCTTGGTTCCTCCATAAAACCTTAACTTGAGGTATAACCTTTGAGCGTAAGATCTGCTCCTTGTTATCTAGAATCTTAACAGGTACCTCCTCATACGTTAAATCTTCTGCTATAACGTCTGGTTCTAACTCAATGACGTGGTTTGGGTCCTTCACATATTTACGTAACATAGATATGTGAAAAACGTTATGGATGCGAGACATACTTGGTGGTAGGGCTAGTCTGTAGGCTACGGATCCTACTCGATCGAGGATTTCAAATGGGCCAATAAATCGAGGGTTAAGCTTTCCTTTCTTTCCGAATCTCGTAACTCCTTTCCATGGAGAAACACGTAAGAATACATGATCTCCGATGTTAAATCTCTCATCTCTCCAATGAAGATCCGCATAACTCTTTTGTCGTTCTTGTGCTGTCTGTATTCGTTGTCGGATCATTTGGATATTTTCGGTCATCAAGCGTACCAACTCGGGTCCCAACAGTTTTGCTTCTCCTACCTCATTCCAACATACTGGAGAGCGACACTTGCGTCCATATAAAGCCTCGAATGGAGCCATACCTATACTTGCTTGGTAACTGTTGTTGTAGGAAAATTCCACCAATGGCAAGTACTTATCCCAACTTCCTTTGAAATCTAGTACGCAAAGTCTCAAAAGATCTTCGAGGGTCTGGATCGTCCTTTCCGATTGTCCGTCCGTTTGAGGATGGTATGCAGAACTAAAACGTATTTCAGTGCCCATAGCTTTTTGTAGACTGATCCAAAAGCGTGAAGTGAATCTAGGATCTCGATCAGAAACTATGGAAACTGGCATGCCATGCAGTCTCACGATTTCATTTATGTACATACCGGCAAGACGTTCAAGTGAAAAGTTTTCTCGTATAGGCAAGAAATGAGCGGATTTGGTCAGTATATCTACGATGACCCAAATTGCATCTAAGCCTTGAGAAACTTTGGGTAGACCGTCACGAAGTCCATATTGATGTGTTCCCACTTCCATTCGGGAACCTCAAGTGGTTGTAATGAACCATTAGGTACTTGATGCTCTGCCTTGACACGTTGACAAGTTAGGCACCTTGAGATAAACTCTGCAATCTCCCTTTTCATATTGTTCCACCAAAATGTATGTCGAAGATCTCGATACATCTTGGTACCTCCTGGGTGGATTGCAAACGGCGTGTTGTGTGCCTCCATCATGATTTTATGCTTTAATTCAGGATCGTTAGGAACACAGAGTCGAGAGTTGACTCGAAGTATTCCTTTCTCGTCAATTCTTGCTTCGGGAATGGCACCTTCTTGTACTTTCTTCATCATGTTCATCAGTTCCGGATTGGTAGCTTGCGCAGCTTTAATTTTATCGATTAAAGCCGGTTCTACTCGCACGTGAGCAATCTTCGAATGGGTCCCTGGTGTCTTTAGCTGTATCTCCATCTTTTGCAAGTCGTACAAAATACGCTTTTGTGTTGTCAGCAGTGCACTTGTACTCGCATAAGATCTTCTGCTCAAAGCGTTAGCTACAACGTTTGCCTTTCTCGGGTGATACTGGATTGTGTGGTCGTAATCCTTCAATAGCTCAAGCCAACGTCGTTGTCGCATGTTGAGTTCCTTCTGGGTGAAGAAATACTTGAGACTTTTATGATCCGTATAGATATCCACTTTTTCTCCGTACAAGTAGTGTCTCCAGATCTTCAACGCGAAAACGACTGCTGCCAACTCTAGATCATGAGTAGGATAATTTTTCTCATAATCTTTGAGTTGTCGAGAGCCATAAGCTATAAGCTTTCCATGTTGCATAAGGACACAACCTAGATCTTTGCCTGAAGCATCGCTATATATGACGAATTTTCCTGATCCTGATGGAATGGTCAGAACAGGAGCTGAAACAAGTCTCCTCTTGAGTTCTTGAAAACTCTTCTCGTATTCCTCGCTCGAATGATACCGATATCTAATAATCAAACTTTCATCTCTTGGCGTTCTATGGGAGCCATTTGGTATGGGACTTTGAAAAAGGGTTTAGTATCGGGTTCAAGATCGATACAGAATTCAATTTCTCGGTTTGGGGATAAGCCAGGAAGTTCCTCAGGAAAAACGTCAGGAACTCATTAACAATAGGAATATCATTCAAGTTTGACGTGTTTTTGTTCAAATCAATGACATGGGCTAAAAAGGCTTGACATCCGTTTTTTAATAAACGAATGACTTTATGGCTAGAAATAATAGTAATAGATTTCAATGGTTTTGTTGCTTGAATTTGCATGACAGGTTGATTAGGAATATGAAAATTAATAATATTATGAAAACAATCAATTTTAGCATGATGGGTAGTCAACCAATCAATTCCTAAAATCACATCAAATTCATGCATCTCCAAAGAAATAAGGTCAACAGGTACTGTGAGGTTGTTGATTTGAACTAGACAAGATTTATAGACAGTAGATGTAATAGGTATTTCTCCCAATGAGGTTTCAACTGATAAGACAAGATTTAAGTTTTCAGAAGTCAAATTTAAACGTTGAGCACATGCAGGTGAGATAAAAGAATGGGTAGAGCCAGTATCTAACAGAGCGTAGAATTCACGAGAATTTATGAATAGCTTACCGGTTATCACCTCATTCGGTTTCTTGATTGTTATCGTCAAATCGAATCCCGAGTACTTCATTCGGATCTTCACATATTTCAACCATGGGAATACCACTAAATAATTCTCTAACGAACTGTTTCTCGGATTCTTCAACTTCATCAGTAGTAACGTACCAATGATTTCTGTAAGAATAGTATTTTCGATATACTGCAGTTTCCACGATAGTGACTAACTTAACCTGAATTCCTCTAAATTGTAACGCCCAAAAGTATAGATACATCATTTTTAAATAATCTTGAAAATCATAGCTCGAACACCATAAATCCCAAAGACTTATATGAAACGTCCATATATTCTGATCCTTTGTTATCGAGCATAACCAGGTGATGATATGTTTCCAACTGTCGAGCAAATTAAAGACAACAATTTCCGCAAGTTCCGGATATCCTTTAAAGAACGAATTTGAAAGAACGACGGTAGAACTTTCACCTTCTTCTTCTTTAGATCGGATACAAATAATTTTTGCTTTAGGCAAATTATTCAACTCTGAGTTTGTAGAAGAATTGTTTGTGGCCTCTACATTCACTTCGGGTACTCCGTGGTTAACCTCCTGATTTCCAGATGCCATACTTAACTGTGGTCACAAAATAGATGTTAGTTCAAATAAACTGACTCATCACTTCCTGTCCCTATATTCAAATCGATTCGTTAGATAACAAAATCTAATTTAGGTAGGACACACTAGTGACGTATTCTATTCGTCTCTCCCCTCCTAGTTCTAACCCCAGATCTCCATTAAAGACCATATCCCTAAGCTCTGATGCCAACTGTGACGCCCCCAAATCTAGGCCCACACAGCCCAAACTTGAGTCGTCAAAAGACTACAACAAAATTATTACAACAAAGCACAGCGTACAACAATACAATGTATATTAATACACAATTAAATCTTCACTATTATTGTCACACTATTTTACAACACGTGAAGACTACGACAGCTATTTCTCGGACTCTCACTCCATCCCCCGGCTAGACCCCGTTATGTTTTCATCTCCTGTTGAAAAACAATGGAACGAAAAGAAAGGGTGAGCTCAAATAGCCCAGTAAGAAATATCATGACTAAGATAATGACGAATAATTTATCATTAGCCTTCAACAGTTGAGTTCTTGATAGAATACAATAGACTACAATGTTTATATCAAAAACTGCAGTTAAATTCTTAAACAACGTTCAGATCAATAATAGCAGCGGAATGAGCAATCTATTAGAAGAATAATGCAGACTATAATGTCCATTCGCTTCTCTTTTTAGTAAAAATATCATCAACTTTTATCATCTGAAATACCATTAGTCAAGGTAATACAACTTCACAGTTCCTGGTCATAATCATGCAGATCAACAGTTCGTTTTTGCACTACGGGCCAAAGACATTCAATATAACACCAACGGTCATGATTATACCAGATTCAGCCTTTGGTCATAATCATACCAACCAACAGTTCATCTTTGCACTACGGGCCAAAGAGAACATTCACCACGTGTCATAAAAGACACCGAACAGATGTATCGCCTTTAACCTAGTATATCGCCTTTAACCTATCATCTGTTCAACAATTATATCACATCTGTGCCCCCGGCCACAGATATTCACAACAGCTTGATTCTTGATGATTAATACAAATAACAGTGATACAAATGATGAACAGAAGAACAGGATAAACAATAAGTATCGGAAGTTTACTTTGTGCAGATTCAAATAATGTCCAAATTGCCAACATGATGTGGAGTGAAATTTAAAAATGATATTCAAGATCCACAGTTCAGAATAACGATTACAGTTCAATAGAAATGTTCAGAAAATAGGAAGGTTCAGTTGAACTAATGAAATTCAACTATTATGGAACATATAATATTTTCAGGAATTATAGAAGCAATAGTTCCATAATAAGTTTCGATTTAGGTGTATGGAAGAAAGTAATATCCCTTACCGTAGCAGGTTTGATTAACAAAAGGTGAAGGGAATTAATATCCCTTACCATAGTAAGTTTGAACAATGGAAGATGAAAAAGATGGTATCCCTTATGAGTATAAAGGAAAATGATATCACTTACGAATATGGAATAAAAGTGTCATGTGATAATTCGTGTAGACAAATTATTTCCACACGAGACAAATAACAAGGGTTATTCACCAACAGGCGATAATCCGCACCGTAAGGTTATTCCCATCAATTTGAATACGAATAGTTATTCACCAAACAGGCGTAATCTGCACCGTAAGGTTATTCCCACAATTTAATAGAATTTGAACACGAAGAGTTATTCACCAAACAGGCGTAATCCGCACCGTAAGGTTATTCCCACAATATAATAGAATTTGAACACGAAGAGTTATTCACCAAACAGGCGTAATCCGCACCGTAAGGTTATTCCCACAATATAATAGAATTTGAACACGAAGAGTTATTCACCAAACAGGCGATAATCCGCACCGTAAGGTTATTCTCAAAGATTAATAAGGAATGAATACAAAAGGTTATTCACCAACAGGCGGTAAACCGCGCCGTAAGGTTATTCCCACAATTTAATACATGGAAATAAATGGCACAAGAAAGAAACGATATTATTTTCGAGAATCAAAGAATGATAATCCCTTCAAGTAAGAAAGAAAATAATATCCATTTATGCTGATGAAAAGAGTGATACCCCTTACCGTAGTAAGTTTCAATAATAGAATATGAAAGAAAATGATATTCCTTACCTTAACACGTGACTGGATATTGATTTAAATGAGGTTGATCAACCTATATATTTTTAATATAATTAGTAAATATCACATATAAAAATTCATGGTGCGTACTAACTCGTATATTATAAATTTGTTAAAAGTGATTTGATCAAATAGTATAATATAATAACAAAATAATAAAAACTTAAAATTAAATTACTATTCTCGAAGTTACTATTCAGGGGTTACTGTTCACTCGCGGGTTACTATTCATCCCGAAGTTACTATTCATCCCGAGGTTACTATTCATTCCGAGGTTACTATTCATTCACGGCGTTACTATTCACAGTATATAAAAATATATAATTTTTCAAAATAAAGTCTTCCAAAAAAAAGTCTTCTAAAGGAAGATTTGTGAATACCGTGAAAAATAGGAATTTATGAAATAACTACTCTTTAATAAAAGACTTACTTGAAAAATTCCTGCACTCCTTTTGGCCTTCAAACACTCAAGATAACCTTACTATTCTCAGAGGAAACTTATAAAATTCTTATAGAAAAATTTTATGTTTTAGGTGTGATTTTTCTATTCAGCTGAACAAGCTATTTATAGGAGAAAAGAAGTTACTATGCGCGGTAGGTGAAATAAAAAAAATTTCAGCAGAGGCTGCGCAGCAGCCTCCACCAACCATCCAGCAAAACACATTTCTCACATTTCGTGTGGGCCCCACAGTGGGTCCCACATGTTTCTTACTATTCACTTACTATTCACGTTACTATTCACGTCACTATTCACGTTACTATTCACGTCACTATTCACGTTACTATTTCAAATAGTAAAATTAATTATATTTTTTTTTTTATTTATTTATTTATTCTTCCTGTGAGTCCAACATATAAAATAATGTTACCATAATAATGTAAGAAACACGTTACATAATTTTATTAATTTAATAATATAAATTACAGTATATTTGCTACTGTGACAATTATTAGATTCAATAATTTTAAACTACAGTGCACCAACAATTATTGACTCGATGATATGAAATACAGTGTAATGACAATTATTGAATCAATAATGCAAAATACTGTGTAGCAACAATAATTGAATTGATAATATAAAATATTATGCAGTGACAATTATTGATGAAATGATGCGTAACAGTTACGGTGTCAATAATATGAGACACTGTGCAATACCGTGTGCTACTGTAGAATACCGTGTGCCACAATAAAATACCATAAATTACCGTATGCTACTATTCTTTTATCACCGGTATTTTAACAGTTAACACCGTTGACTATTTTTATTTAAAAAGGTTACTTCTGTCGTTTTCTATATCCGACAAATATTCCGTTGTGGGCTCCACCAATAATTTGTTATTTCGGCGCCGTCGTACGACCCGAATATTCCCCGACAAAACGAATATTCCCCGACAAAATAAAATTTGCACATAACATCCTTAACTTTCAATTTTGTCAATTTAACCATTTACTGTTTCAGGAAAAATATATATGAAGAAAAATTAAATTTTGTATTTCATAAATTCGGGGTCTTACAACCTCCCCTCCTTATGAAATTTCGTCCCCGAAATTGACGTACCTGACATTTCGAAGAGGTATGGATACCTAGACTTCATTTCAGATTCTAGCTCCCAGGTCATTTCCTCAATATCTTGGTTCCTCCATAAAACCTTAACTTGAGGTATAACCTTTGAGCGTAAGATCTGCTCCTTGTTATCTAGAATCTTAACAGGTACCTCCTCATACGTTAAATCTTCTGCTATAACGTCTGGTTCTAACTCAATGACGTGGTTTGGGTCCTTCACATATTTACGTAACATAGATATGTGAAAAACGTTATGGATGCGAGACATACTTGGTGGTAGGGCTAGTCTGTAGGCTACGGATCCTACTCGATCGAGGATTTCAAATGGGCCAATAAATCGAGGGTTAAGCTTTCCTTTCTTTCCGAATCTCGTAACTCCTTTCCATGGAGAAACACGTAAGAATACATGATCTCCGATGTTAAATCTCTCATCTCTCCAATGAAGATCCGCATAACTCTTTTGTCGTTCTTGTGCTGTCTGTATTCGTTGTCGGATCATTTGGATATTTTCGGTCGTCAAGCGTACCAACTCGGGTCCCAACAGTTTTGCTTCTCCTACCTCATTCCAACATACTGGAGAGCGACACTTGCGTCCATATAAAGCCTCGAATGGAGCCATACCTATACTTGCTTGGTAACTGTTGTTGTAGGAAAATTCCACCAATGGCAAGTACTTATCCCAACTTCCTTTGAAATCTAGTACGCAAAGTCTCAAAAGATCTTCGAGGGTCTGGATCGTCCTTTCCGATTGTCCGTCCGTTTGAGGATGGTATGCAGAACTAAAACGTATTTCAGTGCCCATAGCTTTTTGTAGACTGATCCAAAAGCGTGAAGTGAATCTAGGATCTCGATCAGAAACTATGGAAACTGGCATGCCATGCAGTCTCACGATTTCATTTATGTACATACCGGCAAGACGTTCAAGTGAAAAGTTTTCTCGTATAGGCAAGAAATGAGCGGATTTGGTCAGTATATCTACGATGACCCAAATTGCATCTAAGCCTTGAGAAACTTTGGGTAGACCGTCACGAAGTCCATATTGATGTGTTCCCACTTCCATTCGGGAACCTCAAGTGGTTGTAATGAACCATTAGGTACTTGATGCTCTGCCTTGACACGTTGACAAGTTAGGCACCTTGAGATAAACTCTGCAATCTCCCTTTTCATATTGTTCCACCAAAATGTATGTCGAAGATCTCGATACATCTTGGTACCTCCTGGGTGGATTGCAAACGGCGTGTTGTGTGCCTCCATCATGATTTTATGCTTTAATTCAGGATCGTTAGGAACACAGAGTCGAGAGTTGACTCGAAGTATTCCTTTCTCGTCAATTCTTGCTTCGGGAATGGCACCTTCTTGTACTTTCTTCATCATGTTCATCAGTTCCGGATTGGTAGCTTGCGCAGCTTTAATTTTATCGATTAAAGCCGGTTCTACTCGCACGTGAGCAATCTTCGAATGGGTCCCTGGTGTCTTTAGCTGTATCTCCATCTTTTGCAAGTCGTACAAAATACGCTTTTGTGTTGTCAGCAGTGCACTTGTACTCGCATAAGATCTTCTGCTCAAAGCGTTAGCTACAACGTTTGCCTTTCTCGGGTGATACTGGATTGTGTGGTCGTAATCCTTCAATAGCTCAAGCCAACGTCGTTGTCGCATGTTGAGTTCCTTCTGGGTGAAGAAATACTTGAGACTTTTATGATCCGTATAGATATCCACTTTTTCTCCGTACAAGTAGTGTCTCCAGATCTTCAACGCGAAAACGACTGCTGCCAACTCTAGATCATGAGTAGGATAATTTTTCTCATAATCTTTGAGTTGTCGAGAGCCATAAGCTATAAGCTTTCCATGTTGCATAAGGACACAACCTAGATCTTTGCCTGAAGCATCGCTATATATGACGAATTTTCCTGATCCTGATGGAATGGTCAGAACAGGAGCTGAAACAAGTCTCCTCTTGAGTTCTTGAAAACTCTTCTCGTATTCCTCGCTCGAATGATACCGATATCTAATAATCAAACTTTCATCTCTTGGCGTTCTATGGGAGCCATTTGGTATGGGACTTTGAAAAAGGGTTTAGTATCGGGTTCAAGATCGATACAGAATTCAATTTCTCGGTTTGGGGATAAGCCAGGAAGTTCCTCAGGAAAAACGTCAGGAACTCATTAACAATAGGAATATCATTCAAGTTTGACGTGTTTTTGTTCAAATCAATGACATGGGCTAAAAAGGCTTGACATCCGTTTTTTAATAAACGAATGACTTTATGGCTAGAAATAATAGTAATAGATTTCAATGGTTTTGTTGCTTGAATTTGCATGACAGGTTGATTAGGAATATGAAAATTAATAATATTATGAAAACAATCAATTTTAGCATGATGGGTAGTCAACCAATCAATTCCTAAAATCACATCAAATTCATGCATCTCCAAAGAAATAAGGTCAACAGGTACTGTGAGGTTGTTGATTTGAACTAGACAAGATTTATAGACAGTAGATGTAATAGGTATTTCTCCCAATGAGGTTTCAACTGATAAGACAAGATTTAAGTTTTCAGAAGTCAAATTTAAACGTTGAGCACATGCAGGTGAGATAAAAGAATGGGTAGAGCCAGTATCTAACAGAGCGTAGAATTCACGAGAATTTATGAATAGCTTACCGGTTATCACCTCATTCGGTTTCTTGATTGTTATCGTCAAATCGAATCCCGAGTACTTCATTCGGATCTTCACATATTTCAACCATGGGAATACCACTAAATAATTCTCTAACGAACTGTTTCTCGGATTCTTCAACTTCATCAGTAGTAACGTACCAATGATTTCTGTAAGAATAGTATTTTCGATATACTGCAGTTTCCACGATAGTGACTAACTTAACCTGAATTCCTCTAAATTGTAACGCCCAAAAGTATAGATACATCATTTTTAAATAATCTTGAAAATCATAGCTCGAACACCATAAATCCCAAAGACTTATATGAAACGTCCATATATTCTGATCCTTTGTTATCGAGCATAACCAGGTGATGATATGTTTCCAACTGTCGAGCAAATTAAAGACAACAATTTCCGCAAGTTCCGGATATCCTTTAAAGAACGAATTTGAAAGAACGACGGTAGAACTTTCACCTTCTTCTTCTTTAGATCGGATACAAATAATTTTTGCTTTAGGCAAATTATTCAACTCTGAGTTTGTAGAAGAATTGTTTGTGGCCTCTACATTCACTTCGGGTACTCCGTGGTTAACCTCCTGATTTCCAGATGCCATACTTAACTGTGGTCACAAAATAGATGTTAGTTCAAATAAACTGACTCATCACTTCCTGTCCCTATATTCAAATCGATTCGTTAGATAACAAAATCTAATTTAGGTAGGACACACTAGTGACGTATTCTATTCGTCTCTCCCCTCCTAGTTCTAACCCCAGATCTCCATTAAAGACCATATCCCTAAGCTCTGATGCCAACTGTGACGCCCCCAAATCTAGGCCCACACAGCCCAAACTTGAGTCGTCAAAAGACTACAACAAAATTATTACAACAAAGCACAGCGTACAACAATACAATGTATATTAATACACAATTAAATCTTCACTATTATTGTCACACTATTTTACAACACGTGAAGACTACGACAGCTATTTCTCGGACTCTCACTCCATCCCCCGGCTAGACCCCGTTATGTTTTCATCTCCTGTTGAAAAACAATGGAACGAAAAGAAAGGGTGAGCTCAAATAGCCCAGTAAGAAATATCATGACTAAGATAATGACGAATAATTTATCATTAGCCTTCAACAGTTGAGTTCTTGATAGAATACAATAGACTACAATGTTTATATCAAAAACTGCAGTTAAATTCTTAAACAACGTTCAGATCAATAATAGCAGCGGAATGAGCAATCTATTAGAAGAATAATGCAGACTATAATGTCCATTCGCTTCTCTTTTTAGTAAAAATATCATCAACTTTTATCATCTGAAATACCATTAGTCAAGGTAATACAACTTCACAGTTCCTGGTCATAATCATGCAGATCAACAGTTCGTTTTTGCACTACGGGCCAAAGACATTCAATATAACACCAACGGTCATGATTATACCAGATTCAGCCTTTGGTCATAATCATACCAACCAACAGTTCATCTTTGCACTACGGGCCAAAGAGAACATTCACCACGTGTCATAAAAGACACCGAACAGATGTATCGCCTTTAACCTAGTATATCGCCTTTAACCTATCATCTGTTCAACAATTATATCACATCTGTGCCCCCGGCCACAGATATTCACAACAGCTTGATTCTTGATGATTAATACAAATAACAGTGATACAAATGATGAACAGAAGAACAGGATAAACAATAAGTATCGGAAGTTTACTTTGTGCAGATTCAAATAATGTCCAAATTGCCAACATGATGTGGAGTGAAATTTAAAAATGATATTCAAGATCCACAGTTCAGAATAACGATTACAGTTCAATAGAAATGTTCAGAAAATAGGAAGGTTCAGTTGAACTAATGAAATTCAACTATTATGGAACATATAATATTTTCAGGAATTATAGAAGCAATAGTTCCATAATAAGTTTCGATTTAGGTGTATGGAAGAAAGTAATATCCCTTACCGTAGCAGGTTTGATTAACAAAAGGTGAAGGGAATTAATATCCCTTACCATAGTAAGTTTGAACAATGGAAGATGAAAAAGATGGTATCCCTTATGAGTATAAAGGAAAATGATATCACTTACGAATATGGAATAAAAGTGTCATGTGATAATTCGTGTAGACAAATTATTTCCACACGAGACAAATAACAAGGGTTATTCACCAACAGGCGATAATCCGCACCGTAAGGTTATTCCCATCAATTTGAATACGAATAGTTATTCACCAAACAGGCGTAATCTGCACCGTAAGGTTATTCCCACAATTTAATAGAATTTGAACACGAAGAGTTATTCACCAAACAGGCGTAATCCGCACCGTAAGGTTATTCCCACAATATAATAGAATTTGAACACGAAGAGTTATTCACCAAACAGGCGTAATCCGCACCGTAAGGTTATTCCCACAATATAATAGAATTTGAACACGAAGAGTTATTCACCAAACAGGCGATAATCCGCACCGTAAGGTTATTCTCAAAGATTAATAAGGAATGAATACAAAAGGTTATTCACCAACAGGCGGTAAACCGCGCCGTAAGGTTATTCCCACAATTTAATACATGGAAATAAATGGCACAAGAAAGAAACGATATTATTTTCGAGAATCAAAGAATGATAATCCCTTCAAGTAAGAAAGAAAATAATATCCATTTATGATGATGAAAAGAGTGATACCCCTTACCGTAGTAAGTTTCAATAATAGAATATGAAAGAAAATGATATTCCTTACCTTAACACGTGACTGGATATTGATTTAAATGAGGTTGATCAACCTATATATTTTTAATATAATTAGTAAATATCACATATAAAAATTCATGGTGCGTACTAACTCGTATATTATAAATTTGTTAAAAGTGATTTGATCAAATAGTATAATATAATAACAAAATAATAAAAACTTAAAATTAAATTACTATTCTCGAAGTTACTATTCAGGGGTTACTGTTCACTCGCGGGTTACTATTCATCCCGAAGTTACTATTCATCCCGAGGTTACTATTCATTCCGAGGTTACTATTCATTCACGGCGTTACTATTCACAGTATATAAAAATATATAATTTTTCAAAATAAAGTCTTTCAAAAAAAAAGTCTTCTAAAGGAAGATTTGTGAATACCGTGAAAAATAGGAATTTATGAAATAACTACTCTTTAATAAAAGACTTACTTGAAAAATTCCTGCACTCCTTTTGGCCTTCAAACACTCAAGATAACCTTACTATTCTCAGAGGGAACTTATAAAATTCTTATAGAAAAATTTTATGTTTTAGGTGTGATTTTTCTATTCAGCTGAACAAGCTATTTATAGGAGAAAAGAAGTTACTATGCGCGGTAGGTGAAATAAAAAAAATTTCAGCAGAGGCTGCGCAGCAGCCTCCACCAACCATCCAGCAAAACACATTTCTCACATTTCGTGTGGGTCCCACATGTTTCTTACTATTCACTTACTATTCACGTTACTATTCACGTCACTATTCACGTTACTATTCACGTCACTATTCACGTTACTATTTCAAATAGTAAAATTAATTATATTTTTTTTTTTATTTATTTATTTATTCTTCCTGTGAGTCCAACATATAAAATAATGTTACCATAATAATGTAAGAAACACGTTACATAATTTTATTAATTTAATAATATAAATTACAGTATATTTGCTACTGTGACAATTATTAGATTCAATAATTTTAAACTACAGTGCACCAACAATTATTGACTCGATGATATGAAATACAGTGTAATGACAATTATTGAATCAATAATGCAAAATACTGTGTAGCAACAATAATTGAATTGATAATATAAAATATTATGCAGTGACAATTATTGATGAAATGATGCGTAACAGTTACGGTGTCAATAATATGAGACACTGTGCAATACCGTGTGCTACTGTAGAATACCGTGTGCCACAATAAAATACCATAAATTACCGTATGCTACTATTCTTTTATCACCGGTATTTTAACAGTTAACACCGTTGACTATTTTTATTTAAAAAGGTTACTTCTGTCGTTTTCTATATCCGACAAATATTCCGTTGTGGGCTCCACCAATAATTTGTTATTTCGGCGCCGTCGTACGACCCGAATATTCCCCGACAAAACGAATATTCCCCGACAAAATAAAATTTGCACATAACATCCTTAACTTTCAATTTTGTCAATTTAACCATTTACTGTTTCAGGAAAAATATATATGAAGAAAAATTAAATTTTGTATTTCATAAATTCGGGGTCTTACAGTTCATTTTTGATTTATCAATTAATCTCTCTGTAATTGATTGTGACGTCTTCGTTATATCAAGATTTTTGCTTTATAAGTAACTTGTTTTAGACGATCTTGGACAGTTTCTCCTTGTTCCAGGAATCTATCAACTTCTTAGCATGGAGCATATCACCTAGTGTCTTGGAATTTTGTAAGAGAAGAGAAAATAAAATGGGAAGGTGTCTTAGCTAGGACCGGAAAAAGATACATACAAATCAGATTACGGTGATATTTGTATTTGTATTTAAAAATTAATATTTTATTTATATTTATATTTAATATGTAGTGAATTTTAAAAATATTATTTATATTTAATATTTAAAATAATATTTAAATATAAATAATATCCGTTTATTTTATTTAAACAAACTAATTATTAAAATATTTGAGTATTCGAATTTGTTTATTAATTACTTAATAAATAATTTATTCAAATTATTAGAAAAAATTAAATAATTACTGTAAAGACCCCAAATCCGGGTTCCTTAAACCCTAGACTTGGTACGTCACGATACATCATCTTCATACATGTTCTATAACTAATGCGGAATATATAAACATAAATTGTTTATTCTACAACATTTCCCAAGGTTTCTAACCTTAACTTACATATATACCTTTAGATTCATAAAAAAGTTTACAAAATTACTTACATCATATAACAATTTAGTTATAATGAATAACACTATAATCTTGTCTTTTGCTTCTGTCTCCGTCTCTCCTCGGACATTCGTATTATTCTGAAATTTGTTATCATGATATAGCAAGAGTGAGCAACGACTTTGCTCAGCAAGTTTAAATACAATAACGATATATCATGATTGAAAGAAAGAACAAGCTTTCGGATTTTCAACAATATAATAATTGTGAAAGAGTACGAATCATAATTTCAATAATTGAATGACTGAATCAAGTAATGTTGAGTGTCAATAATGACCATGAACAATTTTAACTGAACCTTATGGTAATGAAGGTGATCAGCCTTTCATACCTGATGAACACATGCAACAAGCACTATGTGCGAATCAACAATTTAAAGATGTGGAATAATTATACAAAATTAAACCATAGCATGCTTGAAACGTAATAACTTGAATTTGAGTTAGGGACTTGAACAATAAAATAATATATCCTGCTCGAATATAAATTGAGTAGGGTTTAGGAAACTTGCCTGTTTGCTCAGCTACAATTAATGTCTAGCTTTAACTAACTGGCTTTGAAAGACCTAACATTAGTAAAGTTGGTCTAATAATTAGTACAGCGTATTTGTACAACTATACGCTCATTAAGAAACTTATCTACCACAAATAAGTACTAACACATAATTTACATCAGTCAAAACAATATTATTAACCTTATAGACCCTCAATCAAATTAGGTTAATAATTTAATAAATTAGAAAATATTTTCCTTAAGTGTTGGACACTTATTAAACTATTAAACAATTTATTATAATTGTTTAAACAAAAGAGTTAAAAGACATTTTCTTTATTTCATTAAATCTAATTTCATTTAATTACTATTTATCATTAATTAAATAGTAAGTAATTAACTACATTTAGTTATTATTTAAAAATAAATAATAACTTACAAGATTTATTTATTATTTAAAATTAATCAAATAATAAATAATTATATTATATTAAAAATAATCAAATATCTTTAGTTATTATTTAATAATAAATAATAACTAATTAACTAGATTCATTTATTATTTAAAGTTAATTAAATAATAAATAATAAAATTATATAGTAAATACTCAAATATCATTAGTTATTATTTAATAATAAATAATAACTAACTAAATTTATTTATTATTTAAAGTTAATCAAATAATAAATAATTAAATAATCAATCTTAGTTGTCTTTAATTATTATTTAATAGTAATTAAATAATAATTAATTAATTTATCATCCTTGTTTATTATTTAATATTAATTAAATAATAATTAGTTTAATCATAAATTCAGAAGATATAATATTAACTAGATTAATATTTACAACATTTAAATATTAATCCTAAATACTTATTATATTTGAAAAATATAATATTAAACTAACTAGATTAATATTTAGAACATTTAAATATTAATCCTAAATACTTATTATATTTGAAAAATATAATATTAACTAACTAGATTAATATTTACAACATTTAAATATTAATCCTAAATACTTATTATATTTGAAAAATATAATATTAAACTAACTAGATTAATATTTACAATATTTAAATATTAATCCTAAATACTTATTATATTTGAAAAATATAATATTCAATACCTAAATATCATTTTTGTATTATTAATATTTTTGTTATAATTTTAAATTAATTTTTAAACATTTAAATTAATTTAAATTATCCAGAATGGCATTTTCGTAAATTAGTTGAAAAACCGGACCGATGGCAATTTCGTAATTAATCAGAAAATCGGACGGAGGGGCAATATCGTAATTTCAGCAAAAATGTGTTACCGCGCATTGCGCGCGCCGACAAAGACTAAGGCACCAAAACAGTGCCGTTTTAATGGCACCGTAACTGTCTTTCGCGCATAACGCGCGGATGGAATTTTTTTTTCCTTGATAAAACGACGTCGTTTTTAGTTCGGCGTTCGACAGTGAACAGGGTCGCGCGAATTGCGCGGCACCCCTTTTTTCCTTCCCCTTAGCAGATTGTGAATAGTGATTTTAATACACCACTTTAATAAAAATTATACATTCAAGTAAGCTTTAAAAATCCAAAAAAAATACCAATAACTTAATATCAATTTATAACATGAAAATTTTAATTTTTCATGATTTAATAGTAAAAATTTTTATAAAAATTTTTACATCACATAAACTACCACAAATCATAACTTTTTGTGTATAACTCCATTTTGAGTGATTCAAACTTTGTTTTTCTCATGATTTAATGTTCTATAATATTATAACATTAAATCTAAGTTTTATAAAAATATTTTTGGACATAAATTCCAAAACTTATTTACACACTATTAAATACATATTTTAGCATATAAAATATACCAAAATACAAACCAAGCATATTAAACTCAAGCAAGGCATAAATATTACCACTACACATTATTAACTATATTAACATGTTTATATTAACATGATAATTTATTTAATTTAAAAACAAATTACATTTAAAATAATCATTACCTCATTTTAATGGCTATCTTCATTTTTCTTCCAAAATGGGTTGTGAATGTCATGAACTAACTTATGCTTTCTTCTTCCTCCTTGAAGCTCCACCCAAAATCTCTCTCAAATATTTATCTTCTCAATATTTTGCTCTCAAGACTTAGAAGATGAAAGATAGAAAATGAATAACAAAACTCCTAAATTGTAAGTATACTTACAATTTGGATAGATATAAATTCTATATCTATTAAAATTTACCATCATGAGAGTAGTTGGAGACTTGTGCAAGAGATTTAAGCCAAGGACTAAGTGGGTGAAAAGAGGTATGGTTTATGGACAAAAAAAACCATACAAGCAACCTAATTTATTAAATAATTAAAAATAAAATAAAGAAACCATCAATTTACTCTTTCTTATCCCTCCTTGCCGGCAATACATAGAATTGTCCCAAAAAGAATGTCACATATGCTTACTTTTATTAAATAATAGTTTACTTAAGTATTTTTCAAGTGGGCCAATCATTGGGCTTTAATTTAAAATACCAATTGGGCTTCTATTAAATTGTTTGGGCTACTAAATTGTCAAATTTTATTATTCTCCACTTGGGCTACTAATTGACCCATGTTGGGCTAATTTAATAATTTACACATTAATTATTCAATCCATGATTAAATAAATAATTAGATTGAATAAATAATTAAGTATTCTAACCCATAAGTATTAAATTACTAAATGGACTAATAATATTATTAATAATATTTTATATTATTTACATTAATTAATTATCATATTAATTAATTTATAAAATTTAATTCACTCATTATATTCAATTTAATTGAATATTTAATTAATGACAACTTGTCAATTATTTTGATATTAAAACTTTAGAGTGTGTTCGCTAATAATAATATATATAATCTATATATATTATTTATACACACTACCTTACCTCGAAAACAATTTCACAATAAATTATGAAATTAAAATAAATACAATATATAATTTAATATATATTATATAGGCCATAAATTAAATTATTTAATATATTTATATTAAATAATTCATTTCTCATCAATTATGGAAATAATTCCATTTACCCGAAAATACATTGAAATAATAATATATTTACTCAATTTCTTATTTAAATAATTTATTAAATTATTTAATTAATATTACACAAATAATTGTATAATTCAATTTCTCACTCTCATAAATCATTTACAATGATTTATTTAATTATAGAATATATTCATTTAATATTTTCAAATTACTATTTAAAATTACTTAATTAATTTAATCCCTTTATATATATGTACATATATATGAAATTAAATGTTGTACATATATACAATTACTAATCTCCTTTAATTAATTCATCTACTTTATATAATTTATAATTATATAATTTACGTAATTATTCCTCACAAATAATTTATCAACAATTTGCATAATTGTTGATTAATGAATAAATTAATTCCACAATAAACCTTTTAATTCAATTCGGATTAATTTAATATTAATCTATCTATTTATCACAATTTAATTAATCATTAAATTATGTTACTAAATATGCACGCATATATATATTCATATAAATACATATTTAATTTACACGCAACACGTCGCATAATTACATAACTCCACTAATTAATTCTCTTAATTTAATTAGACTTGTTGTTAGTCAAGTTTATTGAATTATCACTTTACTTGCTAACTTATCAAAAATTTTGATATCACCATATCTAAGTTAGTCCGTTAAATTTAATTTGGACCTCTATTTATCTATCACTACTAGGTTATCAAACTCCAACCTTTATTAAATATTAAATATTTTATTTCTAATTCATTTAAATATCCGGGATATTACAATTACTCATTATCATCTAAAATTTGTCAAGAATGTCATCATTCATCATTAATAATAAAAATTAATCAAAATTTAAATATCTTAGAGAAAGTATCAAATTAGCCGTATTTTCAATTAAAGATAATACTAATTTATTATTCACTATAATTGTGTTTTTGTTGTATATACATTTCTCGTTAAATAATATATTTTAGATATTTTATATTTTACAATAGTAAAAATACATTAATTAAATTAAATAAATTTATTTTAATTTATAATATTATATTTAAAAGTGTTATTCTTTATTTTCTACAAAGTGAAATGACATATTTTAAAAATAATTTGCGTATGACAGTAAATCTAATTATTATTTATGTAACAAATGTCATTTTAAAAAAATTATATTTGCTTAATATATGATGATTACTAATTAAATTATTATTAGTAATACACACACACATATAAGTGAATACGATTCTAGATATCGTTTATTTTTTTTTATTTTTTTTGATAATGTGAAGTATTCTAACCGCAGTCGAACTAAGTCTCTCCACTCTAGGTCAGGCTTTGTGCACAGTGTAAGATCCCGAATTTTATGAAATATAAAATTTATTTTTTTTCTTCATATATATTTTCATGAAACAGTAAATGGTTAAATTGATAAAGTTAAAAGTTAAGGATGTTATGTGTAAATTATATTATGTTGGACAATATTCTTTTGGTCGGGGAATATTCGTTCTATCGGGGAATATTCGTACGACGGCGCCGTACGAACCAATCATTGGTGGACCCCACAAAGAATAATTGTCGGATATAGAAAATGACATAAACAATTTTTAAAATGGTCAATGGTACTATTACTTTTAATTGTTAAAATATCCGGTGGTAAAAGAATAGTAATATACGGTATTACAAGTAACATACGGTATTGCATAGTAGCACACGGTATTGCACAGTAGCACACGGCATTGCACAGTGTTTCGTATTATTAAACTGATAAAGTGGTTATCGTACAATATTTGACTTTATTGTCACATACACAATAATTCATGTTATTAAATTGATAATTGTGACAGTAGCATATGCACAGTAATTCACATTATTGAATCAATAATTGTCATGACATAGTAACGTAATCTTTCTTTTGCATACTTTCTGCATTATTGTTATCTCTATTATGGTGTTATTTAAACAGTTGTATTTCATTAATTAATTGACTTGATATCTAACTCAGAAAGCTAACTACACTGTATTTATAACAATTAGTCATAATAATGAAAAGTGTGAATTATTGTTGAATAATTGAATTGATAAAGTTATTTGTTTATAATATAAAGTTAGGTGATATAAAATGAATGGTATAGATTAAAGATAATATAGAATTTAAAATGGATGGTGTAGATTAAAAGATGATCTTTAAATGAATGGTTTAGATTAAGGAAATCTTAAAAGATGAAATGAATGGTATAGATTAAAGATAATATAGAATTTGAAATGGATGGTGTAGATTAAAAGTTGATCTTTAAATGAATGGTTTATATTAAGGAAATCTTAAAAGATGAAATGAATGGTATAGATTAAAGATAATATAGAATTTGAAATGGATGATGTAAATTAAAAGATGATATTTAAATGAATGGTTTATCTTAAAAGATGAAATGAATGGTATGGATTAAACATTATCTTGAAATGAACGGTTTGGATTAAAATAGGAAATCTTGGTTATGATAAGATTTTTGGCTATAAATAGAGGCCTTAACTTAAGGATTTTTCATAAACTTCCTTACTTGTTCTTTCTTTCTCTCTCTAAATACTTCTTGTGAAAGTTTTCTCTAAGTGTGCTTAAGTCATTTTGAGTATTTGTGAAGATTTATAAGTGTACGTGTACTGTTCAAGTTAATCAACCTCATTTAAATCAATATCCAGTCACGTGTTAAGGTAAAGGATTATCATTATTTGATTCTCGAAAATAATATCGTTTCTTTCTTATTCATAAGATGTGCCATTTATTTCCATGTATTAATTTATGGGAATAACCTTACGGCGCGGATTACCGCCTATTGGTGAATAACCTTTCGTATTCATTCCTTATTAATCTCTGAGAATAACCTTACGGTGCGGATTATCGCCTGTTTGGTGAATGACTCTTCATATTCAATGTTTATTAATTTGTGGGAATAACCTTACGGTGCGGATTACCGCATGTTGGTGAATAACCTTTCGTATTCATTCCTTATTAATCTCTGAGAATAACCTGACTACGCGGATTACCGCATGTTTGGTGAATTACTCTTTGTATTCATTTCTTATTTGTCTCTTGTGGAAATAATTTGTCTACGCAAATTATCACATGACACTTTTATTGCATATTCGTAAGTGATATTATTTTCCTTTATACTCATAAGGGATACCATCTTTTTCATCTTCCATTATTCAAACTTACTATGGTAAGGGATATTAATTTCCTTCACCCTTTGTTAATCAAACCTGCTATGGTAAGGGATATTATTTTCTTTCATACACCTAAATCGAAACTTATTATGGAACTATTGCTTCTATAATTCCTGAAAATATTATATGTTCCATAATAGTTGCACTTCATCATTTCAATTGAACCATCCTATTTACGTGAACCTTTCTATTGAACTGTAACCGTTATTCTGAACTGTGGATCTTGAATATCATTTTTAAATTTCACTCCACATCATGTTGACAATTTGGACATTATTTGAATCTGTACAAAGTAAAATTCTGATACTTATTGTTTATTCTGTTTCTTCTGTTCATCATTTATATCATTATAATCATCCAAAATCAAGTTGTTGTGAATATCTGTGGCCGGGGGCACAGATGCGATATAATTGTTGAACAAATGATAGGTTAAAGGCGATATAATAGGTTAAAGGCGATACATCTGTTCGGTGTCTTTTATGGCACGTGGTGAATGTTCTCTTTGGCCCGTAGTGCAAAGATGAACTGTTGTTTGGTATGATTATAACCAAAGGCTGAATCTGGTATGATAATCGATTGAAACCTGGTGTCGCGCTATTTGTTATATAAATGTTGAGAAGGTGATTCTTTTCTCATGTATAACGAATAGGTAGAGGATGTTAAGTTAAGTTCGTGTTCTGAGAACCGACACGCATGAAAAGTTCGTGACTCATAGTTATATGGTGGAACCCCTCAGCGAATGGGCGACTTTGGCCTGACTAGGACAAGTTCCTCAAACCATATGATTGTGGTAAGTTCCTGAACCCAAATACGTGGTGAGTTTGATGAACAGTGAGTATGGATAGAGTTAAGTAGTCAGGTTAAGGCTATACTAGATATAGTTATTAAGCTGGAAAAGAATGTGGAGGAAAAATTTGAGGTGTTTTGAGGTTTTAGGATATTCCAAATCTTCTAGCTATGCTAGACTTTGAAATTCTTAAAATCGTGCTAAATTCGCACTTTTGTGCTTTTGAAAAGACAAATGTATTTTTAGAGATCATTAATGCACTTAGTGCAAAGATGATAAACGATGGAGTCATCAATGCAGAATAACCTAGTGTTGGATGTATTTTTAAGCCCACTATGGTATGATGTAATATGACAAAGTCAAAATGATTTTCAGTATTTTGAAACGTTAAAGAAGAGTCTATGCTAATTGTTTCGGCTAGACAAATTGATTTGAAAATATCAAAATGTATTTATAAAATCATCACACGCCATTAAAGCCATGGTGCAGAGATGAAAAAGACGGAATCCTCAACGCACTGTTGCAACGGTGCGGTATCATGAAGTCCTATAAATGAATTTTAGTTACTTTAACTAATCTGAAATGATTTTTAAGTCGTAATATACGAACAGTTCAATGATGTGAGTCTATGTCATTTATTTTGACTGGACACTTTTTGGTCAGAAATGACTCAAGTTTTATTTTCCAATCCAACTTATGCTGGAGCGGAATTTTGTAGTAAGTCTGAGGTGAACAACCCCATAATGGGGGATATGTCAGAGCCATGAATAAAGAACCCGCGAGGGGGCGCCCAATAGTGGTGGCATGCTGATATGGGTTGGTAAATCCAAAGAGTTCGACCCCAAGAGAAGTCGTTGTGCACAGCGCTAGAGTACGATAGGCTGATCACCTAGCGTACGAAACCATTGCGGTATGTTTTCAGTCTTTGTGATTGATAAACATTCTCGCAGTATGTTCACAGTCTTTATGACTCCTCAGAATAGTATGAAAGTTTTAATGAATATTTTGATTTTCAATTTATTCTTTTATAAGATATTGATTTTCAATTTATTCTTCTGCAAGATATTCCATTGTCCTGGAATTGTGAAAAGTATGAACTTCCTAGAAAAGGGTGGTCATAAAATTTGATGAGTAAAGAGATATTCTCAGAGATGAAAATTGGTAGAAATGAGTATGATAAAATTTCGGGGACGAAATTCTTATAAGAAGGGGTGAATGTAATATTCCAGATATTTTCAAGATTTTAAATAATATCTTAATTGATTTTATTAAAGGTTAAGGTTTAAAACCTAGAATGTGAGAAGTAAGATGTGTAGAAAAGGGGTAAACATTTTTTTTAACATAATTGATTTGTTAGAAATTAAATGTGAGAATATTGTATTGATGCATGTAGAGAATTTGTTAAGGAAATAAATTCAATTGAAAAGTGAAGGTGGATATATATATGTATATACCTAAAGTGAGCTTGTTAGCCAAGTAAGAGGATGAGTAAGTTAATACTCAATTAAGCTAATTAATTAATTAGTTTAATTAAGAAGCAAGAAGGAAAGTCGTGAAATATAATTACTTAGGTTAATTATATTAGTTATGAGTTGAAGTTGTGAAAAAGCTAGGATGACAATAATGTGAAGTGATTAGTTAAGTAATTAACTTAATTAATAAGTTTATGTATAGAATTCCAAAGTGAAATTAAAACAAGCCCAATATGTTAATTATTGTAAGTCTTGTTGGTAATTATAGAGAGGTCCAAATAAATTATGGATTAAAGCCTCATGGAGAGTCCAAGTAATTTAATTACTACTAGTGGACTAGCCCAAAAGAATTATATGTGTTAGCCCAATATGGGAATACTTGTATGAAGATGGATAAGTTAATTGAGTAACCCAATATATGAATAACTACATGGGTATGAGTAATTAAATTATAAACCCAAGTTGATGATAAAAGATAGTAAATTTAATCAAGTCAAAATACTTGTATTAATGTGTTTTAGAATTTTGAAAATTAGCACTACCGCCGCAACGGTAGGTTTCACCGCCGCAGCGGTGAAACTCTCTGGAAAGTAAAATTTGAACTACCGCCGCTGCGGTAGTAATCACCGCCGCAGCGGTGGAGCAGAATGTCTGAAAATTAATAAGTTATTTAATTCAAATTGAAATGCTTGTATGTATGAGCATTATTAGGGTTTTAATAAATTAAACCCAAGCTATGTTAAGTGTCAGTGTTTTATAAACTAACTCAATTAGAGGTCCAATAGACTTATAGATAGCAAGTCTAATTGGATTATGTAATTAGATTAGTGTGAGCTAATTGGATTATATTATAAGTCCAAATGAGGTTTTGAACTAGGTCTAATAAATTAACCTAGTAGTTCTTGTAATTAATTTAACATTGATTCAAGTTATAATTAATCAAGCCCAATGCTTGTTTTAATTAAATGTAACATAGGGTATTTAAAGTTAGCCCAATGTAACAAATAAATTGAGCCCAAACAAATTAAATGATGAGCCCAATAGATTTAATTCATAAGTCCATTGTGGAGCCCAAATGATAGTCAAAATTGGTCAACATTTATATATATAAGTATATATATATATATATATAGATGTATATATGCATAATAAATGTAATAAAAATAAAGCAAAAATGGGGGATTAATCCCATTTTGCTGAGATTTGGGGGCCCCACTTGGTGGCTTGTGCATCTATGTTGCTTATATGTCACTCAATTGGTTGCTTCTTTTGCTAGCATGGATAAATTGCAAGCAACATGCCAATCAAGTAGTCATTCAAAGAAATAGTAAGTATGCTTAGGATCACTAATTAACTAGTGTTGGTTGATTAGTAGCTTAATTGGGAGGATCCTAGAGTTCTATAAATAGAAATCACCAACACATGAGCAATGTTGGTCATTTCTATGTTTGGTAGTATTTTTAGAGAGAGGAAGAAATTCTAGAGAGAAGGGAGAGCATTGTTGGAGATTTCATCCAAAGGAAAATGCTAGAGGATGGTTAATGAGGAGTCACAAGCCAAGATCATGTCAAGAAAAAGGAGAGCATCCATGTATAAAAGGTTAAAAAGTGTTTTAAACCCTCTTTAGTTCATTTTTATAGTTTAGATATGATTTAAACGGTTAAAATGTATTTTTAACCGATCAAAAGTTATTTTGATGCTCTAGAAGTATAAAACTATGATATATAGGTATATTCATGGTTCGGTATATTTATCTCATGAATTTGTATGAGTGGTATGCAAAGAATTGAAGAAAAGTTCATTTTGTGAGTTACCGGTAAAACCTAGACGGTTAGATCTTAAATTTATTGTCAAGATGTTTTCAAAAATATGATTGAATTATGAAATATTGTAAAACAAGAAGTTATAAAGACAACAACACTTAGTTGGTGTCATTTGGATGTATAGAGTTCCTTTTATTCAAGTTTGAACCTATAGACTCAACGATTTGTGAAGTTAGTTTTCACTTTCTCATTGTGAGCCGTTTTTAGTCCAGTTCCGTTTGGAATTTGGATTTGTGATACAAAGAGAAATTGTAGAGGGGGAAATTCTGATGAGCATGGACTCAAGAATCACCCCAAAATATTTCCGTATGAGAAAGTTATGGCTGTCGGAGCGTCGGAGGGTCGGGCAGTCCCCAAACTAGGGTTTCGGAAATTATGTACCACCGCCGCAGCGGTGAAAACCACCGCTGCAGCGGTGAAACTGTGACGCCCCCAAATCTAGGCCCACACAGCCCAAACTTGAGTCGTCAAAAGACTACAACAAAATTATTACAACAAAGCACAACGTACAACAATACCGTGTATAATAATACACAACTAAGTCTTCACTATTATTGCCACACTATTTTACAACACGTGAAGACTATAATAGATATCCCTCGGACTCCCACTCCATTCCCCGGCTAGACCCAGCTACGTTCTCATATCCTGTTGAAAAATAATGGAACAAAAGGGTGAGCTCAAATAGCCCAGTAAGAAATATCATGACTAAGATAATGACGAATAAATTATCATTAGCCTTCAACAGGTGAGTTTTTGATAGAATACAACAGAATACAAGGTGTATATCAAAAACTGCAGTTAAATTCTTGAACAATGTTCAGATCAATAATAGCGGCGGAATGAGTAATCTATTAGAAGAATAATGCAGATATAATATCCACTCGCTTTTCTTTTTAGTAAAAACATCATCGACTTTTATCATCTGAAATACCATTAGTCATGATAATAAAAATTCACAGTTCCTGGTCATAATCATGCAAATCAACAGTTCATCTTTGCACTACGGGCCAAAGATATTCAATATAGCACCAGCGGTCATGATTATACCAGATTCAGCCTTTGGTCATAATCATACCAAACAACAGTTCATCTATGCACTACGGGCCAAAGAGAACTTTCAATATAACAACAACGGTCATGATTATACCAGATTCAGCCTTTGGTCATAATCATACCAAACAACAGTTCATCTATGCACTACGGGCCAAAGAGAACTTTCACCACGTGCCATAAAAGACACCGAACAGATGTATCGCCTTTAACCTAATATATCGCCTTTAACCTATCATCTGTTCAACAAATATATCACATCTGTGCCCCCGGCCACAGATATTCACAACAGCTTGATTCTTGATGATTAGTACAAATAATAGTGATACAATTGATGAACAGAAGAAACAGGATAAACAATAAGTATCGGAAGTTTACTTTGTGCAGATTCAAATAATGTCCAAATTGTCAACATGATGTGGAGTGAAATTTAAAAATGTTATTCAAGATTCTCAGTTCAGAATAACGGTTACAGTTCAATAGAAAGATTCAGAAAATAGGAAGGTTCAGTTGAAATAATGAAATTCAACTATTATGGATCATATAATATTTTCAGGAATTATAGAAGCAATAGTTCCATAATAAGTTTCGATTCAGGAGTATGAAAGAAAATAATATCCCTTACCGTAGCAAGTTCAAGAGTGTAAAAAATTGACATTTCTTACCATAGTAAGTTTAAGAATATGAAGGAAAATGACATCCCTTACCGTAGTAAGTTCAAGAGTGTAAAAAAAATGACATTTCTTACCTTAACACGTGACTGGATATTGATTTAAATGAGGTTGATCAACCTATATATTTTTAATATAATCAGTAAATATCACATATAAAAATTCATGGTGCGTACTAACTCGTATATTATAAATTTGTTAAAAGTGATTTGATCAAATAGTATAATATAATAACAAAATAATAAAAACTTAAAATTAAATTACTATTCTCGAAGTTACTATTCAGGGGTTACTGTTCACTCGCGGGTTACTATTCATCCCGGAGTTACTATTCATCCCGAGGTTACTATTCATTCCGAGGTTACTATTCATTCACGGCGTTACTATTCACAGTATATAAAAATATATAATTTTTCAAAATAAAGTCTTCCAAAAAAAATCTTTTAAAGGAAGATTTGTGAATACCGTGAAAATAGGAATTTATGAAATAACTATTCTTTAATAAAAGACTTACTTGAAAAATTCCTGCACTCCTTTTGGCTTTCAAACTCTCAAAATAGCCTTACTATTATCAGAGAAAACTCATAAAATTCTTATAGAAAAATTTTATGTTTTAGGTGTGATTTTTCTATTCAGCTGAACAAGCTATTTATAGGAGAAAAGAAGTTACTATGCGTGGTAGGTGAGCAGAAAATTTTTCAGCAGAGGCAGCCTCCGCCAACTCTCAGCAACCAAAATCACATTTCTCACATTTCATGTGGGCCCCACGATGGGTCCCACATGTTTCTTACTATTCACGTACTATTCACGTCACTATTCACGTTACTATTCACGTCACTATTCACGTTACTATTTCAAATAGTAACATTTTTTTTATTTTATTTTATTTTTATATTTATATTTATTCTTCCCGTGGGTCCAACATATAAAATAAAATAATGCTACAACAATAATTCAACAATAATGTAATAAACACGTTACAGATTATTATTAATTTAATAATATAAATTACAGTATATTTGTAACTGTGACAATTATTAGGTTCAATAATTTTAAAAACAGTGCAGCAACAATTATTGACTCAATGATATAAAATACAGTGTAATGACAATTATTAAATCAATAATGCAAAATACTGTGTAACAACAATTATTGAATTAATAACATAAAATATTATGCAGTGACAATTATTGATGAAATGATGCGTAACAGTTACGGTGTCAATTATCAGAACAATAGTATGAGACACTGTGCAATACCTGTAGAGTACCGTGTGCTACAGAAAATACCATAAATTACCGTATGCTACTATTCTTTTATCACCGGTATTTTAACAGTTAACACCGTTGACTATTTTTATTTAAAAATGTTACTTCTGTCGTTTTCTATATCCGACAAATATTCCGTTGTGGGGTCCACCAATAATTAGTAATTTCGGCGCCGTCGTACGGCCCGAATATTCCCCGACAAAACGAATATTTTCCGACAAAATAAAATTTACACATAACATCCTTAACTTTCAATTTCGTTAATTTAACCACTTACTGTTTCAGGAAATATATATGAAGAAAAATTAATTTTTATATTTCATAAAATTCGGGGTCTTACAACCTCCCCTCCTTATGAAATTTCGTCCCCGAAATTGACGTACCGGGCATTTCAAAGTTATCCTCCTGATTTCCAGATGCCATACTTAACTGTGGTCACAAAATAATTGTTAGTTCAAACAAACTGACTCATCACTTCCTGTTCCTACATTCAAATCGATTCGTTAGATAACAAAATCTAATTTAGGTGGAACACACTAGTGACTGATTCTATTCGTCTCTCCCCTCCTAGTTCTAACCCCAGATCTCCATTAAAGACCATATCCCTAAGCTTTGATGCCAACTGTGACGCCCCCAAATCTAGGCCCACACAGCCCAAACTTGAGTCGTCAAAAGACTACAACAAAATTATTACAACAAAGCACAACGTACAACAATACCGTGTATAATAATACACAACTAAGTCTTCACTATTATTGCCACACTATTTTACAACACGTGAAGACTATAATAGATATCCCTCGGACTCCCACTCCATTCCCCGGCTAGACCCAGCTACGTTCTCATATCCTGTTGAAAAATAATGGAACAAAAGGGTGAGCTCAAATAGCCCAGTAAGAAATATCATGACTAAGATAATGACGAATAAATTATCATTAGCCTTCAACAGGTGAGTTTTTGATAGAATACAACAGAATACAAGGTGTATATCAAAAACTGCAGTTAAATTCTTGAACAATGTTCAGATCAATAATAGCGGCGGAATGAGTAATCTATTAGAAGAATAATGCAGATATAATATCCACTCGCTTTTCTTTTTAGTAAAAACATCATCGACTTTTATCATCTGAAATACCATTAGTCATGATAATAAAAATTCACAGTTCCTGGTCATAATCATGCAAATCAACAGTTCATCTTTGCACTACGGGCCAAAGATATTCAATATAGCACCAGCGGTCATGATTATACCAGATTCAGCCTTTGGTCATAATCATACCAAACAACAGTTCATCTATGCACTACGGGCCAAAGAGAACTTTCAATATAACAACAACGGTCATGATTATACCAGATTCAGCCTTTGGTCATAATCATACCAAACAACAGTTCATCTATGCACTACGGGCCAAAGAGAACTTTCACCACGTGCCATAAAAGACACCGAACAGATGTATCGCCTTTAACCTAATATATCTCCTTTAACCTATCATCTGTTCAACAAATATATCACATCTGTGCCCCCGGCCACAGATATTCACAACAGCTTGATTCTTGATGATTAGTACAAATAATAGTGATACAATTGATGAACAGAAGAAACAGGATAAACAATAAGTATCGGAAGTTTACTTTGTGCAGATTCAAATAATGTCCAAATTGTCAACATGATGTGGAGTGAAATTTAAAAATGTTATTCAAGATTCTCAGTTCAGAATAACGGTTACAGTTCAATAGAAAGATTCAGAAAATAGGAAGGTTCAGTTGAAATAATGAAATTCAACTATTATGGATCATATAATATTTTCAGGAATTATAGAAGCAATAGTTCCATAATAAGTTTCGATTCAGGAGTATGAAAGAAAATAATATCCCTTACCGTAGCAAGTTCAAGAGTGTAAAAAATTGACATTTCTTACCATAGTAAGTTTAAGAATATGAAGGAAAATGACATCCCTTACCGTAGTAAGTTCAAGAGTGTAAAAAAAATGACATTTCTTACCTTAACACGTGACTGGATATTGATTTAAATGAGGTTGATCAACCTATATATTTTTAATATAATCAGTAAATATCACATATAAAAATTCATGGTGCGTACTAACTCGTATATTATAAATTTGTTAAAAGTGATTTGATCAAATAGTATAATATAATAACAAAATAATAAAAACTTAAAATTAAATTACTATTCTCGAAGTTACTATTCAGGGGTTACTGTTCACTCGCGGGTTACTATTCATCCCGGAGTTACTATTCATCCCGAGGTTACTATTCATTCCGAGGTTACTATTCATTCACGGCGTTACTATTCACAGTATATAAAAATATATAATTTTTCAAAATAAAGTCTTCCAAAAAAAATCTTTTAAAGGAAGATTTGTGAATACCGTGAAAATAGGAATTTATGAAATAACTATTCTTTAATAAAAGACTTACTTGAAAAATTCCTGCACTCCTTTTGGCTTTCAAACTCTCAAAATAGCCTTACTATTATCAGAGAAAACTCATAAAATTCTTATAGAAAAATTTTATGTTTTAGGTGTGATTTTTCTATTCAGCTGAACAAGCTATTTATAGGAGAAAAGAAGTTACTATGCGTGGTAGGTGAGCAGAAAATTTTTCAGCAGAGGCAGCCTCCGCCAACTCTCAGCAACCAAAATCACATGTCTCACATTTCATGTGGGCCCCACGATGGGTCCCACATGTTTCTTACTATTCACGTACTATTCACGTCACTATTCACGTTACTATTCACGTCACTATTCACGTTACTATTTCAAATAGTAACATTTTTTTTATTTTATTTTATTTTTATATTTATATTTATTCTTCCCGTGGGTCCAACATATAAAATAAAATAATGCTACAACAATAATTCAACAATAATGTAATAAACACGTTACAGATTATTATTAATTTAATAATATAAATTACAGTATATTTGTAACTGTGACAATTATTAGGTTCAATAATTTTAAAAACAGTGCAGCAACAATTATTGACTCAATGATATAAAATACAGTGTAATGACAATTATTAAATCAATAATGCAAAATACTGTGTAACAACAATTATTGAATTAATAACATAAAATATTATGCAGTGACAATTATTGATGAAATGATGCGTAACAGTTACGGTGTCAATTATCAGAACAATAGTATGAGACACTGTGCAATACCTGTAGAGTACCGTGTGCTACAGAAAATACCATAAATTACCGTATGCTACTATTCTTTTATCACCGGTATTTTAACAGTTAACACCGTTGACTATTTTTATTTAAAAAGGTTACTTCTGTCGTTTTCTATATCCGACAAATATTCCGTTGTGGGGTCCACCAATAATTAGTTATTTCGGCGCCGTCGTACGGCCCGAATATTCCCCGACAAAACGAATATTCTCCGACAAAATAAAATTTACACATAACATCCTTAACTTTCAATTTCGTTAATTTAACCACTTACTGTTTCAGGAAATATATATGAAGAAAAATTAATTTTTATATTTCATAAAATTCGGGGTCTTACAGAAACATTCTGCCAGTGACCAGTTTTAGTGGTCCGGGCCGGGTCGGGTCGGTCCGGGATGAGTTTTTAATGAAAATTTAAGTTGAAATACATGTAAAATGAGTGTGTTTCAACACTAAACCATATATGTAAAGTTTATTAGTAACTTAATGGTATCCAAATGTATAAAATAAAGACTAAAGTTAACACAATTAAAAAGTTAACTATTGGTAATATTTGAAGAATATTAAAATATTATTAAATGATGAATAATATTAGTATAAGATTAAAAGGTTATTAAATGTGTAATAACATTTGTATATGATGAAAATGTTCTTAAATAATTAATGACATTATTAAATAAGTAAAATATTATTAAATGGTTAATAATATTAATAAGTGATTAAAATATTATTAAATGGTTAATAATATTAAGAAGTGATTAAAATATTATTAAATGGTTAATAATATTAATAAGTGAGTAAAATATTATTAAATGGTTAATAATATTAAGAAGTGATTAAAATATTATTAAATGGTTAATAATATTAATAAGTGAGTAAAATATTATTAAATGGTTAATAATATTAATAAGTGATTAAAATATTATTAAATGGTTAATAATATTAAGAAGTGATTAAAATATTATTAAATGGTTAATAATATTAAGAAGTGATTAAAATGTTATTAAATGGTTAATAATATTAAGAAGTGAGTAAAATATTATTAAATGGTTAATAATATTAATAAGTGATTAAAATATTATTAAATGGTTAATAATATTAATAAGTGATTAAAATATTATTAAATGGTTAATAATATTAATAAGTGATTAAAATATTATTAAATGGTTAATAATATTTAAACGTAGTTGTATATTATCAAAGGTAGATAATATTTTGAGGTATTTGGTACATTATTAATATCCAAATCATTATGTTATGTAAAAGAAGAAAGTTTAATTGAATTAAACAAATGTAAATAGTCCATTCAAGACTAATTTAGACAACTTATTGAAAGTGGGTTGTACGATGAACGTATAGTGAATGCGTAAATTGGTTAAGTGTACCTGGCATGTCCAACTACGTTTGGGCTAGGATTTTTGTCCGGAACTTAAATGTTCATTTGTCGGACAACTAAAGAGTTAATAATTTGAAGTTAAGGTCTTAAGTTAAGACTAATTAATAGTCCTGGTAGCTAATGATTATGTCAATTCTATATATAAATTGTAGGTTGAACAAGAGACGCAACTAAGCGTAGATGGTAGAAGCTGCCAGACAAGTTTTTCAGAACTTGCTCTTATGTGCCTTAACATGCTATGATGTGATATTAAATTGTTAATAGAAAGATATTGATGATAATTGTGATATGCATGATGTATGATTACATGCAGATTATGTATAAATATGAAGCATGAATTGCTAGATGTTATATGTGAGGCATGAGCAGTATGACATAAACTGAAATGCATGAAAAACATGATGTGAGTCTAAATGGCAGAGTATATGTGAAGCATGTAATGTGTTATGTGTAACTGTTAAACTTGCTGAGCCGTCGTGCTCACTCTTGCTTAAACCAACATTTTCAGATAGTACTAGTATTTGAAGTCTTGATAAGGATCAAGGAATAGGAAAACATAATACTTTCACTGAAGATCTTGATGTCTATTGTAGATATCAGTCCGAAGTGGACAGGTAAATGATTTAGTAGTATACGAATTAGTTGGTATATTATATGAGTGTTAAATACTCAATTTGATTGTAATAGAATGTCGTATCATGTATGATATTGAGACATACTAGGAATGTATAAAGATTTCGATTCTGGAATAGAAAGAGATGTTGTGAAATTGCAAATAAATGATTATTTAGCAATTATAATATTGTTGTAATTCATGAACAATAAGGAAAAGGTAGTACCTGTGATGAACCGGATCCGGGGTTCAAGGGACTCGGATTCGGGGTCGTCACAGTAGCCGGGTCTAGCAAGGGAATGGAGTGACGGTCCGAGTGATAGCTATTGTAGTCTTCACATGTTGTATATAGTGTGACAATAATTATGAAGACTTAGTTGTGTATTATTATACACTGTATTGTTGAACGTTATTCTATCTTGTAATAATTTTGTTGTAGTCTTTTGACGACTCAAGTTTGGGCTGTATGAGCCCAGATTTGGGGGCGTCACACACAGGCTTTGCCTAAGACATAGCTTCGCCTTGAAACGTGCGACCCGTGACCCCGTTACCTGTTAAAACATAACTATTGTTGCAAGTGGGACTCAAACCCAGGACGTCCGGGTTTACAGCTCGTCCCAGAGCTAAGCTTAAACCACTGCGCCAATAGCCAGAGTTATCTGGATATCGTTTACCGAATATCTATATAATAAAACAGAATTCATTTTGAATCTAAAAGTACAAAGACGGTTCAGATTCTTTCAACTTAATCTAATGGCTCACATTTCATCTCACAAATTTTTTTTCACCCAAATCAAATTCACTCATACACTATAATATTAATAATAATTATTATTATATTAATAATAATTATTATTATATTAATAATAATAATAATAATTTTTATAATTTCCTTAATAATAATACAAATAATAATAATATTTTTATTTTTTAAAATTTCACCTAATTTTAATATAATTTTTCATTAATAATAATAATAATAATAACAATAATAATAATAATAACGTTAATTATTATAATAATAGTAATAATAATAATAATACCGATAATAATAATAATAATATTGATAATAATAATACTGATAATAATAATAATAATAATAATAATAATAATAGTAATAATGACAATAATAATAATTGTAATAATGACAATAATAATAATAATAATAATAATAATAATAATAATAATAATAATAATAATAATACCGATAATAATAATTTTTATATTTTATAATTTTCTTAATAATAATACAGATAATAACAATATTTTTATTTTTGAAATTTTTATATAATTTTTATATAAAAATAATTATTAGTTTCTTATATAACGAATATATTTATTATCGAATATTATCCGTTTATTTATGAATATTTGAAAATAAAATACAAATATACTATTTTGTTTAGAATACAAATAAATTTTGATTTTTTTTAAATACAAATAGGAACGAATTAAAAAAAAAATCGTTATCATTTAGGGGCCCTACCTATACCTTGTCACCTAATCTCCCGATTTTTACACATACCCCAAAAAAGCACTAACCCTTTCTCCATATAAAAAGAAAATTAAGAGAAAAAATGATATATAAAATCAAGAACCCTAGTCATTCTTGTATTTTTTTGGACTTGGAATGAAACTTCAAAATTTGACGCGTACAATGTATAACGAAAGTTTTTTTTTTTTATTGAATTATGATTATAATCTATATTAATGCATAAAATTGAGTAAAATTATAAAATTAACTTAATATATTAAATATATCATTAAATATTATATTAATACACGTATGAGATTGACTTACTATATCAAATATATCATTAAATATTACTAATTATAATTATTCAATTAACTTGCAATAAAAAAAAATTAACATACAAAATTTTAAGATATAATTTTAACCAAAGAACTGCTATATTTACCAAAAAAAAAATTGATATTTTTTCAAAAACAGTACATAAATATGAGATAAACAAATTATTAGGTAAAATTTATAAAACGATAGAAAAATATTTGTGAGACATGAATTTCCTTTTAAAAAAATGGTATTTATTGCAAGTGACACAAGATTGATTTGTTTGACACGTAGCTGGATTCGCCGACCTCTATGTTGGGATAAAGCGAGACATGATCTTGAATTTATTGACTTTTCTAAGCTTTTGCAATCTTCGATGGATTTACATGAGCTTTTTTTATTGGAGATTTATAATTTTAGGCATATAGTGGGAGATTTCAAGGGAATGTGGTATTATATAATATATATTTTTTAAGATATTAAATCACCTCTGAAATAATAAAAATAGTTTATATAATTAAATATAAAATTAATTATAAAATAAAATAATATAAATAAACGTATTTTATTCATTATTATTACAAATAAATGCAAGCATGTGACTACTAAATTGATATGTCATTATTATATATTATTCAATACTAAATAATATCTTCAATATTTTATAATAAGAGTTTATTTACCAATTTTTTTTATATTTAAAAAGCGTGTTAATTTTTTTATAATAATATAAAATAACATAATATAATTATGTTCACTGCACCACATGATAATGTCATCACTATCAAGCCGAATGCTCAACAAATTAGCAGACATGAAACAAAAATATATGTATAGTCAGTGTAGACGTACTCCGTAAAATTTACAAAATGAGTTTTCTTATTAATTTCTTTTTCCCCCAAGGAGCTCATCAAGCAATAAATTTGGAAGTCTTAATATTATTCCATTGGTTTATTTAGCGAATGCCTGCCAAACCTTAACCTAAACCTAACGGCCTGTGTTTGCACTAGCCTGACCAGGTTCCATTTGTTATATATATAATATTTAAATATAAAATTAAGTATTATATTTATTTTAATTATTAAAAATTTTAATATAACACAAATTTTAATATCCTCATATCTTATTTCTTAATAATTAAAATAAATATAATATTTAAATATTATATACTTATATTTATTTTTGTCAAAGATATTATCATAGGGGTACGCAATTCTCAACGATTTATTTTTTTTGCAAAATATTCTCAATGGGTGCCATTTGAGTGCTTTTACTATCTTACTACCAGATGACTTTTGCTTATTGTTTCAAAGAAGCAAAAACAC
The DNA here is from genome assembly GCA_947179155.2 of Hedera helix. Classification (NCBI taxonomy): domain Eukaryota; kingdom Viridiplantae; phylum Streptophyta; class Magnoliopsida; order Apiales; family Araliaceae; genus Hedera; species Hedera helix. The sequence goes on along the minus strand of OX359284.1, from coordinate 33,490,668 downwards.
TCTATTTTTTGTTGTTAATTTTGAAAAACTAAAAAGGAAAAACCTCTGATTTATGATTTGACACTGATTTAGTCCCCAAGATTGGATTAGTTAAAGAAATTGTACTTAATCTCAAAAGGATACAAAGTTCAAGGCTCACATTTGTATAATAAGAACAAGAAGGACTAAAGTGAAATTCAGAGTAACTAAACTTTACTGCAGTAATTAGTAAAAGTTTCAGTTCATGGGGTAGCCAAACTCTTTATATACATATATATATATAATCAACATTATTATTTTGTTTATATCTGAGAAAATCAACGTAACCAAGTTAACAGCACTCCCCACTTTTCAAGCTTTCCATGCAAGATTTCAACCAAGATTATCATTAGCTTTCAAACCTGTTCCATTACAAAATGAAGCAATTCAGAAAGATAGGACAGTTCAAGGACCGGACAGATCATATATATTGTATAAATTATAAAGAAGCACCACTTTATAGTATAAATATAAAATTATATAATATAAGCACAAAGTGTGACTTACGAAACGTATATGTTGACCATATAAAATTAAGATATGTGAAGACATAATTATTTCGTATAAATCTTTTACAGTATTTAATTTTATTAATAATTTTTTTATATAATATAAACTTTAGTATTCAACAAAAAATAAAAATGAATCAACTGAATCATGGTTGGTGAATTATACCTGGACCGCATTTTATTTCACACTTGCGATCGCAACGAGCCGTGAGCCTGACTGAAAATTGAAAATGAAATAAAAATGAGTGCTTTTACATGTATAAATTGTGCCTTAATTACCAAAAAAAAAAAAATTAATTTTAAAATCTCATTATCTATTTAAATAGTAGATTTTTACACCTTTTTTTTTATATGTACCAAATGTTAGTGCATAAGCTTTAATAATAAGATAGTATAATTTTCTCAAACCGTCTAGCCAAACGATTGCTTTAACTTTTACACAAGTTCAAACGGTGAAACTAAACAAAGACAAAAACCAAATTAACAAATGAATGGAAAAGAAGAAAGGGGATGGAGATTTAGTAGTAGTAGTAGTTATTACTGTCGGGATTGGGGCAACCAGTTGAACAAGCGTCTAAGCAGTCTTCGGCACCGGATTCCGCCACCTTTATGTTGGAGGATAATACAAGCAGAGTCAACAGCAAAGCTGCCATAACCATTTTCTTCTCCATCAGGATATATAAAATTCAGATCTATCTATCTTTCAGAATATCTTCCTTTTCAATTTCCTCTCCTCCCTTAGTTTTAACTTAATTCTGGCAAGATCTAAGATTGATGATCCGTGGTATTTATAAGGAAAGATACCTTAGTGGATAGTATATGTAAGGGTAGTAGTAGCCCTTTCTATAGTTATATATATATATATATATATATAAACATATAAAATATATACTATAGTATATAATATTTATAAGATTTAGACCCGACTTTAATCCGAATTATTACACTAACTCTTGTAGTAAAAAATTGCAGATACAGTATATATTAGGACCCTTAACTTTGTTTCTTGTGTTTTAAAATTTAAAATATATCTTTAAAGATACAATTTTTAAGATGTCTTTTATGTTTTTAAAAATATCTTTAATATTTATAAGAATGCAAAAATAATAATATAATAATATTCAATCTATTTATAAATTATAATACCCAAGTCAACTTAAAATTAAGAGGATTGAGAAAACATACATATATCTAGTTTTAAAATCGACCCGAGGGAGTATTAAATGTACGCAAAGCAGCCACCGCCTACCTTCATTGAATCTGAGGAAACACATTTCCATGTTTGCTGACCAGATTGATGGCAACTTTGACTGCTTTAGAACATAAAATTATTAAAAATTCTAAAATCATTACCACTTTAGATAAAAACTTAAAAGGATTTTTTTAATGTGTGTCTTTAGGACACGTACTAAACGCGAAAAATAAAATATAATATCTTTTGTTTATGTAAGCGCATTGAATTCAATGTATAAAAAAATAATATACTAATAAATCTCATGTATTGAATTCAGTACAACTATATAAAAAAATAATTTTTAACCAATCTTATCTCTTATTTCTCACGTTCAGTATATACCCTTAAAGATACGCATTAAACAGACCCAAACTTAAATGCCAAATGCACATGCATGAACCGAACATGACCTTTATTAAAAGGAACTGATGTTTTCACGAATGGAAGTAATATTAATTTCTTAATTAGTTCTTTAAAAAAATAATATTGTATTTATTTTGTTATTTTTGAATTAAATTGTTAATTCTGTTTAAAATATAATATTCTATATAAGGAACTAATTAAGGGAGGGGTGGATTTCATAATACAGAGTTTGGGATTAAGTTTTCGTGAATAAAATTGTTCCTATCTATATACATATATAATAAGATAACATTTAATTTTTTGATTTTCGTCTTTAGTTTTAATTATAGGTCTAAAATTTAATTACTACTAAAACGCTATTTAATATATTTTTAATTTAATTTAATTTATTTTAAATAAGTTTATAATTTAATTATAATTAAAATATTTTTTAATATTTAAAGGAAGAAGGAGAACATTTTTTACGACAATTGCTGATCGATTTTGGTAAACACTGTTACTTAAGTTTAGGCTTACATATATTACTGCAGGCTTTTATTTGTGAACTGGTTTCTTCGTCAAATACAAACTTTGGATCACTCTTGGGATCGCTTAATGTAAAGTAAATCTAATTAGACGAAGTTGATCTGGCTGATGGGTTGGGCCAGTTTAAATGAGCTGGGTCAAAAATGTGTTAGACAAAAAACACATACGTTTTAGGGAGAAATATATTTACTAGTACCTTTTTAAAAAATATTATAATAAAAGTGCATACACAAAATATTTATAAAATTAGTAAATCTTTAATATTTAATTTTTAAATTAGTGCATTATTATTCCATTAATTTAGTTATGTGATTTAATGGGTAATTGGTTTCAAATTTCAAAATTTAAAATTCAATTTACTTAAAACATTGAAATAAAAAGTTGAATAAAAAATCAAACAAACTATCCATAAAAAGAGATCCAATTAAACTGGACCTCTCAAATCTCTTTCTCTCTTATCAATGTTTCTCTTTAAAGTAAACAAACCAACCATGACGAAAATCAACTGCTCCGCTGATCAGTTGGCATAGTTCTTCGGCGCCAACACCACCAACCACACCATCGCTGCTGGTTACCTTCATAATAGTATTTGGTTACCTCCATACTAATGTTTTGTTACCTGAAAAAATTGAGAAATCCAACCATGAATGTGAACATTCCATTGACGCCACCATGAGTGTGAATATGAAGGCATTGGAGGGGGCATCAAAGGCAAAGGCGAAGCCGAAAAGGTAATAGAAGAGGTCGGCGGCGGCGGCGTCGAGGACGTTGGTAAGCATGATGTTCATGTATTTTTGGTGCGGAAGAGCCCGCGTAGAGCATGGGGAAACCGAGCTGCTTGAAGAAGATGAGGTAAGAAGAGAAGAGGAGGTAAGTGACGATTTTTTGTTGCAGTAAATACTAAGCTTATTTTAATATTGACAAATTAGGAAAATACATAAATATATGTAGGGCCCACAAATATTGCATTTGAACAGTTTTAACAGAAATTCCAAATTTCGTCGGAAGTTCCGTCGAAAATATACAAAATAATAAGAAATGCCACATACTGCCACAAAAAAATATATATAGTCCACATACTGCCACAATTAATTTCCTCATAATTTCAGAATATATATATATCACATTACTGCGGCCGGACAAAAAAATTTCAACCGGTCGACACAAAATTCCAACCGGCTGGCACACATTTGCTATATATATATACATACATACCTTAGATGCTACGAACGGTGGAGGCGGAACGGAAGGCGGCACGAACGGCGGCACAGACGGCAACGGACGGAGGGGTGGGCCAGAGGTGATGGGTTGTCGGTCGGAGGGGCCGGAAGGCGTTGAGAGAGAGGAGAGAAATATCGCAACAGGAGAGAGAGAGAGAGAGAGAGAGAGAGAGAGTTTACAAAAAACTGAAGCGGCTGGGGGAAAAAGACGATGAAAAAGGTTTTAAGTTATTTGCGACGGAATATTCCGTCGATATTAGATCCGTCGAAAATAAGATAAGATCGACGAAAATTCGATCGATTATATGTTCTATTCCGTCGAACTTATATCGTCTGGACGCGAAAATTTTGGCGCCAACAGGAATCTACTATATCGACAGAATTCCGTCATTTATAATTTATTAGCGACGAAATTAAATACGACGGATTATTCCGACGTAATTATATTATTTTCGACGAAAGTAATTCCGTCGGAATTGAGCCTTTTTCTTGTAGTGTAAAAATAGGAGAGTAGGGGGCAATGTTAGGATATAATTATTTGGGTCCGGGTATGGTGTAGTCCACTTTATTTAAATAGCCCGAATCTAGTGTTGGTTCATATATATTTATTTTGACAGCTTGCATAGTGTGAGAGTCTTTGTTAAAATAGGATTATGTTTCTTTATTTGGGAGAGATAAGAAAAAATCTAATTTGGAAAAAAAATCTCAATAATTAATTGCAGTTATAAGATGATTCTAAAAAGAATTCTTACTCCTAATTGGTTTCGAGTGGATATGACATCTATAAATACAACTATAAATAAGAAATTGAAAAACACATTCAGTACATATACATTACACAAGATGCAACAGAGGGGAGAGATGAGATACAGAGTGTGAGTATGAGAAAGAGAGAAATATACAATTTGTACTCCTCATATTATTTTTATAGTGAATTTTTTTTTCTTTCCCTGTAATTTTTTTTTAATTCAATTTTTACGTAAAATCTTTGTGTTCTTATTTTATATTTTCGCAATTATTTGTTTGTTTGATGTCTTTTTTATTTATTATTTGATAATTTATGTGAATAGTATAAAATTTGTCGTTAATAATATATATATATATATATATATTCTTTGTTAAATGAATTGTTTGAGAATGCATTAGGCATATGAATTTAAATAATTAAACAAATAAAAAAGGAGCTTACCTAGGCGTAGGACTGTAAAAGTAGTACGCATCATTGGCCATACCAAAATGATTCAGAACCTCTATCTGAAATACTTGATGGCTAATCTTCCTGCAGTATCTCTATGTAAATGTATGCAAGGCACGTTCTTCCTGTAAGTTACCGTGATTTATATTTTATTTTGATTTTAAAAAATTAAAGTAAGACTTTTTATATTTCACATAATATAACTTTTCAAACGGGTTAAATATATATATTTTTTCATTGTACTCGATTTTATTTAATATATATATTATTGAATTAAATTTTCTTATAATCAAAACATTATATTAAATATTCTTTACAAAACATTAAAAAATTTATTAATTTAAATGATAAAAGAGTCATATACGTGAGAGCATTCTTTCACGTCATATACTTATTCATCTGACATCCAAATAATGTAAAAATTTAATAAATAACATTTATACATTTAAAATACAGCACTTACATAATTTGACCAAGAATGAAAAAGAAACTCATCACCGACTTTGATCTAAAAACTTCCATCTTCAACGACAGTGTCGAGGAGGGCTTTCGTGGGCAGCAGGAGGGAGCGGGTGGGATGGAGGAGGAGGCGGTGGAGGTGGTGGTGGTGGGGATTGGCGACGATGTATTTGAGGAGGAGGGATTTGGCGTAGGAGAATTTGTTGTGGCGAAAGAAGGAGGAAGAGAGAAGATGGGGTTGGTGGGGTGGTTTTTTTGGAGAGAGAAAGCGTGGGGAATTTGTGATTTGGTCCATTGGAAGGAGAGGAGAGTATTAGGGTGACATGAGAGGGATTTGGAGGAGAGGGTTCCACCGCTGTCGGAACCGCCATTTCCGACCTTACAACCTAGCTCCTCAAATCAGCCAATCAAAGCCCACACTTTGTAACCCATATTGTTAAGGCTGGAAATCCTGATAGTTTTGTGTTAATGGGTCTTGTAGATGTGTATGCAAAGTGTGGAGAGGTTGAATCTTCTCGTGTCGTGTTTGATGAAATTGATGACAGGAATGTAGTTTGTTGGACTTTAATGATTGCTAGGTATCTGCAGAATGATTATGCTGAGGGGTTGATTTTGTTTAATCGGATGATAAATGGGTTGGTTGAAGGCAACCAATATACTCTTGGGAGTATATTCATAGCATGTACAAAGTTGGGAGCTTTACATCAAGGAAAGTGGGTTCATGGGTATATGTTCACTCCCTTTTCCTTATTGAAACCCAGACGGGGAATTGGATGATTTGAAGCTAATTTGGGTTTGGAGGGAGTTGATTTGCTTGGGCTAAGGAGATTTCACATGGTTGTGGTATCTTGGGGCTTTGCAAGCTTGTTAATTTTTTGGCAATGAGACGGCGGCGACGTGGTAGTCTTGGTGGTGGATGAAGAAGAGGACAATGAGGAGAAAGAGATGAGATGGAAGCCATGGCACTTACAAGGAATTTTTTATTTTTTTTTGATAATGTGGAGTATCCCGACCGCAGTCGGATTAATCTCCCCATCCCGGGCCAGGCTTGCGCACAGGCTTTGCCTAAAACATGGCTTTACCCTGAAACGTGCAACCCGTGGTCCCGATCCCGGGCCAGGCTTGCGCACAGGCTTTGCCTAAAACATGGCTTTACCCTGAAACGTGCAACCCGTGGTCCCGTTGCCTGTTCTTATGAGAAGGCAAAATTATTGTTGCTAGTGGGACTCGAACCCAGGACGTCCAGATTTACGGCTCGTCCCAGGCATGAGCATACGGGTACTTATAGGTTTGTGGATGAAAATGGAGTAATGAGGTCATCTACAAGAAAGAATGGCAAATTTAAGTGCTAAATTATTAGATTTGTCATCTACCAGAAAGCATGACTTCTATGGACTTCATTTCCCATATAATTAAAATCAACTTGAGACATTAATAAAAATTAATTTATTTTTGAATATCTTATCTTATTTCAAAAATAGTATTAATTATAAAATTTATAATTTTATAATTGTATGAATCATATTATTTTTGGATTTAAAAATAATTTAAATTAATTTTTTAAAATTAATAATAATTTTATAATTTAAAACTGTGAGAATATAAATTATGTACTCCATAAAGCAAGACAAAGGAATTAAATTACTACGAACTCAGGAAATTAGATAATAAAATAACGGAACTCGTTACAGAGTGCATGGTACATAACTCAATAGTGCTGGGAACCTGCTACTAGGTTGAACCACATCCAGTCCACCATAGTTATATATTTCCTTTCTAAGGGTCAACTAATAATGGACTTAATTATTTTGGTGCTCAACCAGCTGCTTATTTAATTATATGGTACATACTAGTAGAACTAATTACTTAAGAAATGTAGAACATGGGATTGGGCAACTTGAAAGTCCGGTCACCGGGAGTGGGATGAGATAAATCACTCCACTGATCTCCCAAGTTCCCACGGATTCTGTATCCTTCTAATACAAGCTCCGTCCTTTTCTTGGCTTTGTACTCGGACACTGTCAAACTGTCTTCAGACTCACTCCTGCATCCATAGAAACAGTTAACTCGTAATCAACAGTCTATCAAATAATTTTAGGAACGTTGTTTATATGACTAATTAAATGATATAAGGTCTTGAACCATGCATGAATGAAAATTTTCTTGCTAGGTTTGACTAAGAGTTCCAAAATCTTAAATAATTTCACCTAATAATATAGTACATGGTATATTATAGTAATAGCTTACTTCAAAATGAGTTTTTCCCATGTATGGTAACCAGCTGTGCGTAGATCTTCAGCCGTTCCTTCCATGTTGCTCTGAGTTGCTGATGATGCTGAAATGAACACAATCTTAAACCCTAATTCCACCAGCTTTTCGTATAGATCAAGCACTGTCGGGACAGCAGGAATTGTTGCGCTAAGATACCACTCTGCGTACTTTGTGGAATTATATGGCAATGCCCTGAAACAATTATGACAATAATATTAATATAAATAATATAGCTACGCACGCCATAAATGTGATTTGAGTGGAAAAAAGAAAAAAAAAACTCAATGAATTGAGAGTCATCATACAATAATTCTATATTCCCTAACATATGTGCATTAATTGTGCATTAACAGGAAGAAGAAAAAAAAAGTAGTTGTCTCCTTACAATTTAGTGAGATTGTAGTGTATGTATGTATCGTATATTTATACTAAATTATTACTAAAAATACCACTACCCCTTAATTAATTATATTTAAAGGAAGTTATATATAAGATAATACTTGCCCAAATTGAACATCGGGGCGAGAATAGTATTCCAGCAAGGAGAGAGCAGTCTGGCCAACGTCGAAAACCCAAACGTCTCTGCCGTCTTTGGCAATGTGGACGGTCTTAGCATAGTCATAAGCAGCGACAGTTGCTTCGTTGCAGTCAAGATTATGTTGTTTTTTTGTCATGTAATTGCCTATATAGCCTTTACAATGACTTGGGACCACTTTCCATCCTCGGAGATTATTGGTTTCTACGGCAAGGCGCCAACCCAGGCAGTTTACGAGGGAGGAGAGGCGGAGATCACCGGATTCATGTGGCATGACAATGTAATTATCGGTTTGGTCTGGAAATGAGTTTGCATGGCTTGAGGATGAGATGGCTAGAATGGTGGCGAGAAAGACTAGGACTAATTTGGCTTCCATATTTTTGGTTAGAAAGGAAGGACTTGGGGAGGTAATGAAATGTATGTTGCTTAAATAGGCTTTCTTTTAGCTAAATGACCTTTTCTTTTGAAGTATATTACTTTACTACCCCACTTATATATTGTACTCCGTAATTTTTTCAAAATTATATTTATATTTAATCGTAATTCTTATTTTATTCTTAAGGACGTCTCTACCGACGCACGTCCCTAAATTATGTAAGATAAATTATGCAGGTCCATAATTTAGGGACGTGCATCGGTGGGCATTGACCGACATATATAACGAGCAACCAAACCTAATTGTTCGTTATAAGCAACTGTATCACAAATTCTGAAACCACATGTTAAATGACGAAAAGGTTAAGATAATAAATTTTGTGCATAAATTTAAATTTAAATATAAATTTGTATTTAAATTATTAAAAAATAAAGTTTAATATAAAAATTAATATTAAATTTTATTTTTTAATAATATAAAAAAACTTTTGTAAACTTGTCCTTAAATGACGCACATAAACCACATCCTGGTTATGAGAGTACCTTCTAATTCATCATCTTAGATGAGGAAAATAGGAGCCACAACACACACTAGAGACCACTGGCCTCGGGAGTCGGGACCTTGTTTTTATATTCACCTACGTTTTCGGTGCAAAATAGTGCATACATGGAAAGAAAATATATGAGGACTGATATCATTACCCCAAATGATTTGATATCCGTAAGTTATGTTAAATTTTAGATTAAATAAAATTTATATAATAAAATTGTACACTTTAACCAGTAACACTATATTATAAAGAGTTTATAAGTAACAATTAATTATTTATCACGTCTTAACACTTCCAAACTTTGATTTTCAGCTTATTTCATAAAAGAGTAATACTATGTATAATAATCTAGTTAATAATTTAATTAACGGTCTTTGTTAAAAATGGTGGGACTCATCACTTATATAGTGGGACCCATCATTGGCTAAATTATTATAAAGCATCATTATGCATAACATTTATCTTCACAAAATTCTTAAAATATGTCCTTAAATTTTTATTCATAAAAAAAATATAAATCAGACAATTAAATTAAGATCTCAACAACACAAGTACAATAAAAGTACCACAAGATTGATGATAGAATAAGGAGCGAAACAAGAATTAGTCAAAAATTAATGAGCTTACGTTGAACATTTATCATATACAAGAAAAATAATTTAATGAAATTTTAGGGTCGATTTTGATTTTTTTTTTCTCACCTTTAACCACACCATCCACTAGAGAGTACTACTGGCCTCGGGAGTCGGTACCCATTTTTAATATTCACCCACGTTTTCGATGCAATGTCATTGTTGATGATATATGGGGGGAATCCTTATCCTTTCGTACATGCAACCCAATCAATAATTATGGTCTCATTTTGTAATTTTGCCAAATTGATGTGGTAATAAAAAAATAAAAAAAATTATATTTTATTATTTATAAAGTTTTAATTTATTTAATATATTTTTATTTATTATTTAAAAAAAATCAGTAGTTTAATTTATATTTTACCTATTTATGTTTGGATTTTAGTTTTAATAATTTTATTTCATTTTTTATTTTAATTATTTTATTTTTTCTGTTAGAAAAATAGTTTACTAATATAAATATGTTACCCTAAGATTTTATGAGATACAATTTTTTATAATTATATGAATTTCTCTTTTGAGAGTTTTATTTTTTTTATAAATTTAAGAATTTTATTTCATCTATGAAAATACAATAATTAACTATTTATATTTGTATTAAAGCGTCATCATCTGAGTATTATCTCGCTGCGTCATGGATCTATCATTCAACTATTTGAAAACAAAATATATATATATATATATATATATATATACATAAAAAATAATTCATAACAAATAGTTTATTATAGATATTATTTTAACAAACTAATCTGACACCGATTATATAAAAATTTAAAGATACAAAATAGTATAAATTTTTTATCAGCTACGTATAACGGTTGGAATATTACAATCGATATTCCTACTAACGGCTAGCTAAATTAGGCACAAAAAAATTGATATTTTAACCATTATTTCTAGTAGCGGTTGATCAAATTATGTGACGCCCCCAAATCTGAGCCCACACAGCCCAAACTTGAGTCGTCAAAAGACTACAACAAAATTATTACAACAAAGCACAACGTACAACAATACAGTGTATAATAATACACAACTAAGTCTTCACTATTATTGCCACACTATTTTACAACATGTGAAGACTACGACAGCTATTCCTCAGACTCTCACTCCATTCCCCGGCTAGACCCTGTTACGTTTTCATCTCCTGTAATGGAACAAAAGAAAGGGTGAGCTCAAATAGCCCAGTAAGAAATATCATGACTAAGATAATGACGAATAAATTATCATTAGCCTTCAACAGTTGAGTTCTTGATAGAATACAATAGACTACAAGGTTTATATCAAAAACTGTAGTTAAATTCTTAAACAATGTTCAGATCAATAATAGCAGCGGAATGCAGACTATAATGTCCACTCGCTTCTCTTTTTAGTAAAAGTATCATCAACTTTTATCATCTGAAATACCATTAGTCAAGATAATACAACTTCACAGTTCCTGGTCATAATCATGCAGATCAACAGTTCATCTTTGCACTACGGGCCAAAGACATTCAATATAACACCAACGGTCATGATTATACCAGATTCAGCCTTTGGTCATAATCATACCAATCAACAGTTCATCTTTGCACTACGGGCCAAAGAGAACATTAACCACGTGCCATAAAAGACACCGAACAGATGTATCGCCTTTAACCTAGTATATCGCCTTTAACCTATCATCTGTTCAACAATTATATCACATCTGTGCCCCCCGCCACAGATATTCACAACAGCTTGATTCTTGATGATTAATACAAATAACAGTGATACAAATGATGAACAGAAGAACAGGATAAACAATAAGTATCGGGAGTTTACTTTGTGCAGATTCAAATAATGTCCAAATTGCCAACATGATGTGGAGTGAAATTTAAAAATGATATTCAAGATCCACAGTTCAGAATAACGATTACAGTCCAATAGAAATGTTCAGAAAATAGGAAGGTTCACTTGAAATAATGAAATTCAACTATTATGGAACATATAATATTTTCAGGAATTATAGAAGCAATAGTTCCATGATAAGTTTCGATTTAGGTGTATGAAAGAAAATAATATCCCTTACCGTAGCAGGTTTGATTAACAAAAGGTGAAGGGAATTAATATCCCTTACCATAGTAAGTTTGAATAATGGAAGATGAAAAAGATGGTATCCCTTATGAGTATAAAGGAAAATGATATCACTTACGAATATGGAATAAAAGTGTCATGTGATAATTCGTGTAGACAAATTATTTTCACAGGAGACAAATAAAAAGGGTTATTCACCAACAGGCGATAATCCGCACCGTAAGGTTATTCCCATCAATTTGAATACGAATAGTTATTCACCAAACAGGCGATAATCCGCGCCGTAAGGTTATTCCCATCAATTTGAATACGAAGAGTTATTCACCAAACAGGCGATAATCCGCACCGTAAGGTTATTCTCAAAGATTAATAAGGAATGAATACAAAAGGTTATTCACCAACAGGCGGTAAACCGCACCGTAAGGTTATTCCCACAATTTAATACATGGAAATAAATGGCACAAGAAAGAAACGATATTATTTTTGAGAATCAAAGAATGATAATCCCTTTAAGTAAGAAAAAAATAATATCAATTTATGATGATGAAAAGAATGATACCCCTTACCGTAGTAAGTTTAAGAGTGTGAAAAGATTGATATTCCTTACCGTAGTAAGTTTAAGAGTATGAAAGAAAATGAAATTCCTTACCTTAACACGTGACTGGATATTGATTTAAATGAGATTGATCAACTTGAAAAATTCCTGCACTCCTTTTGGCTTTCAAACTCTCAAAATAACCTTACTATTCTCAGAGAAAACTCATAAAATTCTTATAGAAAAATTTTATGTTTTAGGTGTGATTTTTCTATTCAGCTGAACAAGCTATTTATAGGAGAAAAGAAGTTACTATGCACGGTAGGTGAAATAAAAAAAATTCAGCAGAGGCTGCGCAGCAGCCTCCACCAACTCTTCAGCAATTCTCACATTTCTCACATTTCATGTGGGCCCCACAATGGGTCCCACATGTTTCTTACTATTCACGTCACTATTCACGTCACTATTCACGTTACTATTTCAAATAGTAAAATTAATTATTTTATTTTTTTATTTATTCTTCCTGTGAGTCCAACATATAAAATAATGTTACCACAATAATGTAAGAAACACGTTACATATTTTTATTAATTTAATAATATAAATTATAGTGTATTTGTTACTGTGACAATTATTAGATTCAATAATTTTAAACTACAGTGCACCAACAATTATTGACTCGATGATATGAAATATAGTGTAATGACAATTATTAAATCAATAATGCAAAATACTGTGTAGCAACAATAATTGAATTGATAATATAAAATATTATGCAGTGACAATTATTGATGAAATGATGCGTAACAGTTACGGTGTCAATTATCAGACCAATAATATGAGACATTGTGCAATACCGTGTGCTACTGTAGAGTACCGTGTGCTACAGAAAATACCATAAATTACCGTATGCTACTATTCTTTTATCACCGGTATTTTAACAGTTAACACCGTTGACTATTTTTATTTAAAAAGGTTACTTCTGTCGTTTTCTATATCCGACAAATATTCCGTTGTGGGGTCCACAAATAATTTGTTATTTCGGCGCCGTCGTACGGCCCGAATATTCCCCGACAAAACGAATATTGTCCGTCAAAATAAAATTTGCATATAACATCCTTAACTTTCAATTTCGTCAATTTAACCATTTACTGTTTCAGGAAAAATATATATGAAGAAAAATTAAATTTTGTATTTCATAAATTCGGGGTCTTACAAATTAGATAAAAAAAATAATAATAATTTGCTCTACCCGCTATTTTTACTAGCAACTGATTAAATTAGACAAAAAAATTATACCATTTTATATTTTTAAAATTTCATATAAATAATATAAGATTAATTCATTAAAATAATATTCATAGCAACTATTTATATATATATATATATTTATATATGCCTTCTAGGCCCATCCCTATTTCTATCTTCTTTATTTGTGATATTGAAGGTCCAATAAATAAAAATCTTGCTGATCTTTATACAAATGGATTCTTATGAGCAAGCTAAATCTTCCATGTAATATTTCAGTGAAACATGTTGTAATTATTGTTAGGTGTGGCCAAATAAATCGACTTTTTTTTTATAATTGGACCGGTTTGAATTATTCAATTTGGTATAAGTTCGGTATTAATTTTGGTACCGGTTCGTCATTATAAAATTCGATATGTATTGGTTTTATTATTTTATTATTATTAATAATAAAAAAAATAATATAAAAAATAATAATAATAATAGTAAAAATAATAATAATAATAATTTTCTGTATAACAAGAATCGAACCGGTATAACCGATTTCGGTATATGAATTTGGATGATTTCAATACCGGTCCGGTTCAATATCGATCTGGTTCGAACCGAATGAACACCCTTAATTATTGTGTGCATAAAACTTAATTATGTTATTAATAATACCAATCATCATGATATTTTAAATAAATTTGCGATAGACTAAAATAATCAAAATAATTTTTTTATTAACGTGAGACTTTATTTTCTCCTTAATAAGACTACTGATTCTTGTAATTAATGTTTTACGCCATTTACTAATATTATAATAAAAAATGAGATTATTGATATTTTTTTATAAAATTCATTGCACAAATATCCCTCCAAAGTTAGAACTTTGGATTTTAAAAATTATAAATAAAAAAATTATAAAAAAAAGCTACATGCTTTACCATATATTCAAATTCATAATGAATATTCTTGTGCATGTTATACGAATATTCCATTTTGAAATTGATAGGAGTGGGAGGTAATTAAAGCCTCCATAAATGATACAAGTATAAACCATTCACTTACATATTGTATGAAAGTGAATGACTTGGATATTTTAATTTAATATGAATATATTATAAATAAATTTATAATTTTAGTTTATATGTTACTTAAAAAAATGAGGGTTTAATATAAGACAAAAAGAGTATATATAGTCCCAACAGTTAGTGTAGTGATTCAAATGATATCTCAAGATAAGTTGTAGACTCTGATATTTTGAGATTGAATCTCATTTATAATAATTATTATGACATAAATTATCAAAAAAAAGAAGAAGTATATACTAACGTCATCAAAACTTGAACTAGAATAATTAGTGAAGTATAATTAAATACTCATAATTACTCCTTAATTATTAATTTAAGTGGAGGAATAGAAATAACACGAAATTATGTTTCATTTTTAAATTTTATAATTATTATTAATTTTTAAAAAATTAATTTAAAATTAATATAAATTTTAATAATTTTAATCAATATCATAATGATTATTGTAAATTATTTAAAATATATTATTTATTATAAATTTTAATAAGTTATTTAATTTTTATATTTAAAAATATTTAAAATTAATTTTTTAAAAATTAATATAATTAAATAATATAAAATGAAGAGAAGAGAGTATGATATTACCTTTTAATTTACCATATGAGATGAAGAAACTAGGAACCACACATTTTAGAGTACGGGGCTGAGGAGTCTGTACCTCTCCTTTTTCTTATTTTCACCCACGTTTTCATCATGGATATATATATATTTAGGGATCCTTATCCCTTCTTATATGCAATTGCCCAATCACTAAATTATGATCTTATTTTTTTATTTTGCCAAATTTATGGATCTATTATATGTGAAAGAAATTAATATTTGTATATAATTTTTTAATATTTTTATATAAAAAATATCGTTATAAATTTATAACGACAATTTTAATCATCGTTATATATCTATAACGATAAATTATATATAAAAACATTTAAAAAATTCTGTAAAAATATTATTTCTCTATGTGAAATTAGCTAAACAGAAGATGTATATGCCTTCCGGGTCCATTTTTATTTCAATCTTCATTATTTGTGATATTGAAGGTCCAATAAATAAAAATCTTGCTGATATTTTTACAGATTCTTATGTGAAAGCTAAATAGAAGATATAAATTAAATTATGAATCAAATCAAATTTAATTAGAATTATTGAGTTGATTAATTATTTATTTAAACTAATTTGTGAACTTACAAATTAAAATAAATAAAAAAATATTTAAGATTAAGTAATACAATCATAGTTATTATAAACAATATAAAAATTAGTAGTTTTTACGAAGACAATAATTTTCAAAACCTACACGAAGCATTTGTAATTTTACAATTCAATTGTGTGTCATTACTACTGCATTATAAATTAAATAAATTTAGGGGGTAAATATAAAATAAAACTATATTTTTAAATTTTTTTCACCCTACAAAAAATTATATTTTTTAATTTATAAATTTTTGTAAACAGATCTCTTTTTGTGAGATAAAAAAAATATTTTTTATTATTTTTTTATCTTAATAATTAAAAGGAAAGATCCACTTAATTCGTTTCCACTGGTACTAGTTTTGTAGATGAGTAGTTTAAATTGCATGTGGGCCAAAGTTTAATTTATTCAGGTGTCAGTTGTCACTAACGTCTATCCTTCTTTTAATCTGCTCCGCATAGCGCCTTACAGTAACTGATGAGAGAGAGAGATTATAAAGTCTAATAAGATTTTACGGAGAAAAAAAATCAGATTTTAGAGAGAGAGAAAATATTATAAATTTTAGAGGGGTTTAGGTATAAAAAATATTAAAGAGAGGAAGAATGTATAAAAATATTAAAGATAGAAGGTTATAAAGATATGCCAGGAATGTTTTTCTCTATATTCTGTTCATCAGTACATAGCATTAAGGTTGTAAACGAGTTGAATCGATCCAGATTTTAAATTGCTCGGATTCGACTCGTAAAGTTAAAATTCTATTCGGATTCGAACTATATTTAAAAAACTTTACTCAGATTCAGCTTAACTCGAATTTTCGTTACTCGAATTCGATTCGACTCGAATCGAATTATATTTAAACTACTCACAAACTTTAAATTCAAACTCGAATTCAAGTCTCCACATAATAACTAGTTTTATAATACATATAATTATTAATTGAACTTATTATTTTAATTAGAAATAAAAATATATAATTATAATTACACTTTAAATATATAAAATTAAAATTAAAATTATAAATAAAATAAAAAAATAATAAATAATTATTCAAATTTTGTTTAATTGTGTATATATTATAAGAGAATGTACCGAGTATAGATTCGAATATGTATTAATTGATTATGTATCCGATCATGATTAAAATTTTGAATAGTTTGAATTCTAAACGAATCGAGTATAACCTTATTCAGATTCTACTCGTATTTTTATTCGAACTATTTTTTGTGCTCAGATTTGAATCATATTGTTAACGAATTCGAGTCTCGCTCACATTTTTTCGAGTCGAGTCTGAACTGTTTGGTTCGATTTGCAGCCTTACATAGCATACATATATATACACTTATAGCAATATGGATAGACGACAGTTGAATGCAGATATCTACTTAATATATACATTTGAATATTTGTTTTTGATAATAGCATCTATCTTATCATACTGTTATGTTTAGGTGGTTGAGGAGGATTTGGTGTCCGAGTATTGTGGTGGCTTAATACCCTCCCTCAAGCTGATAGTGGTGGGATGCACGGTCAGCTTGCTTTGTAAATATTTATACTTTGGAGTGCTCAAAGCCTTTATGAAAATGTCTGCTACCTAATCATGAGTGGAGATATAGAGAACCAAGATATCCTTGCAAGCCACCTTTTCCCGAACGAAGTAAAAATCTACTTCAATGTGTTTTGTCCTTGCATGAAATACTGGATTTGCTGCCAAATAAGTTGCACCAATATTGTCACACCATAAGATAGGCGGTGCCTTCAAAAAAAATCCCAATTCAAAGAACAAGGATTGCATCTAAGTTAACTCTGCTGCAGTATCGGCCAATGATTTGTATTCAGCTTCCATAGACAATTGTTCAACCGTGCATTGTTTTCTGGATGACCAAGAGACCAAATGGGTGCCCATAAAAATAGTAAAACCTGCTGTGGATTTCCTATCAATGAAGTTGCCAGCCCAATCGGAGTCACAGAAAGCCTAAAAAGTAAACGAATTATCCGATTTTGAAATCGAAAGGCCAATGTGTTGCAAATATCAAATGTTTTGCTTGACGGCGACCCAGTTTTCTTCAGTAGGACTATGCATCGATTGACAAACCTTACTGACGGCAAGGGATAAGTCTAGTCGAGTAAGTGTGGTGTATTGGAGTGCACCTACGATTTGCCGAAAGAAAGTTGGATTAGAATATAAAGAAACACTCATAGGCATGGGATGGTGTACTGCTACCGGAGTCTTGACTAACTTACAGTCAGCCATCTTGGCTCAATTAATCAATTCCATAATGTATTTGTGCTGAGATAAAATTAATCCAGTTGAGGTACAAACTGCCTCAATGCCCATAAAATAATTTAGAAGGCCTAAATCTTTTAGAGCAAATTCCTTTCCTAAAGCCTGCAGTAAATCACTTATAGCAGCAAATGAATTACCAGTGACTATGATATCATCAACATAAACTAATAAAATTAAATGAATTCCATAATTTGAATAGATGAACATAGAGATATCAGATGAGGAAATTTTGAAACCCAGTTGCACTAAAAAATCTGACAGACATTGGTGCCATGCTCAGGGAGCTTGTTTAAGGCCATAATAAGATTTGCAAAGTCGACACACATGAGTCAGATGATTTTTGTCCTCAAAACCAGGTGGTTGGACCATAAAGATTGTTTCATCTAACCAACCATGGAGGAAGGCATTATTCACATCCAGCTTGTGAACATGCCATGAATGAAAGAGAAATAACCAAATATAAGACAACTCGGATTGTGGTTGGTTTCACAACAGGACTGAATGTTTCAGCATAATCCACTCATTCTTCCTAATTAAAACCCTTTGCCACCAACCTTGCTTTATAACGATCAATCATGCCATTTTTTTTTCGTTTAATCCGAAAGAGCCATTTACAACTGACAATATTCATACAGGCTGACTTTGGAACAAGAACCCAAGTACCTTGAGAAATAAGTGCATTGATTTTAGAAACCATGACATCTCGTCAATGACTGGAACGTACTGCTTGGGAATAACAAGTGGGCTCAACTGTGGTATAAATTTATGTATTAAGAGCATAAGGCTGGGTTTATTGAAGGCGACATACCATCGTACAAGTGAGTATCCCAGAAGGAGGCACAAGTCGATGTACTGCTGCTGGTGGAGGAGTAACGACAGACTGAACCACTGTGAGACCAAGAGAGATAGGAGACAACGAAAGAGAGCAGGATGGAGAAAGTGGAGTAGTGGAAGGAGATTTAAGAGAAAGAGCCAAGGGAGTCACTGAAGAGGGCTAAACATGAGGATCATTGTAGAGGGAATCAAGTGTACGCATTTTTGGTGAATGAGATGAATTTGTCATAGCCCTTGGTGAGGAGGTGTTTGTAGCAGGTAAAGGAATAGAATGAGAGGAATGTGTACTGAACTGAAGAGGAGGGATAGTAGAGGTGAACTGTTGAGGAGGAATGACTGGAAGAATAACCCATGGTAACTATTGTAATGTAGGAGATTGAAGTAGATTAGGAGAAAAGGAAAACGAAAAACAGGTTTCATTAAAACGGACATGGCGAGCAATGTATAGTTTATTCGTACTTAAATCTAAACAACGATACCCCATGTGGTTGGGACAATAACCAAGAAAAACACACGAAGTGGAACGAAAATCAATCTTGTGGTATTATAAATGGTGTATTGTGTGTCTCCTTTATGATTTTATGCTTCAATTCAGGGTCGTTATGAACACATAGTCGAATAGGAATATCATCAAGAAAAATATCAGAAAACTCATTAACAATAGGAATATCATTCAAGTTTGACATATCTTTGTTCAAATCAGTGACATGAGCTGAAAAGACTTGACATCCGTTTTTCAATAAACGAGTGGCTTTATAGCTATAAATGATAGTTATAGATTTTAATGGTTTGATTGTTTGAATTTGCATGACAGATTAATTAGGAATATAAAAACTAATGATTTTTTGAAAGCAATCAATTTTAGCATGATGATTAGTCAACCAATCAATTTCTAAAATCACATCAAATTCATGCATTTTAAAAAAAATAAGGTCAACGGGTAATATAAGACTGTTGACTTGAACTAAGCAAAATTTATATATAGTAGATGTAATGGCTATTGCTCCTAGTGGGATTTTAACTGATAAGTCAAAGTCCAACTTTTCAAGAGTTAAGTTTAATCGTTGAGCACGCGTAGGTGAGATAAAAGAATGGGCAGAACTAGTATCTAACAGGGAATAAATTTCACGATAATTTATGAATAGCTTACCAGTTATCACCTCGTTTGGGTTTCGTGTCATTTAGGATGTCACAATAAAAGCTCTCTCTTGAACTACAGATTTTTCCTTATCTGCGCTAACTTTTGGTACCATCATTGCAGCTGAACTTGATTTTGTAACAAGACAAAATTGAGCAATTTGACCTTCCTTCCCACAACTGTAGTAAAACTTAGACTGCTGAGTACAGTTTGGGCTGATGTGACCCTCCTAAACACACCTGTAGCATCTCACTGGTGGTCGATCTCCTCCCATTGAAACTGGTGTCGATGCTGGTACTAGTGCCGGTGCTGGTACTAGTGTCGGTGCCCTTCCATAATCATTATGGGATCTCTTTCTCTTGAAATTGCTCCCACTGGATTCCCCTCTTTTGTTATTCGATGCGGGATTACCATCGAAGTGCTGGTTACCTCTTCTATGGTTCTTGTAATATCCCAAATATTTTTCAAAGTGATCTAACAAGATTTAAGCAAAGGTTGTCAATTCAAAACCTAAGATCGATTTCTCAAGCATACCTTGAGTTATCTTAAAGAATATGTATATCGTATATAACAAAGAGGTTAAACTGTTTAACCTAAACTATGTGTTATGTGATTAGTAAAGCTTGAATCGGGCTTTTAAATGAGTTATGTGAATTATCTATGTGTAGGATTTTGTGTTTTGGTTCAAGTAGTTAACCTTAACACTTATTAAAAATCAGAAGTCAATTTAGGGCAAAAACCTAAATTAGAAAAAGAGTTAAAACCTAAACCCTAACCCTAGGGTCTAAACCCTAGTAAATAACCTAGGCCCTCGAGCAAAATGTGAAGGTCAAATTGACATTCCGTTTAAGGATTCAACCTTCCCACGATTTAAAAATACGTAACAGTCAATAAAAGTTTTTCTCGAAAAACGTGTAAAAGCACTATTCACGAGGTGACGTTTTTCATTCGTTTGACTGTTTCTTTCATTTGTAGGACTTCTTACATTTCACAACATAGTGATAATATGAGGTTTAGATGCCAGGGAATCAATAAAATTTTCTGGGGAAAAAGACGAAAAAGACGCGATTTAAAAGAAAACGTTTGTCGTCTTTTTGAACGTTCTTTTCAACGTTTGGACTTTTTCCATTTCACGATATAGCATTTATACGGGGAATAGATACCAGGGAGCCACTGATATTTTTCCTAAAATAAAACGTAAAGTGCTCTTCAAACGAAAACGTTTTCCGTTTTTGATCAAACCGTTGATGGATACAGTGTTTGTATGCTACACCGGTGCGTAATAAGCAATAAAAGATTTTTCTCGAAAAGTGTGTCGGGAATAAGACGAAATAGGGAAAAGACGAAAATAAATATTATTTTTGACTTTTTGGTCTTCTAACCATTTTCTGAGAAATGGTCGCCAAAAACACTATTCACCGAAAAACGTGCCAAGTCTTTTGGACTTTTCACTTTACAGAAAAATGTTTATTCGGAACAAAACTCAGTAATATCAAAATTTTAAATCAGTATAAGTTAACCATTTAGTTGGAATCAGACTGTTATATAATTAAACTGGTAATTCATCCGTATTGTTTTCATCAAACGGAACATGAGATAGGTTAACATTAAATTTGAATAATCAAATTTATCAGATTAATACCTAATTATATTATTCCATCATAATTAGTGTCTAGAATGAAAGAAATTTATCAATCACGTCGCCCGGTAGGTGTATTTGGAAAAAATACACGGAAGATTATCCGAGATTAATTCAAGGAAAACTTCGAGGGTCAGACGAGACATCATATTAATACTGTATGATGTATTTTATGAATAAAATATGTATAACTAATTAAAACTTAAATTACTAATGCGAAATATTTTAAATTAATCGCACGCGATTTATCCGATATACAGAAGTCGGAAGAAAGAGCTCACCAAGCTTGCTTTGGAAGCTAAAAGAAGTGTGTTGGATAAGCTTTGTTAAGCTTGTTCAAGAAGCTTGGTCCTAATGACCAAAATACCCTAACTTTGAAAGTCCTATAAATAGAAGGCTTAAGTTCATTAGTTCTTTACCATTTTGAAAGCTAAAGAGCAAATATAGAGAGAGTTCTTGTGAGACAAGAATCGATTGCAAAGAAATAGTTAAAGCTTGCAATAATAAAATGTACGATTCTTAATCGTTATTATGCTTAAAGTTTTATTTTATCGATGAGGCTCAAGAACATAAGTCGTAGCCATGTACGATTTTTCGTTCTCCGTGTTCCTTATGACTTGAGCAAGTCGTTGTTATGTCAAATTTCATTTCATAGTTTAAAGTTCAAGAACATACGTCGTATCCATGTACGGTTTATCCGTTCTCCGTGTTCTTCGTATGTTCTGGAGTATTATTATAAATTGTTATAATTAAGTAAACAAGTCGTTATAATGACCAAATTTTGTCAATTATAAAGTGTTATAATCACATATGTAAGCAGTTATAATGCTCAAATTATTTCAAGTATGAAACCCAAAAGCTCAAGAACATAAGTCGTTACCATGTACGATTTTTTGTTCTTCGTGTTCTTCGTGTGTTCTTGAGCAAAAGTCATAATTTCTACATAAGTAGGTTTATGATTTGGTAATTTAGTGTTATGGGATGATGAAACATGATGGCCTTGCTAAATAATGCTTGTGGCATCAAGTTTTAGTAGTCGAAACGAAGAACGATAAAACTTTGTTCTTCGTGTTCTTCGATTCGTTCTTCGTGTTCTTGAGAAAAAGTCATGACTCTTGGCTACAATATTTTATTTCTTACTCTACCTTTTGAGCCTTATCCACAACATCTGAATACAAACAAAATTTATGAAAACTAAGGTATTGGCGAATTTTGGTTCTTAAATCTCGCAAGAACATACGACTCATCTGTACTTCGTCATCTACTAGATGGGTCGCAAAACGAGATAACTCGACAAAGTTAGCTTCATATTGTGAGACTGTCATATTTTTCTGCTCCAGCTTAATAAACTCCACCTCCTTCATATGACAGATGCTTTCTGGAAAGTACATTTTGTTAAACAGCTCTTGAAATTCGATTCAAGACATCTCGAGTTCTGAAGGGTGGAAACGTTTTATTGCTTTCCACTAATGATTCGTGTGACGCCCCCAAATCTAGGCCCACACAGCCCAAACTCGAGTCGTCAAAAGACTGGAACAAAATTATTACAACAAAGCACAACGTACAACAATACAGTGTATAATAATACACAACTAAGTCTTCACTATTATTGCCACACTATTTTACAACACGTGAAGACTAGGATAGCTATTCCTCGGACTCTCACTCCATCCCCCGGCTAGACCCCGTTATGTTTTCATCTCCTGTTGAAAACAATGGAACAAAAGAAAGGGTGAGCTCACATAGCCCAGTAAGAAATATCATGACTAAGATAATGACGAATAAATTATCATTAGCCTTCAACAGTTGAGTTCTTGATAGAATACAATAGACTACAAGGTTTATATCAAAAACTGTAGTTAAATTCTTAAACAACGTTCAGATCAATAATAGCAGCGGAATGAGCAATTTATTAGAAGAATAATGCAGACCATAATGTCCACTCGCTTCTCTTTTTAGTAAAAACATCATCAACTTTTATCATCTGAAATACCATTAGTCATGATAATAAAAATTCACAGTTCCTGGTCATAATCATGCAAATCAACAGTTCATCTTTGCACTACGGGCCAAAGATATTCAATAAAGCACCAACGGTCATGATTATACCAGATTCAGCCTTTGGTCATAATCATACCAACCAACAGTTCATCTTTGCACTACGGGCCAAAGAGAACATTCACCACGTGTCATAAAAGACACCGAACAGATGTATCGCCTTTAACCTAGTATATCGCCTTTAACCTATCATATGTTCAACAATTATATCACATCTGTGCCCCCGGCCACAGATATTCACAACAGCTTGATTCTTGATGATTAATACAAATAACAGTGATACAAATGATGAACAGAAGAACAGGATAAACAATAAGTATCAGAAGTTTACTTTGTACAGATTCAAATAATGTCCAAATTGCCAACATGATGTGGAGTGAAATTTAAAAATGATATTCAAGATCCATAGTTCAGAATAACGATTACAGTTCAATAGAAAGGTTCAGAAAATAGGAAGGTTCAGTTGAAATAATGAAGTTCAACTATTATGGAACATATAATATTTTCAGGAATTATAGAAGCAATAGTTCCATAATAAGTTTCGATTTAGGTGTATGAAAGAAAATAATATTTCTTACCGTAGCAGGTTTGATTAACAAAAGGTGAAGGGAATTAATATCCCTTACCATAGTAAGTTTGAATAATGGAAGATGAAAAAGATGGTATCCCTTATGAGTATAAAGGAAAATGATATCACTTACGAATATGGAATAAAAGTGTCATGTGATAATTCATGTAGACAAATTATTTCCACACGAGACAAATAAAAAGGGTTATTCACCAACAGGCGATAATCCGCGCCGTAAGGTTATTCCCATCAATTTGAATACGAAGAGTTATTCACCAAACAGGCGATAATCCGCACCGTAAGGTTATTCTCAAAGATTAGTAAGGAATGAATACAAAAGGTTATTCACCAACAGGCGGTAAACCGCGCCGTAAGGTTATTCCCACAATTTAATACATGGAAGTAAATGGCATAAGAAAGAAACGATATTATTTTCGAGAATCAAAGAATGATAATCCCTTCAAGTAAGAAAGAAAATAATATCCATTTATGATGATGAAAAGAGTGATACCCCTTACCGTAGTAATTTAGAATATGAAAGAAGATGATATTCCTTACCACAGTAAATTTAAGAGTGTGAAAAGAATAATATTCCTTACCACAATAAATTTAAGAGTATGAAATAAATGGTATTCCTTACCGTAGTAAGTTTAAGAGTGTGAAAAGAATGATATTCCTTACCACAGTAAATTTAAGAGTATGAAATGAATGGTATTCCTTACCGTAGTAAGTTTAAGAGTGTGAAAAGAATGATATTCCTTACCACAGTAAATTTAAGAGTATGAAATGAATGGTATTCCTTACCTTAACACGTGACTGGATATTGATTTAAATGAGGTTGATCAACCTATATATTTATAATATAAATTAGTAATTACCACATATAAATTTCAAAGTGTATGATAACTCGTATATTATGAACTATCAAAATTATATATATTTAACATAATTTTTGTAGTATAATATAATAACTTTAGAATAGTTTTTAAAATAATATTTCAAAATAAATCTTCCAAAGAAAGCTTTTAAAAATGAATCTTCTAATAGAAGAGTCTTCTAAAGGAAGATTTGTGAATACCGTGAAATATAGGAATTTATGAAATTACTACTCTTTAATAAAAGACTTACTTGAAAAATTCCTGCACTCCTTTTGGCTTTCAAACTCTCAAAATAACCTTACTATTCTCAGAGAAAACTTATAAAATTCTTATAGAAAAATTTTATGTTTTAGGTGTGATTTTTCTATTCAGCTGAACAAGCTATTTATAGGAGAAAAGAGGTTACTATGCGGGGTAGGTGGCTGGCTGCTGCTCGCCAGCAGCAGCAGCCTCGTGCTGCAATTTTTTTCTCCAACTTCTTCAACTTCACCAACTCATGTGGGCCCCACCAATGGGTCCACATGTTTCTTACTATTCACGTCACTATTCACGTCACTATTTCAAATAGTAAAATTAATTATTTTATTTTTTATTTATTTATTTATTTATTTATTCTTCCTGTGAGTCCAACATATAAAATAATGTTACCACAATAATGTAATAAACACGTTACATATTTTTATTAATTTAATAATATAAATGATAGTGTATTTGCTACTGTGACAATTATTAGATTCAATAATTTTAAAATACAGTGCACCAACAATTATTGACTCAATGATATAAAATACCGTGTAATGACAATTATTGAATCAATAATGCAAAATACCGTGTAGCAACAATTATTGAATTGATAACATAAAATATTATGCAACGACAATTATTGATGAAATGGTGTGCAACAGTTACGGTGTCAATTATCAAATCAATAATACGAGACACTGTGCAATACCGTGTGCTACTGTAGAATACCGTGTGCCACAATAAAATACCATAAATTACCGTATGCTACTATTCTTTTATCACCGGTATTTTAACAGTTAACACCGTTGACTATTTTTATTTAAAAAGGTTACTTCTGTCGTTTTCTATATCCGACAATTATTCCGTTGTGGGCTCCACCAATAATTAGTTATTTCGGCGCCGTCGTACGGCCCGAATATTCCCCGACAAAACGAATATTCTCCGACAAAAAGAATATTGTCCGACAAAATAAAATTTGCACATAACATCCTTAAATTTCAATTTTGTCAATTTAACCATTTACTGTTTCAGGAAAAATATATATGAAGAAAAATTAAATTTTGTATTTCATAAATTCGGGGTCTTACAATTCGCCTCACCTCGTAACATAAAGGTGGCGAATGACACCTTTTGACCATCTGCACATTGCAGGATATCAAATATTTTTGTCATTTGCTTCAGTCACGCCTCCGCTTTGAATGGGTCAGGCTTCTCTAAAAATTCAGGTGGTCCCAACTCTTAAAATTATTTAACGGTGACAATCCTTAAATTATCAGCGTTCCTACCGGTAGGAACTCCCCTCGCCTAATTTTGAATAAATTGCATGAAGTTTCTAAAAAAATCATCCTGATTTGCATGATCACCAACATTATTTTCTAAAGTTGCAAGAAGATTATTTGTAACTTCCAAGTTCTCAGCTACATTCGTCTCGGGCAGTGAATAGTTCATTTCCTGATTTTCGGAAGCCATTTTAAACTGCGATCATAAGATAAAAGTTAGTTAAACAAACTAACTCGTCATTTCCTGTCCCCACATTCAAACCAACTAATTAGATAACAAAATTTAATTTATGTAGGACACACTAGTGACGTAATCTATTCATCTCTCTCCTCCTTCTTCTACCCCAGATCTCCTTTAAAGATCATATACCTAAGCTCTGATACCAAATGTGACGCCCCCAAATCTGGACCTATATAACCCAATTTGAGACACCAAAAATACATGGTAACTAATACAAACAGTACATAGAACAGAAATACAAAACTCAATAATACACAACTAAGTATTCACTATTATTACCGCACTATATACAACATGTGAAGACTACTACAGCTAGGGGTGTTCAACGGTACCAGTTTTTTTGGTTTTTTATCGAACCGATCGGTACCGGTACATTCGAGTCCGATTTTTTTCGGTACCGGTTTTTTCGATTTTTTATATTTTTCGGTACCGGTAGCAGTATGGACATTTTTGAATTTCGATAAAAATTGGTATACCGAAAAAACCGAAATAAATAATATAATATTAAATTTATTTTTATTATTATATATATTATTATATATATAATAATATATGTAATTATATATATTATTATAATATATAAATAAATTAATATATAATTATTATTTATTAATTATAATTATATATATTACGAATCGGTATAAACCGAAAATCGAACCGAATTTGTACCGAACCAGTACCGAAACTGATAATTCGATACCGGTACCGGTTCTTGTTTTAGCGGTAATTTGAGTTCGGAACCGGTTCAGTTTTTTCGGTATCGGTTCGATAAAAAACCGATGGACACCCCTAACTACAGCTATCTCTAGGACCTTCACTCCATTCCCCGGTTAGACCCAACTATTCTCTCATTTCCTGAAGAACAATGGAACAAAAAAGAAATGGTGAACTCAAATAACCCAGTAAATAAATATCACGACTAAGATAACAATGAGTAAATTATCATTAGCCTTCAACAGTTGAGTTCTTGATAGAATACAATAAACAACAAGTTTTAGATCAATAATAGCAGCAGAATGAGCAATCCATTAAACGAATCATGTAGACTATGATGTCCACTAATTTCTCTTTTTAAGAAAAATATCGTTAACTTTTGTCATCTAAAATACCACTAGTCATGATAATACAAATTCACAATTCTGGTCATAATCATGCAAGTCAACAATTCGTCTTTGCACTACGGGCCAAATATATTCAAATATAGCACCAATGGTCATGATCATACCAGTCTACAGCCTTTGATCATAATCACACCAAATAATAGTTCTTCTTTGCCTCAGTCCAAAAGGAACATTCACTACATGCATTAAAGGACACATAATAATTATATCTCCTTTACTATCATCTGTGCCCCAGGCTACAGATATTCACAACAACTTGATTATTGATGATTAGAATAATATGATACTTTATTTTGAGTCAAATAATGTCCAAATTGTCAAGATGATGTGGACTCAAATTCAAGAATGATATTCAAGATCCACAGTTCAGAATAACGGTTAAAGTTCAATAGAATGATTTAGAAAAAATGAAGGTTCAATTGAAATGATATTAGATGAAGCGCAAACTGTTAAGAAACATATAATCATTTCAGAAAATTTTACCGAATAGTACTTACCATAGTAAGTTTAAAAGTATAAAAAGAATGATATCCCTTACCTTAACACGTGACTGGATATTGATTTAAATGAAGTTGATCAACCTATATATTTATAATTTAATTAGTAATTACCATATATAATTTCATGGTGTATACCAATTCGTATGAAATCATCAAAAGTGATTTGATAGAATAAAGTAAAATAACTTCAATATAGTTTTTCAAAATAAATCTTCTAAATGAAGAGTCTTTTAAAGTAAGATTTATAAATACCGTATGATGTGTGTGGTTGCTTATATAACTTTTATAAAAAGACTTACTTGAACAGTACTCGTACACTTACAGATCTTCACAAATACTCAAGATGGTTTTAGCACACTCAAAGAGAACTTACACAAAGTAATATTTAGCGAGTGAAAGAAATAATAAGCAAAGAAGTTTTTATAAAAAAATTCTTAAGTTAATGCTTCTATTTATAGCAAAAAAATCTTATCATAAGTCAAGATTTTTTAATTTAATCCAAACCGTATATTTCAAAATAATGTTTAATCCATACCGCTCATTTCATCTTTTAAGATTTCTTTAATCTAAATCATTCATTTAAAGATCGTCTTTAATCTACACCGTTCATTTTAAATTCTATAATTATTACATTATCTTTAATCTATACCATTCATTTCAGATTTTCTTTTAACTTTATATATAAAACAACTAACTTTATAAATCAACTAACTTTATATAAATCAATTAACTTTATATATAAAATAAATAACTTTATATAATATATCATAATAAAACAAATTACTTTACATAATTTATATAAAGTAAATAACTTTATATAATTTATTATAATAAAAATAAATAACTTTATCAATTCAATTATTCAACAATAATTCACAATTATTCATTATTATGACTAATTGTTATAAATGCAGTATAATTGGATTTCTGAGTTAGATAATCACAATACAAGCAAAAAAATTAACTAATAATAGAATACGACAGTTTAATCAACATCATAATAGAGATAACAATAATGCAGAAAATAAGTAAAAAAAAGAACACGTTACTGTATAACGACAATTATTGATTCAGTAATGTGAATTACAGTGCATATGTTACTGTGACAATTATCAGTTCAATAATATGAATTATTGTGCATGTGACAATTATTGGTTCAATAAGGTCAATATTGTCCAATAGTCACTTTATCAGTTCAATAATATGAAACACTGTGCAATACCATGTGCTACTGTACAATACCGTATATTACTATTTCTTTACCACCGAGTATGTAAGACCCCGAATTTATGAAATACAAAATTTAATTTTTCTTCATATATATTTTTCCTGAAACAGTAAATGGTTAAATTGACAAAATTGAAAGTTAAGGATGCTATGTGCAAATTTTATTTTGACGGACAATATTCGTTTTGTCGGGGAATATTCGTGCCGTACGACGGCGCCGAAATAACAAATTATTTGTGGACCCCACAACGGAATATTTGTCGGATATAGAAAACGACAGAAGTAATCTTTTTAAATAAAAATAGTCAACGGTGTTAACTGTTAAAATACCGGTGATAAAAGAATAGTAGCATACGGTAATTTATGGTATTTTCTGTAGCACACGGTACTCTACAGTAGCACACGGTATTGCACAGTGTCTCATATTATTGGTCTGATAATTGACACCATAACTGTTGCGCATCATTTCATCAATAATTGTCACTGCATAATATTTTATATTATCAATTCAATTATTGTTGCTACACAGTATTTTGCATTATTGATTCAATAATTGTCATTACACTGTATTTCATATCATCGAGTCAATAATTGTTGGTGCACTGTAGTTTAAAATTATTGAATCTAATAATTGTCACAGTAGCAAATACACTATAATTTATATTATTAAATTAATAAAAATATGTAACGTGTTTCTTACATTATTGTGGTAACATTATTTTATATGTTGGACTCACAGGAAGAATAAATAAATAAATAAATAAATAAATAAAAAATAAAATAATTAATTTTACTATTTGAAATAGTAACGTGAATAGTGACGTGAATAGTGACGTGAATAGTACGTGAATAGTAAGAAACATGTGGGACCCATTGTGGGGCCCACATGAAATGTGAGAAATGTGAGAATTTGCTGAAGAGTTGGTGGAGGCTGCGCAGCAGCCTCTGCTGAATTTTTTTCTGTTCACCTACCACGCATAGTAACTTATTTTCTCCTATAAATAGCTTGCTCAGCTGAATAGAAAAATCACACCTAAAACATAAAATTTTTCTATAAGAATTTTATGAGTTTTCTGTGAGA
The DNA here is from genome assembly GCA_947179155.2 of Hedera helix. Classification (NCBI taxonomy): domain Eukaryota; kingdom Viridiplantae; phylum Streptophyta; class Magnoliopsida; order Apiales; family Araliaceae; genus Hedera; species Hedera helix. The sequence continues at coordinate 33,459,583 of OX359284.1, read as the reverse complement.
ATAGTAAGGTTATTTTGAGAGTTTGAAAGCCAAAAGGAGTGCAGTAATTTTTCAAGTAAGTGTTTTATTAAAGAGTAGTAATTTCATAAATTCCTATTTTTCACGGTATTCACAAATCTTCCTTTAGAAGACTCTTCTTTGAGAAGATTCATTTTTAAAAGCTTTCTTTGGAAGATTTATTTTGGAATATTATTTTAAAAACTATTTTAAAGTTGTTATATTATACTACAAAAATTATGTTAAATATATATAATTTTGATAGTTCATAATATACGAGTTATCATATACTTTGAAATTTATATGTGGTAATTACTAATTATATTAAAAATATATAGGTTGATCAATCTCATTTAAATCAATATCCAGTCACGTGTTAAGGTGAGGAATATCAATCTTTTCACACTCTTAAACTTACTACGGTAAGGGGTATCACCCTTTTCATCATCATAAATGGATATTATTTTCTTTCTTACTTGAAGGGATTATCATTCTTTGATTCTCGAAAATAATATCGTTTCTTTCTTGTGCCATTTATTTCCATGTATTAAATTGTGGGAATAACCTTACGGCGCGGTTTACCGCCTGTTGGTGAATAACCTTTTGTATTCATTCCTTATTAATCTTTGAGAATAACCTTACGGTGCGGATTATCGCCTGTTTGGTGAATAACTCTTCGTGTTCAAATTCTATTAAATTGTGGGAATAACCTTACGGTGCGGATTACGCCTGTTTGGTGAATAACTATTCGTATTCAAATTGATGGGAATAACCTTACGGTGCGGATTATCGCCTGTTGGTGAATAACCCTTTTTATTTGTCTCGTGTGGAAATAATTTGTCTACACGAATTATCACATGACACTTTTATTCCATATTCGTAAGTGATATCATTTTCCTTTATACTCATAAGGGATACCATCTTTTTCATCTTCCATTATTCAAACTTACTATGGTAAGGGATATTAATTCCCTTCACCTTTTGTTAATCAAACCTGCTACGGTAAGGGATATTATTTTCTTCCATACACCTAAATCGAAACTTATTATGGAACTATTGCTTCTATAATTCCTGAAAATATTATATATTCCATAATAGTTGAATTTCATTAGTTCAACTGAACCTTCCTATTTTCTGAACATTTCTATTGAACTGTAATCGTTATTCTGAACTGTGGATCTTGAATATCATTTTTAAATTTCACTCCACATCATGTTGGCAATTTGGACATTATTTGAATCTGCACAAAGTAAACTTCCGATACTTATTGTTTATCCTGTTCTTCTGTTCATCATTTGTATCACTGTTATTTGTATTAATCATCAAGAATCAAGCTGTTGTGAATATCTGTGGCCGGGGGCACAGATGTGATATAATTGTTGAACAGATGATAGGTTAAAGGCGATATACTAGGTTAAAGGCGATACATCTGTTCGGTGTCTTTTATGACACGTGGTGAATGTTCTCTTTGGCCCGTAGTGCAAAGATGAACTGTTGGTTGGTATGATTATGACCAAAGGCTGAATCTGGTATAATCATGACCGTTGGTGTTATATTGAATGTCTTTGGCCCGTAGTGCAAAGACGAACTGTTGATCTGCATGATTATGACCAGGAACTGTGAAGTTGTATTATCTTGACTAATGGTATTTCAGATGATAAAAGTTGATGATATTTTTACTAAAAAGAGAAGCGAGTGGACATTATAGTCTGCATTATTATTCTAATAGATTGCTCATTCCGCTGCTATTATTGATCTGAACGTTGTTTAAGAATTTAACTGCAGTTTTTGATATAAACCTTGTAGTCTATTGTATTCTATCAAGAACTCAACTGTTGAAGGCTAATGATAAATTATTCGTCATTATCTTAGTCATGATATTTCTTACTGGGCTATTTGAGCTCACCCTTTCTTTTCGTTCCATTGTTTTTCAACAGGAGATGAGAACGTAACGGGGTCTAGCCGGGGAATGGAGTGAGAGTGCGGGGATAGCTATCATAGTCTTCACGTGTTATAAAATAGTGTGGCAATAATAATGAAGACTTAGTTGTGTTGTATTATCCACTGTATTGTTGTACGCTGTATTTCATTGTAATAATTTTGTTGTAGTCTTTTGACGACTCAAGTTTGGGCTGTGTGGGCCTAGATTTGGGGGCGTCACAGAGTATTATAACAGTTAAAAGTGATAGTACCGTTGACTATTTTTACTTAAAAAAATTACTTATCTCATTTTCTATATCCGATAATATTTCGTAGTAGGGGTCCACCAATATTTAGTTATTTCGGCGCCGTCGTACGAATCAAATATTCCCCGACAAAACGAACATTCCCCAATAAAATAAATATTCTCCGACAAGACAAAATTTGCACAAAATATTTCTTAATTTTCACTTTTGTCAATTTATTTACTTACCGTTTCAGAAGAAAATATATAAAAAAAAATTAAATTTGTATTTCATAAAAGTTGGGGTCTTACATTTTATATAAAATTCTCATAAGTACTTTACAAACTTACTTGAAATTACAAATATACATTAATATCATTATCATCATTAAATCAAATATAAAAACTTATAAATGCAAGTACTAACATGAATAATCGTAGAGTTATCCTTCAAATTTATAAATTGAAGAATTAACATTTCATGAATAATCGTAAAGTTAGTCTTCAAATTATTGAGTAGAAATTGTTGACTCACTCTAGTCAATGATTTCTATCTTACGATATACAGTGGCTCTGCGATACAACTCTACAATTTGACACTTCATTCAACGATTTTTCTTTTTACTCAACGAAATGTTAGTTTGTTTTAGACATTTTTAGCTATTACATAACTTACAAGACTATACCTTACGATTTTGGATCTATCTAATAAATTAGATCCCTACTTAAGTCCTATTATATATAATAAAAAAAAATCCTTTTACGAAGAAGAAATGACTAGAAGACATTTGTACTATGAACCTTTTAAAATCCTTGTGTTCTTACTTTATAATCTTTACGTTTCTGCAAATTATATTTCTGTTACTCTACGATTTTTTCCTATGACTTGTTTCTACAACTATACTAAATTTAGAACTTTGATTTTTCTTAATCAATTTTGAAGTGTTTTTCAAAACATATCCTGTTATGCTAATTAAGTTCAGTTAATCAGTTTAATCATTTGATAATTTAATCTCAAAAAAAATTAAAAGAATCTATTCAACTCTCCCCTCTAGATGAAGCCATATAAGATGCACGATAGGTTCACTCTAACTTGGAGAGCAATTACCAAGCAAAGTCTTAGTTTTTTCAATCTTGTTGTCTGCAATTTTGGTAATAAACTTAAACCCTAGTTCTTCAATTACTTTAGCCGTTGCAATTCAGGAGAAATATAAATGACTTATCTTTCCTTTCTCCCACCCAATCTATGTTGGAAGTAACTAATAAGCCAAACAAGCCAAATCAGTATTTAACTATTTTTTATTTTTTCTTTAAAAAGTCTTGTATGAAAATAGGAGAAGGGATTTGATGTCCGTCCAAGAAATTTGATAGAACGGTCTAATTAATAATTTTTTAAAAGTTCAATTTGTCATTTTTATATTTTTAAAGTTTAGTGAGATAATGCTTAAAAGTAGACAATCACAATGGGGTAATACCCCTTTTTGCTTAATTTTATTTTATGGAGTGATGTGGGTAAAAATAATCCACAAATGACAAGTTACCACGTGTTATTTTTAGAATCCTATTAATAAAAGGTAATTTAATAATTTCGCTCACTGAGTATTCTAGAAGTATATTATATTCGATAAAAGATATAATTCCTAGCAAATTTAATCAATTAATGATTGATAATATGAAAGGTCTCTAAAGTCATGGTTTAGTAAACACGTCTACTAATTGATTATTTATTAGGATGAAATATACAGTAATATTTCTATTTTAAACACAATCTCTAATAAAGTGATGATTTATATCAATGTGTTTAGTTGTAGAATGCAAAACAAGATTGTGAGTAATTTCTATAGCACTAGTGTTATCACAAAATATAAGAATAAATTTGAAATCAAATCCATAGTCAGCTAACTGGTTCTTCATCCAAAGTATTTGAGCACAACAGTTATCAACAGTAATGTACTCAGCTTCTGCAGTTGAAGTTGATGCTAAATTTTGCTTCTTACTAAACTATGAGACTAATTTACTTCCAAACAGTTGGGATGTTTTACTAGTACTCTTCTTGTCTATTTTGCATATTGCATAGTCAACATTTGAATAAATAATCAAATCAAAGAAAGACTCCTTCGATCCTACAGTCCCAAATTTAGAGTACATTTGCGATATCGTAAAATTCTCTTAACAAATATCAAATGAGAATATCAAGTCTCTCATGGCTCGATGGTATAATAACTACTCATAAGACTTTGGGTATAAGAGATCTTAAGATCCAATCTTGACAAAGTTAAGATTGTTAAAATTTTGCTCAAATTATCAAAAAAAAAAAAAAAAATTATTTAGGATTAATTTTAAATCTAATACAAATACATGTAAAAAATATAATATCAAATCTACTAACAAGATATAAGAGAGAAGTAATCATACCTTAATAGTTATATTAATACTTTTACTTCATTGCAGTAGTTTTGTTATGTATCTTAGGATTTAAGTCTTTTTATTTTATGTGTTTTAGTTATTTCTCGTTAACGTGAGATTTTATTTTCTCCTTATTGAGCCTATTGATTATTGTAATGTTTTACGAGTTTTACTAACATTGTAATACCAAATATATCTCTCCAAATTAGGGATTTTAAAAATTATAAATAAAAAAAAAAAAAAACTACAGCGAATATTCATTTTAAAATGAATAAGTTTATACACATTACATTCAATAATAATATTAAATATTTTATTTTATTTTATCTTTAAAAAGTAGATCTTGATACAAAAGTTTATATCAAATTTTATTTTTTTATTATAAAATAAAATATAATATTTAATATTATATTTGAATGTTATGTAAAATTGATGCAAGCGAGAGGTAATTAAAACCTCAGTAAATGATACGAGTGTGTGGAGTATCTTGACATCCAACTACTTAGAAATCATATATATATATCTATATATATTAGTGTCGTCAAAACTTGAACTAGAATGATCAGTGGAGTATAATTTAATATTCACAACTACCCTTAGTTTTAATTTTAAGTAAAGACAAAAATGAACCAAATTATTAATGACAATAACTACTGAGTGAGGCCAAATGGCCAAATAGAGGACCAGAAATTAAAGGTCATGTCTATTCTGGACACAATAATTCATCACACAGTCCTGCTATGTACTGGAATTTTTTTTTATCAAATTACGATTACAACGTTAAGATTTGATAAAATTATAAATTTAATTTAATATATTAAAATATTATTAATTATTATTATTATTTAATTTATAATAAAAAAATCGACATGTAAAATGTTCATCATATACAACAGTACCTCCTAATTTATCATATTAGATGAGAAAACTAGGTACCACAAATTATATTACCCGTCCTTTATAATTTTCACCCACGTTTTCCTCGTTTTCAATGCAATGTCATTGTTGATGAATATACGGGGATCCTTAGTTTTACCCAATCAGTGAATTATGGTCCTCATTTTTTCATTTTGCCAAATTCATGGATCTATTATCATTCAACTATATGTGACTCTGGCTAAACAAAAGATATATATATATATATATATATATATATATATATATATATATATATATATATATATTGGAGGCCCATTTCTAGCTTCTTCTTTTAATACTTTTTCTCCCCACAATACTTGTGATGTCCAATCTTTACATATATTTGGAGGGCCCAATAAATAAAGTATTGCTTATCTTTTTACAAATGGAGCCACATGTTAAAGCCAAATGTAAGATAGAAATTAATGCCCACCCCCTCTGCCTGGCACCATGTAATTATACCTCATTCTCATATTGGAAATTACCGGTTTAATTATTGGAAATTGCCGGTTTAATTCGGATAGACCTAAATCATTATATTCCCCGTTGTTAGGAAAAAATAATCTGAATCAAAAGAGCAAAGATTGACACGGGTAATTGTTATTTCTACGATGTTTATTGTCCTTTATCTAAATAGTATGGCTAAAGATTTAGATAATATACTTCCAGAATAAATGACAAATTTACAAGATTTTGATAAAAATTCAAACGGTCTTATTTGAATTTTAGATGTGCATGATGAAAATAATAATGAGAATAGAATTATTTATTTTTATTAAATAAAAAATATATATTTAATTGTTTTATTGAAATGGAATGAACCATTTATATACCTGCTAAATTTATAAATTTTATTCTTTATGAAAAAGTATAAAATCACTCATTTCAGAAATAGAATGAATCATTTCACTCAACATTTAATTTTTTTTCTCTATTCTATTCATTCACTAATTTTATTTCTTCAATTCAAACGTAACATTATGTTTTATAAATTAACTACTCTATAATTTTTATAAAACTTGTAATTATCATAATTATCGTTTACAAAACTTAAATAAATTTACATTAGTTTTAAATTTTAAAATAATACAAATTAACTTGAAAAGTTAAAATACATTTTTAATTTTAAAATAAAGAAAATAATATTTTATATTATTTCTTTGGATAAAACTCCAAGTTAATAATATCTAAAATCTGTAATAGAAACAATATTTTCAACATCATTACTTGCAGTAACTTCATAATAGAAAAACAACCACCCTTATCCGTTGACTTACAATCAAAAAAATATCAACGTCGTTTCCCCCCTATATATAACGAAGAACCAACCTAATCATGCGTCGTACACAACTGCATTAAAAATCCTGGATAATAAGTAATTCAATAATATTTTAGTAACTAAAAAATAATTATTAAAGATAAATATAAAATTATGTGATTGATTGTAATCGATTATTATCACTAAACACACTCATTATTGTGAATTATCAACAAATTATAATATATTATTATATTATTTTATAAATTACTTTTTATAAAAAAATTATAAGCATGCTCAACTTGGAGCATAATGTTTGTCCTTTAGGAAAATGAAATTATTAATTGGGATGGTTTATTTCCTCATTAATTATTGGGACTAAATAATACAAGTGTGAGTAATATTAGGGTACATATAGAGTATCTTGACATCCAACTACTTGTAAATCATACTACTCTCTCCCTTTTAATATATAGAATTATTATTGACTTATTAAATTTAGCTGAAGACGTTATTAAGTTTGAAATTAACATAATTTATTTTAATTTTAATCAATTAAGTGATTATTGTAAAATATTTTAAAAAAATAAAAATTATTATTTCATAATTTATGATAAATAATTTTAATCTTAAGTTTAAAAAGTTTTAGATTGACTTTTAAAAATCAAAAATTATCTTATCGTTTAGAATGTAGGAAGTATATATATTAATTAGGGTTATCACTAATTAGAACCTTAATTAGAATGATCAATGGAGTTTAATTAGATATCCAACTATTCTTTCACATCCAATTTCACATCTAAATATACACGCAAAAATAAAATATTAGTAAAAATATTTTTCTCTCCTCTTTCTATAATATTTTTAATATTCCATCCGTTTTAAATTATAAAATTAATATCGATTTTAAAAAAATTAAGTTCAAATATTTTCAAACTTAAAATTAACATAAATTGGCTTAAAACTTATATTAATACAATTATGAATAATATAAATAACTTAAAAAATATTTTTAATTATAAAATTTATTATTTTAAAAACTTAAACGAATTATATTAATTTTAAATTTAAAAATATTTTATATTAATTTTTATTAAATTAATAATAATTTTATAGCTCGGAAATGAGAAAATATTATTTTACCATTGTCGTGTCTTTGATGAAACAAAATTTGACGTAGTACCTACCCAATCAAGCCATTACTACATTTTAAATTATCGGATAAGATGAGGAAACTAGGAACCACACACCAGAGTACTGGGCTCAGGAGTCAGTGTACCAGTCCTTTTTTATTTTCACCCACGTATTCATCATTGATCGATATGTGGGTGGCTTCAAATCTTTCATAATAAAAAAAAATTATATTTTTATTATAAAATTTATAGCACGATTTTTAAGATTTATTTTAATAATTTATCCTATTATCATAAAATAAGGTTACAATAACGAGATAAACTATTCTTAAAAATCTTAAAAAATATCGCTATAAATTTCATAAAAAAGATATATAAAAAATTTGTTATGAAAAATTTAGTCCATATAGGGATCCTTATCTTTACGAATATGCAATTGTCCATTCACTAAATTTTTTGGTTGGGTCTTTTATTTTTTATAGATTTGGGCTCCCTTTTATTATAATTTTTTTTAATTTTATCTAATATACTATAATTTTATAGTTTTAAATAATAATATTTTTATAAGATAATTTGATATTTTCATAAGTAGGTTTAATTTGATCTTATAAAAATATCAAATTTGCTTGTGAAAATATTAATTTATGAGAATGGATATTTTTACAAATTAATTTGATATTTTCATAAATGAGTTCTATTTGATCTTCTTAAAATATCAAATTGACATGTGAAAATATTAATTCTCTAAAATTTTCATCGATAAATTAATTTATAATATTAAGTAATACAACTGTTAAAAAATGAAATTAATCAAAAACTTTTTCACTATTTCATGAACACGTGGACTTTTCATCAAAATTTTAATTGTTGAAAAAAAAATTAATTGAAAAAATATTTTAAATGATTCTAATTTTTAGTAAAATTAATCTTAATATTAACTATCTATTAACATATTTCGACCATTACTAATAAAATTATTAAGATTAAATAATTGATATATTTGATGGAATTCGGAAAGAGGTGTATGGAAGCTATCGTTATCACTCCAAAATTATTCCTTACTTTCACTCTATCAATATAAAATTGGTATAATGGCAAGCAAGAGTCGAACCCACGGGAAGTATATTTTATGATTTATCCGAATGTTTCTAACAGTAAATAACAAGTAATAAGTAAAGAGGGGATTTTTGTAACTATGATTCTACTAGAAAACAAGAAGTATAAATTAAGATTATCCAATGATTTGCAAACTTCAGTTCTTCAGTTCAGTATCATCTTTTCATAAATATGATATAATTAAGTTGATCAATATTTTTCCTTCAATGAAATTAATAACCCTAAGCAACCACGGTCCGCGTTACCCGAAATTCCCCTTTGGTTTTAAATCTAATGTGACAATCGCCCCCACTAGACCCTAATTATCATACAACCTAGAGCTATCAGTCTAGATTTAATATGACAATAGCATTAAGAATTAGGGAATTAGGTTATTCCAAGCAATAATCGTACGATCGCAGAATATTTAACCTGTCTTCTTGATATCATAGCAATATTCGAAAGCTTGACCACAATCAAATACCACTATTCGCTACTTATGATCAGATATAACATCGTTTGCTTAATATTATACCTTAATCTAGCATATGATAATAATCAAATCAATTCAATGGGCCCTTATCAAATTAATCAAACCAATCATCATTAAGCAATTCTAATAGATCATCAAGAATAAATTCCACATACGAAGGAAGAAATACTAATAACTCAATTAATTCATAGATAATAAATAAGATTCAACATCCCTTAGAACTGAAAATAAAGAACTTAGCCTGACATAGTTGAAAACACCAATCAATCTTCAATGAAAATCTTCCTCTCCAAGTTCTGTTAAAACCATTCTAATCCTATCTATTTATATCCCTAATAACTCTACTAAGTACTCCTAACTCATAGCAACTTCACAATCCTTCTTTTGCTCAACTTCTGGAAACACCCGAACTCTTAAAATAAATTCCGCCGACCACGGCCCCGGCCACGGATTCCTTTGTAAAAGCCGGCCCCGGCCGCGGTTACTGTTCACAAATTACAAAATTGCCATTAAGCTCCGTTTTTACCGTTTTGACCCTCCAAAACTATTTTCTGCAATATAAACATAAAAACAAGTAAAATGCAAATAAAAATACTCAATGATAGCAATTAATTAAGCCCAAGAATATCGATTCGTAAGTATAAACTACACTCATCAAATACCCCCAAACTTAAGACTTTGCTTGTCCTCAAGCAAAAATACCAACAAGAAAAACAACTACATTAACTATACTAACTACATGAATGCATATGCATGTCCAACTAATGCCTCGAGCCATAAATCAACACAATTCATAAAAATCCAGCCTCAAAGATCCTTAAGTAAAAATTCAGCAAAATCTCAAATTCATGCATAATCAGAACTCCAACGTATCACCAATTTCATTCGCTACCAACCCTTGTGTGTGTGTGAATTCAATATATCAACTCAATCAAAATTTTAATACAACTCATGAACCAATGTGACAAATAAAAGATACCAACTCAGAATTTTAATCCCCTCCATACACTTGTCTTCACATTTTTTCTCATTTTTTCCTTCTTCATATTACGAGTGCGTTTTACGCTCCATCTCGTGTAATATTAACTTAGCATGTGCAATGTCCATTTTTCTTAGGCTTTTCAAAATTACCCATGTAGCGAACTTTCCACCAGTGACTCCCAAACCAGTTGGCTTTAGGGCACTGAATGTAGAGACACTCCTAAGGGCTTACTTGTTCGAGCAATAGAGGCCACAAAAACAGACTAGCTAAGATTCTGCTCATATCTGTCTACTCTTCTTTATTTATTTTTTTCTTTATTTTTTATAGTAAAGACAGACATCGAAGCAATTATGTATTTCACCCTTATATCATACGATCCAACACAGTATAGAAGTCACCACTATCTTCAATTAGCACCTAATCCATTAAATTGAACCAAAATTCAACTGACTTAATATATTGAATGTGCAATGAAAAATTAAGGGTCTCGAGTTCAATAAAACTAGCAAATAGTTAGAATATCCAATTTAGCAGTCCTTATCCATCTTACGTAAAATTATTACAAAATTCATCAAATTTTTATCATCGGCCATCATTAAACTTCATGCATCAATTACCGCTCAAGTTACGCAATGAAATATGATCCTAAATGCATGCAACACACTAATTAACACTAAATAAAACAAGAAAAATATTTTTGTGATTTTTTTTAATTTTTTAATTTTTTTTTATATTTTTATATTTTTTTAAAACTGAGACAACTAAATACTAAACCAATTAAACAATGTCCTAAAATATGCAAATGCAACATAACAGTAACAGTCCTAAATGTTTTTCCACCCCCAAACTTAAAGCAGACAATGTCCTCATTGTTAAAGAAATAAAGAATTGAAGAAATAAGAACAAGAAGACTCCCCTGATAGGTCAATCATCGGAATCGGAAAAGGGACTGGAGCGGTCATCATGGTCATCAGGAGGCGGGTACACCGGCAATGGCTGTGGCTCAGGAAAAGGAACTGGATCGGCCGTCGGATTCATCCTCGCGAACATCTCAGTCAAAGCATTGTTAAAATTAGACTGAGAGTTAAACATATGAGCCTGACGTGCTGCGAGTCGTGCATTCTGCCGTTCTAAGCGATCCATCCGATTATCGACCCACAATTGCATATTTCGGAGCTGAGTGCTGAATTCGGCCTTACGTGTACCGCCAGAAGTAGATGGTTCACCAGTTTCAGCAACAGGGTCGTTCGGGATGATAAAACCTAAACCACGGGGATGCGATTCACCACCGTCCCAGACTTTATAGCGCGAAATCAAGCCATGATCCAACAAGATCAATGGCTGCTGCGTAGATTCATCGGACCCCCATCTAACACCTGCTCGCCTACATAACCCACAAATGAGCGAAGGATGTGGCAACCCGCTTTGAGTAGGACGTAGATTCCTCTTAATAGAGGCTTCAATCACATTCCCCACATCTATGTGTTTGCCCGTGACTATAGCATAGAGCAATACCGCCCGTTCTTTGGTGACATCACTAACGTGCGTAGACGGCATCAACTTTGCACAAATAAATGCATACCAAATCTTCCCATACCGGCTCAAGCAATTAGACGGGAATATCATGGAACCCTGATGGCCTCTAGTGGTCCAAACCGTCCCAGGTTTGCACAAATCGCGAATGATCGTGTCGTAATTCGGCTGCTCAAGAACAAACTTCGCGTATTGGCAAAAGACGGGTGGCTCTATGTTATAAAAGGCATTAATCGTAGCACCACTAAAGGAGACCATCTTCCCCCGAATCATAACAGTACAACGCGACGTATCTTCAGCGTTCGCATAAAATTCCTTGACTATTGAGATCACGGCAGGATCCGGTTGATCCGTGAAGGAATCCCATCCACGCTCCATTATCATCCGAGCCATATCACCATCAACTAGCTCCTCGGGACGAAGACCGCGCTCGGGAGTTAGAGCTTTACCCATTAAATATATATCAAATTTATCCGCCGCCTCCGCACTAACAAACTTCTTCTTATCATAAGCACGGGTCGACGGTGTGGAACTTTCACCGCGGTGACGTTTCGGTGGCATAGTGAACAGAAAACCAAATCCCTAACTCGCAATATCCCACCACAAATGCGTAACACAAACCGAACAAGCCAAATATTGGAAAAACGAACAAGTGGTGTCTATGAGGCAATTCAACAAACACCTGGCGTGCAATATTTTTGGTCCCAAATTCAGAGCATACAAGCAAGGCTAACAATGGCAGAACCTGCAAGCTCTCTGTCACACACCACACAAGCATACAACTCCCACCAAAACTCCTCCAGTTGGCCAACACAAACCAACTGGGTAACCAAAAGAGGATGCAAAGAAGAAGCAAAACCAAACGGAAAGACGAATGGAAACTGAAAATGGTACCCGAATGGGTAGGTAGCGAACTACTCGTGACCCAAATTGGAAGCCTGGTATGACAGGGATCGACCCCCTTCGTGGCAAAATCGAACCCCGTAGCGGAATCGGTAGGGAGGCAGTCTCGGTTGGGAGGAGGTGATGGAGATGGTTCGTAACTGGGAATTTCGGTGGGTCTCGGCTGGGAAGGATTAGTTTGGAAGAGGTGAGATGATGTTGGCAAGGAGGGTTCGGGAATGGGTCTCGACTGGATAAGTTTGTGCGTGTTGGGTCTCGGCTGGGAGAATGAATCGAGAGAGAAAGATGGTGCGTATCTGGGTGTGGGTCTCGGCTGGAAGAAATAGAAGCTGACCCGACCAATTGGTTTGGTTTTAAATGTTTTATTTTTGTTTTATTTCCGTGCACGGCCGGGGCCGTGTTTTCCTTCTATTAATCTGGCTGGGGCCAGAATCGACCGAGAATATCTGGCCGGGGCCGGGACTGGAGAGGCAAAACGCTGGCCGGGGCTAGAAAGAACTGAGAGGATCCGGCCGGGGCCGGGAGTTCGTAGGCATATATCCGGCCGGGGCCAGGAATGGCTGAGAGGAGCTGGCCGGGGCCGGGCTTGGCAAGGCAAAAATCTGGCTGGGGCGAGGATTGGCCGAGAGGTTCCAGCCGGGGCCACGGTTTTAAGGTATAAGTGCCGGCCGGGGCCGTGGTGGTCTGTTGCAGAAAATTTGATTTTTTTCTTTCTTTTGCTGTGAGTCCTTGCAATATAATGCACTAGTACCTTCAATGAAACAAAAAATTCCCAAGGATTAGAACGGTTGAACATGGCGAAATATATCCTAAGCTAAATAACTTTGAAATCCTAAATGAACTAAGCTAAAAAAAAACGTAGAAATTAAAAAACGCATGAAATGACTAATTTAAATTCGGGTTGCCTCCCGAGAAGCGCGTTTGTTTAATGTCGTTCGCGCGACATGTTGCTACTCAAGTGTGATAAACTGGGTCCAATAAGTCCACGAGCTCGACGTCCTCCACTTGAAATCCTTCATAGAACGGTTTAAGCCGATGACCGTTCACTTTAAATATTCTTCCCGTGCGTGGGTCGTTAATTTCTATCGCACCGTGAGAGGAAATGTGAACAACCACAAAGGGCCCTTCCCACCGAGAACGCAGCTTTCCTGGAAACAGTTTCAAGCGGGAATTGTACAAAAGGACCTTTTGACCAATTACAAACGTTTTTCGCACAATTTGCTTATCGTGAAACGCCTTTGTCTTTTCCTTGTACAATCTGGAGCTTTCATAAGCCTCATGGCGTAATTCTTCTAACTCTTGTAATTGTAATTTCCTATGTTCGCCAGCTTCAGTCATGCTCCAGTTACATCGTTTAATGGCCCAGAAAGCCTTGTGTTCTAGCTCGACGGGTAGATGACATGGCTTTCCGAAAACGATCCGATATGGTGACATTCCGATAGGAGTCTTGTATGCAGTGCGATAGGCCCATAATGCATCTTCTAGTTTCAGACTCCAATCTTTGCGGTTAGGCTGCACTACTTTCTCCAGAACGGACTTGACCTCACGGTTTGAAACCTCTGCTTGGCCATTGCTCTGCGGATGGTAAGCCGTTGAAACTTTGTGCATGACATTGTATTTCTTGAACAGTGTTGTTAATGTCCTATTGCAAAAGTGTGTTCCTTTATCGCTGATGATAGCTCTAGGAGTTCCAAACCTGACAAATATGTTAGATTTGACAAAATCTGCAACAACTTTAGAATCGTCAGTCTTGGTGGCTTTAGCCTCCACCCATTTGGAAACATAGTCAACAGCCAGAAGAATGTAAACATTACCATAAGAGACAGGAAATGGCCCCATGAAATCAATGCCCCAAACATCGAAAATTTCAATAACCAAAATGGGTGTTTGTGGCATTTGATTCCTACTGGATATGTTTCCGGTCTTTTGACAATTAGCACATGATTTACAAAATAGATAGGAGTCTTTAAAAATACTAGGCCAGAAGAAACCGCATTCTAAAATTTTACGAGCTGTTCGTTTTGGTCCAAAATGACCCCCACAAGCGTAAGAATGACAGAAAGTTAAAATGGATGAAAACTCAGAGTTAGGGACACATCTTCTAACTACCTGATCAGCACAGAATTTCCATAAATAGGGGTCATCCCAGACATACCGTTTCACATCGCTCTTAAGCTTCTCTTTCTGCAGTTTGGAGAACTCACTAGGAATATAAGCGCTGACTAAATAATTAACAATATTTGCGTACCAGGGTGCAGCCTTATCAACGGAGAATAAATGTTCATCTGGAAAGGAGTCTTGCAGTGGAAGTGCTTCTTCATCTTTAAGCAACCTGCTCAAGTGATCTGCCACTAAATTGTCTGCTCCTTTCTTGTCCTTTATTTGCAAGTCAAATTCTTGGAGCAGCAGGATCCATCGTATGATCCTTGGTTTGGAATCCTTCTTTGTAAGCAGATACCTGAGAGCAGCATGGTCAGAGTAAACTATTACTTTAGTACCAAGAAGATAAGATCTAAATTTGTCTAAAGCAAAAACAACAGATAATAATTCTTTTTCTGTTGTGGAATAGTTAATCTGAGCAGCATTCAACGTCCGAGAAGCATAATAGATGGCATGTACAGCTTTGTCAACTCGTTGACCCAAAACAGCCCCTACTGCATAGTTGCTGGCGTCACACATGATTTCGAAGGGTAAATTCCAATTCGGTGGTTGTATCACCGGTGTGGAGGTCAATAGGGTCTTTAATTTATCAAACGCCCTTTTGCACTCATCGTCAAACTGGAATTCTACCTCTTTTTGCAGCAACTTACACAACGGCATAGCTATTTTGGAGAAGTCCTTTATAAATCTTCGATAGAAACCTGCATGACCAAGAAAAGAACGAATCTCCCGCACGCTTGCGGGGTAAGGTAAAGCAGCAACAATTTCTATCTTAGCTTTATCCACTTCTATTCCCTTAGCTGAAACTACATGACCTAAAACGATACCCTGTTCTACCATAAAATGACATTTTTCCCAATTTAGAACAAGATTCGTCTCTAAGCATCTATCCAACACACGAGTTAAATTATCTAAGCATGCATCTAACGAATCACCATGAATTGTGAAATCATCCATAAATACTTCAATGCAATGTTCAAGAAGATCAGAAAATATACTTATCATGCATCGTTGAAACGTACTGGGTGCATTACAAAGTCCGAAGGACATCCTACGGTATGCAAATGTACCGAATGGGCACGTGAAAGTGGTCTTTTCTTGGTCTTCAGGCGCAATCACAATTTGGTTATACCCCGAAAAACCGTCTAGGAAACAATAATAAGTATGGCCTGCTAATCTTTCTAACATTTGGTCAATAAAAGGGAGAGGAAAATGATCTTTTCTAGTTACGGCATTCAACTTCCTATAATCAATACACACTCTCCATCCTGTTTGCAAACGAGTAGGCACTAACTCATTATTATCATTTTTAACGACTGTTATGCCAGCTTTCTTAGGAACTACTTGAACTGGACTGACCCATTGACTATCTGAAATAGGATAGATAATACCTGCATCGAGTAATTTCAGAACTTCTTTCTTCACAACCTCCATCATAGGTGGATTCAGTCTGCGTTGAGCATCTCGCTTTGGGATGGCTCCTTCTTCCAGAAGAATGCGATGCATACACACAGCTGGGCTAATACCTTTGATATCTGCAATTGTCCAACCAAAGACTTCTACGTGGTCCCTTAAGACTCTAAGCAACTTTTCCTCTTGGACTTTGGTCAGATTATTCGCAATTATCACTGGCAGTGTTTCCTCTTGCCCTAGATATGCATATTTCAAGTGGATTGGTAGAGGCTTTAATTCCAACCTCGGAGCCTGCACAACAGAAGGTAACAACCTTTCATGAGTCACCGGTAATTGAATGGACGATACGGCATACTTATCTGAAATTTTCGGTAACGAGTGTAATGCGGCTATGGTATCCTTTAATTCCGCATGTTGTTCAATCTCGTCTTCCTCTTCCAGCTCCAAACTATTCGTGATAGCATCCTCCAAGGTTTCCATGTGTAAGTGGTCGAAAGATTTCTGCACCAAGGAATCAAGGACATTAATAGAAAACACGGAATTGACATCACTAGGGTACCTCATGGCCTCGTAAATGTTGAATTGAATCTTTTCGCCGTCAAACTCCATGGTCAAGGTCCCATTGTGCACATCAATCATCGTTCTTGCTGTTTTCAAGAATGGCCTCCCTAACAGGATATGAGAAGGATTTGGAGATGTATCGTCCTCCATGTCCACAATATAAAAATCTGCGGGAAATATTAGTTCATTCACCTGCACCAAGACATCCTCAATTACCCCTTCAGGGTATGTGTTAGTACGATCAGCTAATTGAATAATGACACCAGTGTTTTTCAAGGGACCTAGATGCAAAGAAGCATAAATAGATAGTGGCATGACATTAATTGATGCTCCTAGATCTAGCATAGCTCTTTCAAACCTGATATGACCTATCTTGCAGGGAATGGTAAACATACCCGGATCTTTACATTTTGGAGGCATTTTTCTTTGCAGAACCGCAGATACATTTTCTCCAACAGTTATCTTTTCATTTTCTTGTAATTTCCTTTTATTAGTGCATAATTCCTTCAAAAATTTTGCATACCTTGGAACTTGCTTGATTGCATCTAATAAAGGAATGTTCACCTCTACCTTTCTAAAGGTCTCCAGAATCTCTTTCTCTTGCTCGTCCTTCTTTGAAGTTCTAAGATTCCTAGGAGGAAAAGGTAAAGGGTTAGACTTAAGCTGAATAGGAGATTTAGGGATTACCTTTGAGATCTCTGCCTCCTCCTTAGCTTTATCCTCATCAAATTCAACCGTAGCCCTTGGTGTGTCCATTTGTTTTCCACTCCTTAAAGTAATTGCACTTGCGTTTTCCCTCGGATTGATCATTGTTTGAGAGGGCAACTTCCCAGAGCCTTGAGAATCCAATCGTCCAACTGTGGTAGCTAATTGGCTCATTTGATTTTCTAAGCTATGAATGGAAGCCTTTGTATCTTGTTGGAACTGTTGGGTCTGATTCATGAACTGTTGAGTATGATTCATGAAGGTTTTAAACATGTCTTCCAAAGACGCTTCAGATTTTGTAGGTGTTGCTTGTCGAGGTGGATACTGCTGTTGAGCTTGTTGAAAACCTTGTTGTCGATTTGGAAAAGCATTCGACATTGGTGGCCTGTTTCCTCCGTAGCTCAGATTAGGATGATCCCTCCATCCTGGATTGTAAGTATTAGAGTAAGGATCATATCTTCTCTGAGGTTGTCCTTGAAAATTTCCTGCTACGTTGGCTTGCTCTATGGTGCCATCTTCTTGCAGTGTAGGACAAATATCTGTCGAATGATCCGATGACAAGCAGATTCCACAAGTTCTTGTAACTTGCCCGTTCCCCACAGAGAGTTGACGAACCATAGCAGCTAACTCCGAGAGTTGTTGTTCAATGTTGCTCGAACCAACTTCATTTACTCTTTTCGGTGCATGGTCCATCCGAGTTCCGTATTGCTGTGAGTTAGCCGCCATGTTAGCAATTAAGTTCCGTGCGGCGTCTGGAGTCTTATCAACCAATGCTCCTCCACTTGCAGCATCGATCATACTCCTATCCATCGGTAGCAATCCCTCGTAGAAGTACTGAATTTGGTGTTGATCGTCAATTTGATGTGGACAACACGAACACAGCTTCTTGAACCTTTCCCAATACTCGTGAAGAGTTTCGCCACTAAATTGTCTGATGGCACATATCTCCTTCCTTATGTTGGCAACCCGTGAAGGAGGAAAATACTTCTCCACGAATAGCCTCTTCATATCATCCCATGATTGGATCGAGCCGGAGGGAAGATAGTACAACCAATCTTTTGCCAAATCTGCTAAGGAGAATGGAAAAGCCCTAAGCTTTATGTGTTCTTCCGATACTCCATGTGGCCTCATTGTGGAACAAACCACGTGGAATTCCTTCAAGTGCTTATATGGATCTTCACCTGTAAGACCACGAAAAGTAGGCAAAAGGTGAATTAAGCCAGATTTCAATTCAAAAGCAGCATCTAAAGCGGGATATTCTATGCATAATGGTTGTTGGCGTAAATTAGGAGTAGCCAACTCCCTCATAGTCCTATTATTTGGTGCAGCCATTTCTTCCTCTTCCGAATCGCTAGAGGAAGTCAGTAATGCGAGCGCAACGTTTAAGCCTGGTGATGTAGTAAAATCGTCTTCGAACTCCGAAGTTATGTTCCGTGCTCGACGAGTCTCTTTCCTTATTCTTTTTGCAGTTTTCTCTATCTCTGGATCAAATTTTAAATCAGGAGAGTGAGAGGATCGAGTCATAAACTGTAAGAAAACAAAGAAAATTTATAAAAACAATCACTTCCCCGGCAACGGCGCCAAAATTTGGAAGCTATCGTTATCACTCCAAAATTATTCCTTACTTTCACTCTATCAATATAAAATTGGTATAATGGCAAGCAAGAGTCGAACCCACGGGAAGTATATTTTATGATTTATCCGAATGTTTCTAACAGTAAATAACAAGTAATAAGTAAAGAGGGGATTTTTGTAACTATGATTCTACTAGAAAACAAGAAGTATAAATTAAGATTATCCAATGATTTGCAAACTTCAGTTCTTCAGTTCAGTATCATCTTTTCATAAATATGATATAATTAAGTTGATCAATATTTTTCCTTCAATGAAATTAATAACCCTAAGCAACCACGGTCCGCGTTACCCGAAATTCCCCTTTGGTTTTAAATCTAATGTGACAATCGCCCCCACTAGACCCTAATTATCATACAACCTAGAGCTATCAGTCTAGATTTAATATGACAATAGCATTAAGAATTAGGGAATTAGGTTATTCCAAGCAATAATCGTACGATCGCAGAATATTTAACCTGTCTTCTTGATATCATAGCAATATTCGAAAGCTTGACCACAATCAAATACCACTATTCGCTACTTATGATCAGATATAACATCGTTTGCTTAATATTATACCTTAATCTAGCATATGATAATAATCAAATCAATTCAATGGGCCCTTATCAAATTAATCAAACCAATCATCATTAAGCAATTCTAATAGATCATCAAGAATAAATTCCACATACGAAGGAAGAAATACTAATAACTCAATTAATTCATAGATAATAAATAAGATTCAACATCCCTTAGAACTGAAAATAAAGAACTTAGCCTGACATAGTTGAAAACACCAATCAATCTTCAATGAAAATCTTCCTCTCCAAGTTCTGTTAAAACCATTCTAATCCTATCTATTTATATCCCTAATAACTCTACTAAGTACTCCTAACTCATAGCAACTTCACAATCCTTCTTTTGCTCAACTTCTGGAAACACCCGAACTCTTAAAATAAATTCCGCCGACCACGGCCCCGGCCACGGATTCCTTTGTAAAAGCCGGCCCCGGCCGCGGTTACTGTTCACAAATTACAAAATTGCCATTAAGCTCCGTTTTTACCGTTTTGACCCTCCAAAACTATTTTCTGCAATATAAACATAAAAACAAGTAAAATGCAAATAAAAATACTCAATGATAGCAATTAATTAAGCCCAAGAATATCGATTCGTAAGTATAAACTACACTCATCAGTGTAATGGATGGGGATGTGAGCCAAATCCAATTTTTATTATATTTATATATCTAAATTAAAAATTAAAATCAATAACATATAATTTAATAAGGAAATAAGAACAAATAAGATAATTTTAAAAGGAAACAATCAAAATAAAATTCATTTTACATAATGTTTATTTGTTACTTTTATTGCTATACACACACACACACACACACACACACACACACACACACACACACATATATATATATGCCCGATCTATTGATAATGTTATAAAATTATAACTATCTTTATAATAGATCTTAGTCGTCTAGGATGATATCTGACAGTTTAAATGGCTCTCGTCCGCAATATAATATTCAGGTATTTGCAGTATTATACTGCGGACGAGAGATATTATTCAAAATGCCCCCAGCATGCATTTAATAAACTTACCGTCCACAGTATTATACTGCGGAGGATGAAGATTTTAGGAAACGATGACGTTTTGAATATTCACCGATGAGATTTTGAATATTCACAATCCGCAGTATTATACTGTGGACGGTGAAGTTGTATTATACTGTGGGCGTTAGTTTAATTATACAATTACATTCGTCTTTGTTCATAGTAATTATTTTTTATTTCATCTCATATTATCAACTTGTCGTTCTGGGTTGTTCAATTTAAAGATATTAAGTTTTTTTTTTCCCTGCTGATTCATGTTTGTCAATCATCCAAGATAAGATGAATCTGCAAAGATACTATGCAAAAAAAGTAGAAAACTAATAGTTTTTAAAAGACTCGTTCACAGTATAATACTGCGGACAGACTTATTTACAATAATGTCACTAATAGTTTAATTAAATGTATGACATTATTATAAATATATCTGTTATACTGCGGACGGACATATTTACAATAATGTCATTAATAGTTTAATTAAATGCATGACATTATTTTAACCGATAACGTTTATTAAATGTCACCGTCCGCAGTATTATACTGCGGACGGTGAGGGTTTAAAATTTCACCGTCCGCAATTTCACCGTCTGTAGTATAATACTGTGAACGAGATAACTAAAAAAATTTACCTTTTGCAGTTTAATACTACGAACGAAATCCACTCAAGTGCAAGAGATATGAATAAAGAATTTTTGAAAAAACTTTATAAAACTTATGTCAATATAATTATGAATAATATAAATAACTTAAAAAATGCTTCTAATTATAAGATTTATTATTTTAAAAATTTAAATGAATCATATCAATTTTAAATTTAAAAATATCTCATATTAATTTTTATAAAATTAATAATAATTTTATAACTCGGAAATGAGAAAATATTATTTTACCCTTGTCGTGTCTTTGTGAAACAATATTTGACGCGGTACCAACCCAATCAAGCCATTACTACATTTTAAATTATCGGAAAAGATGAGGAAACTAGGAACCACACACTGGAGTACTGGGCTCAGCAGTCGGTACCTGTCCTTTTTAATTTTCACCCACGTTTTCATCATTGATGGATATGCTGGGATACTTATCTTTACGAATATGCAATTGCGTCCATTCACTAAATATTTTGGTTCGATTTTTTATTTTTCATTGGTCAAGTCAAATTTTATAGATTTGGGCTCCCTTCAATTATAATTTTTTTTAATTTTATCCAATATACTATATTTTTATAATTTTAAATAAAAATATTTTCATAAATTAATTTGATATTTTCACAAGTGAGTATCATTTAATTTTGCAAAATTATCAAATTAGCTTGTGAAAATATCAATTAAATATGGAAAGTGATACTTTTACAAGTGAGTCATATTTGATCTTATGAAAATATCAAATTAACTTATTAAAATTTAAATTCTCTAAAATTATCATCGATAAGTCATATACCGCATTACTATTGTGTATCATCCTAAAATTAATTATGTGGTAGGTTCCTTCTTAAGCCATTAAATATTGCAATGGATGGCTAAGGTTGAGTTGGATGAAAAAATATTTTCATCTTTCTTTGGTTATGGATCGTTCCCCATATATAATATTACAAGTTTAAATAAAATTATATTACTTCTTAATAATATAATTTGAGAGTACAATAATCTAAACTATATTACTTTCATAATTGAATTTGTAACTATGATTAAAATATAAGTGTAATTATATTTCAAATATAAGTACAATTTTATTATTATTTAGATAATATAATTTTAGAAGAAAATTATTTTCTTATGAAAATGACCTTACCAAATATTAAACGACATTATTATTGAATTATATATAGGTATAAATATAATACATTCACCAATAATATAATTTAATTATTAAATTAATAATTAAATATTACAAGTTAATTACTTTTTTCAATAATATATATATATATATATATATATATATATATATATATATATATAACAAATACAATAAAAGTTCAACAATATCTTAATTGTACAATAAGAACTAAAGATAAGTAATACTCCTTCCGTTCTGAATTATAAGATTATTGTGGACTTTTTAAAATTTAATTTAAAATATTTTTAAATTTAAAATTGACATAATTCATTTAAGTTTTTAAAACTATAAATTATATAACTAATAGTACCTTATAAATACTTTATGATATTCATAACTGTATTGATATAAACTAAATGAATTCATTTCAATTTTGAGTTTGAAAATGTTTGAAATTGACTTTTTAAAAGTCAATATTGATCTTCTATTTTGAAACGAATTCAAAATTTTTGTTTCATAATCCATTTTTTCAATTTTCTAAGTATAATTTTACATAAAAACAATCATGAAATCATCTTACCTGACATCAATTTGTTATTATCATTAAAATATAAGTATTATTGTATTAAAAAATATAGCTAGGATTTTATTATTATTACTCCGTACTTATTAATATAATATTCAAATAAAACAATTTTCTATTAAAGATTATATTACCTAAATACTAAATTGTTACTATTATTAAAATGAGTATAGATATAATATATTAATAACATTATTATTCAATTATTCAATTATAAAATAAAAAATAATTGGTCTATCAAATAATAAATTGTAAAAGATAAAATTAAAAACAGCATCATTATCGTTCAGTTCAATGGATTCAAAAATAAATAAATTAGTAATATATTTTTTACAGGAAAACAAACATAAGATCATCTCATCAAATATTAATTTGTTATCATTATTAAATAAGATTTTATTATTACTTATATAATATAGTTTGGGAATAACACAATTTTTCACAAAAATTGTCTTACTTAACTTGAATTTGTTAGTACTATTCAAACTTAAATATAATTATATTTTAAATATAAATAGAATTTTATTATTACTTAAGTAAATATAATTTTAGAAGTAAATTATTTTCTCATGAGGATCATCTTACAACATATTGTTAAAATATAATATATTTACTAATCATATGATAATTTCACATGTTGGTTCATCCATATGTTAAATTAGGTAAAGGGAAGATATATATACATTCCAGGCCCATTTCTATTTTTATTTTTTTCAATATATGTTATGGCCAACATAAATCTTGCGTATCTTTTTATATATGGATCCATATGTGCAAGATATAAATTATTGCTCCCCCTGTGTCAGGCTCCATGTACCACACCCTGATGCTTCTTTCTTGTGATTTAGAATGTCTACCACCAAGATGGAAATTACAACATTATAATGATGATAATTAGGGACTAATGCCAAGCCCATAATTTTCTCACTTCAATGATACACAACTATGCACAAGGCACATAAATTTTTATGGGGATTAATAGAACTTGTAATAAAGATATAAAGTGTACAAGAACATTGCTAAGCACTCTAATGTTTAACATAGACAGCAAGTCACAGTTTTAAGAACAAAAAAATAAAGGCAACTGGTGAAGCTGATCTGTGGACATGGCCATGTAAGTGTCTTTAAAGTTAATGTTCAAGATGAGACACATATTCTGTGAGGCGTTGCAATTTGCTAGGATCTAGTTTCTGCTCTGTTACAATAACCTGTTTCTTCACAGTAAGCATTTGAGAAGCAGGGTCCACACTCCAACCATGTTGCAGCACATCTGCATATGAAACCAACAAAACTTAGCATCATTAATAAGAACTAATATTAACGTAGTAATAATTATATCCGCGAAAACAAAAGAGCTACATCTGGCTTCCGCTGCCTGCAATTTCTAAATAAGCTCACAAGTTACACAAACAAGAAATGATAAGTTCAAATTTATCTAGCAGATATAAAGAAAAAAGTACTAATCTACCAATTAGAAAATGAAAAAGACGGGAAAAATTGTCGGACAAAGACATTCTTTGACAGTGGCTCTGTTGAATCGTGATATCAGAAAGAACAGAATAATAGCAACACTACACGTAAAAATATTTTTTTGACAAAGTAACAACACCATTGTATATCAAGGATTTTTTTGTTTCCCACTTTTGACAAGTAAAATTTGGTTAGAGGTATACTGAAGTGGGTAGCCTTAACCGGATTTATAGCAACAGGTAAAGCTAGAAAGCTGTTTGCGCCCTGTCAGGGGAGATGCCAACAAGCATGGCAAATGATCCTCTCAATGATATGTACTAGCGGGTCTTATTGCTAAAGTACTTTAACAAAGATAAACAGTATACAGCTTGTATTTCCACGTCACTTTACCCCTCTACAGATGCAGCAAAATATATACATCCCATTTCTGAGGAATATTGCTGTTATAAGAATAAGAAAGAACGGATGCTTACAGTTTGTAGCATCATCCTCGTTCAGTCCCAGGAAGAGCGCAGCATCTTGAATGCTTATTGTTGAATAAGCAGACTGCAGTAGCTGAAACATTCTTTTAGTGTAAAGTTCTGCAAATAGTTTGAATAACAAGTGTCATAAAGCTGACAACAAACCAGAATTATAAACAAGACAACCAATAAGAATGATACACAGTACAAGAAACATCATCCTGACAAGATACTGATTACCTCAAAAGACATGCATTCAATGTTCTAAAAAGCATCAAGTGCTCCTAGGCGGCAGAGGGAACTTCCAACACCTAGGCCATGTAGGCGGTGTAATTTTTATTTAATTTATTTTTTATTAGTTAAAGTGTTGAGATGGAATTGAAAACATACCGAACTATAGGACTATGAGTAATATTATGAAGAAACTTTGAGGAGGCTACTTTAGTTTTAGAAGGCGACTACGGGTCACCTATGGAATTTTATGGTGATGGATCTTGCATAGTTTTGAGAAGGCGACTCTAGATAATGTATTATTCTTCAATTCTTTTTCTTCTTTTCTTTTTGAAATTGTTGATGCTAAGTCGGACTTTGATGCTAAGTCGGAGTCGAAGTCTTGCAACTCGCAAGATTCATAAACTAGTTTGAGTACTAGGGGCGCTCTAGGAGCGGTGGTGAAGGGGCCTTTGACGCCTATGCGGATGCCTAGACCTTATTTAGAACACTGCATGCTTTACTAAAATAAAAACAAATATCAAAATGAACTCCTAGAAGTCATGTTTGTAATCTGTGAAGAAGAGCAAATCCTTTGTTTAACTGTTACTAGCGATTGCCAGTTGGTATCAACCACCCAAATGCGAAGTTTATCCGCCTCAATCCCAAGTGTCTCTTAAGAAATTTTCCTTATACTGCCTTCAAATGATTGATATTTGTTGGGTTTCAACTGTATATATACAATAATTAAAAAGACAATTTAGTTCTTCCTCTTTTTTTGGTTCGACTTATTTTTTGGTTCACCTCTTTTTTTATTCGATCTTTTACATTTCGTACGTTATGTCAACTATTTATTATTTGTACACTAATTCAACTTTCCTACATTCGTTTTGCAATACATGTTACTTTTCCTACTTTAAATCAAAAAATAAAAATTATATTTCCTACATTATTACGTTTCCTACTCTATAAGTCAAAAAATTACTTTTCCTATTTTAAGTCAAAGATTACTTTTATTATTTATCAATTCAAATCAGAAATTGGAATTAGTATCGTAGTTTTATAAGAAAACAATTTGGTTCTTCCTCTTTTTTTGGTTTGGCTTTTTTTTGGTTCACCTATTTTTTGGTTAGATCTTTTACTTTTCTTACATTAAGTCAAGTATTTTTTATGTGTACATTAATTCAACTTTCCTACAT
Organism: Hedera helix; assembly: GCA_947179155.2. Classification (NCBI taxonomy): domain Eukaryota; kingdom Viridiplantae; phylum Streptophyta; class Magnoliopsida; order Apiales; family Araliaceae; genus Hedera; species Hedera helix. Next base: position 33,432,927 of record OX359284.1, on the reverse strand, counting down.
TTATTATTTTATTTACAATACGGCCTGTTACTTTTCCTACTTTAAATGAAAAATTAAATTACTTTTCCTACTCTAAGTCAAAAAATTACTTTTCCTATTCTAAGTCAAAAAATTACTTTTCCTATTTCAAGTCAACGATTACTTTTACTATTTATCAATTCAAATAAGAAATTGGAACTAATATCGTAGTTTTATAAGGAAAACAAGAATTAGAAATATAGTTATATAATAAAATAATCAAAATAAGATCATATTACATAACATTAATTGATTTATATTATTCAAATATATATACAATAATACAAGTTTAAATAAAATTATATTACCATGTAGATAATAAAGTGTGTTACTATTATTAAATATACATATAATTATAGTTTCAATTCAAATAATATAATTGTTATTATTATTAAAATAAAAATATAATATACTAATCGACCATATAATCTCAAAATATTTTGAATTGAAGATAAAAAAAAGTTCATGTTTAATACATAATTATTAGTACAAAATTTTCTTTATTTCAAAATAAGAAATCCGAACATATATAGCTCAAAAAACATTAAAAAACTAAATCATAAAAAAATATGTACAAAAAAATTACTTAAAGAATAAAAAAAAAATTAAAACAAAAAAATATATCATTAAAAATAAACAAATTTAATAAAAATCCAAAATATTAACATGTAAAAAACAAAATACGCTGTTAAGTCAAAAGTGATATTACTTAGTCTATTCAAAATATTATATAAAAAAACATTAATAAAAAATAAAAAATAAATAATAAATTTAAGAATCTAGAACAAGACCTTGTGCTTTGCACGGGGTATACTACTAGTCTTTTTAGATACATAAATCTAAAAATATTGCTACATAATGAAAATTCTAAAAATCTTTCTAGTCTCATGGCACCACAAGAAATTTATACAATATGAATAGTCGGACATTTTGTCGGAAAAAAACTCTAATCAAACCCCAATTTTTTTTTTTAATTTGAGATCAAGTGTGTGCAATATTAAACATAACAAATAGACACCCCCAAGTTATATAATTGTGATGAAAAATAAAAAATATTAAAAGATGTAAGTTATATCTTTGAAAAATGAAACTATAATATGAGGTTACGTTATAAAGACTTAAACTTTGAATTGAGAGGGTGATCCTTTAAGAAGATAGAAGTTCTCTCAAGCAACTATCTTATGCAAAGTTACAAGATACTCTTATAAATCTAGCAAACTGCGTTTAGTGCTTTCATTCCCAAACTTGATGCTCTTACCTTCTAAAATTCCAAATTTAGCTACCCAAATTTTTCTTTGTTTTCTACGTTTAATTGCACAAATATCAATATTCTAACTTAGTAGCGTTACTTGCGTAGCGGTAAGAGCGGACTTCCCTCGAGCACCATCGTCCTCATTCCTAAAAAACATATGCTGAGCTAACCCTGAAAGTGACTAAACTAGCCTTTGGGTTGGTGCTCCAAACTACATGTATAAAACAATCAATTTGTTGATGTAGCAACAAATCTTCTTTGAATGTAACTTTGTTGCATTTAGATTATAAGTGAATTCCTAACTATAAGTATCTGCATAAAACTACATGTAACATGTTTTAGCCATGTAGTATACACATTCTCCTGTTCCACGAAACAAAATAATCCGTGTTCCAGGTAAAATTGATTTTACAGCACCCCTGCTTATGTTTAAAAAAGAACTGCTTTCCAGCTTTTTATGCGTTTTGTGCACTTAGTCGCACAGTTTCAATAAGATTTCCTTCCAATCTCATAGAAATTATATAAATTAATGAAACTTGTAACTTAAAAGAACATATTATTATTGGACTAACTGTGCATATAAAAAGGCTAATGTAGAAGATAAACAAAATTTGGAAAATCAAGTATATGTGACACACTGCAAGTATAGTGAATCCCGACCTTATTTGTTCAAGTGATGGTAGCTAGTCAAAAGATTGTACCTTTGGAAATACATGGGCTGAATCCGAAAAGTTTGAAAAAAATTCAAACTACAGTAAATGGGGGAACCCCCTAAACCAACCTTTCCCAAGCTTATCATCCTCCAGGCTCCAATACTTTCCAGATTTTAACCATCACACATCCAAGTCCCAACCATAAGATGACGAAAACGAACAAGTAATATGCTTTCTAAAGAAGGCTAATATTCTTACTAAACCTTCATCTTGCACCACGTATTCCAGTACCTATTCTATTCACTTGGGTCTTAACTCTCTGGCTCTAACCAAATTCTCTCGCTCAGGAATGAGCTTTGGCAAGGTTCACAATTTCTTAAAATTTTACTCCCACCGGAAGATTTGTATCATAGAAAATCTGCCTCACCTTTTGCAAAAGGAGTTAAATATTTACCTAATTTCATGAACCATTCACCTAACCAATATGATTATAGAATTGCTCTAGCCGCATGAACTTACAATTTGACTACGAGAAATTGCATGTTCAATTCAAATGCCTATTCAGCCATCTGAATTATCCTAATTCCTTGTCAGTTATCTCTAGAGTACACTCCATCTAGTTTAGTCAAGTCCTTGAATTCTAGTTGACACAGTTTAGAATTTAAGTTAATTGGTTGAGAATCTACACGCTTGTACTGTAGTCAAAATATCAAATGAGAGCAACCACGATATGGTCAGAAAATCCTATTCCCTCCATTCCAATGGCTTTGATCCCATTTAATTTGCAAAATCCTAAAATTTAAATTATAATATGAATTTATTTTAATTTTTGAAATAACGATTTTTTACTCAATAATAGTTTTAAATTAGTTTACAATATAACCTATTGCATTAATCAAAATCAAATAGAATCACATCAACTTTGAGTTTTAGAATTTTGCAAATTGGCTAGTAAAAATATCATACGGGACTCCTTCTGTGGAATGGACTCCTGTGGAATGAGGGAGTATCTAATAGAATCGACCATACCCCAAATAATGTGTAAAGTATCAATGCAATAGAAGCTGTAAAAACTTACCTGAGAACGAGGCAACAAGAGCTTGAGCTTCAGGACTCCCATTAAACTCACGAATAGCCTCGTAAACCCCAGCATAGTCCCGCGTCCACAGCCGCTGACCAATTTTCCAAGCAGCACCCACTTCGGGGTTACTCTCCTTTACACCCCCAGGTATTGTTTTCCATAGAAATCGAGCACTATTACTGCAATTCATATATTACAAACCACCTTCAAATACCCAAATTAACTACCAACCATTCCCTAAAAAACCCTAAATTCAAATAAACAAAAAGCACACATATACAGCAAAATTAAGCGAAGAATAATCATCATACATGTCATCAACATAAATATGCCCTAGAAGATGAATAGCGTAGGGCCAATCATCCTGAAACGCAATTCCTTCCATAGCAGCCTACAGTAAAGAAAGTATCATTAGGGTTTAAGCTTAGGGTAATATGAGAGAGTAAATAGGGAGTAATTGTGCCTGGAGCATTAGATCATTGCAGATATCGGCGATCTTATCGTACGATTTGGTCGCCATTGCTTCTGTCAGCGCTGAGTAATCCATTTTTAGCTACAATTTTTGGTTTCACGGAGCTGCTGCTGCTGCCGCTCCTCCTTCTACGCGGTCTTTCTTTGGGCTTATAAAATACCATATAGCGTCTGGCCTATATGCGCTCTCGGACTATGTTTTGAGTTTTGGAAGGGGAAAGAAAAGAGAAAGTAAATAAAAATTTATTTTATAATAAGTAAAAAATAATTGTATGTTTTTTTTCAAGTTATTACTAAGATTAAAAAGGAAAATAAATAAATTTAGTTCACTAATTAGATTTAATTTTATGTCAGATTATTTTATTTATGATGTAAAGAGTATAATAAAAATAATAAAAAATTTAGTTAAATTATTTAATTTTACGTTCAAATTCATATATGAAAAAAAAAATTGGCAAAAAATAATATTTTAAAAATTCAGCTATTTTTTAATGTTCATTACAAAAATAAGTAACAAAAAATTAAATTTCTCATATATTTTTTATTTCATTTTTCTATTTTAAAAGACAAAAACAATGTCAAGGTCTGGTCGGGCCAAAGCCCAATTAGGGGCGTAGACAGACGGATTTAAAAGGAACAAAGTCATAAGTCAATTATAATTAATAGCTTCAAATCTGTTGTCAAATTATACTGGAACATTTATATTTATTATTACATTTTAATAAAATATTAAAAAAAAGTGCATAAATAAATTATTTATAAAATTAGTGCATATGCAATTTTTAATTTACAAAATAGTGAATTTTTATCCCTTTTATTTAGTTAACTGATTTAATAAGTTATTGATATGACGCATGTTTATAGGTGGTTGCATATTTTGAATTGGTAATCATTGTGCGTGTCGATAACTTTTTTAATAAAGCTTATTTAGTTGGAAACCCTTATTTTGGTATTTGAGAACTTGAAAACTAATTTTTGCTTCTTATCTTTTTGATTTTAGCTGGAGTTATTTTGTTCTTTTTTGGCGTATTCATCTCCCTCTTTCAAGTTCTCACCCTCCTTCATCATCATCTCAACCTTCCTTTTTAACGTTGTTGCTTCTCTTCCCCAACACCTTGGTCAAGCAACAAGTTGATCTCTTCCTCTCTACGTTTAGCCGCTGCAATTGAGACGAAATTAAAAAATAATACTTATCCATTCAGCAAGTCTAAAGCAATCCCCATATAAATTTGTTGCTTTTTGTTTGCCTCAGTTGAGTTGAAAATTTTAATTTTGTTGTTCAATTTATAGTATTTTTCTTTGGATATATATATGTCAGTTAGCTTTATGTATAATGAAGTATATTTTCAGTTATTTCTTAATTTCCAAATCTCAGTCTTTACTTCTATATTTCCGTCTCTCATTTAATTTGGCGTGAACAAAACTCCATCTGATAAGGTAACTATAGTTTCAGTAAAAAAGGATGACCTCCATTACAAATGTAAATTATGGTATTATGCATATTACGTGTTCGATAAAATTACAATATGAAGAGAAACATGTAAACCTCCATTACATACATTCATTTGATTTGATTACTAGTGTTAACAAAAATGAATTTAGATGAAAAGTAATGAATATGTCATCACAAAATGATGTCTAAGCCCTTGTGCCAGTTTGACTTGTTAATGTTGTTGTTGTTGCTGCTGAACACTTGTTGTTGTAACTAGTGCTTGATTAGTTATGATTTCTGATTTATGTGGTGCTGCTGATGTAGTACTGTCAGTAACTACTAACTATCTTTTTCTCCTTGAATCCCATATTAATTCATCATGAAGAAATTGGCTGTAAATTAATTTGAAAAGCTTGAGTTGACTTGTTTTGTGAAATTTATAAATGTTGGTGATATGAATTATGTATATGATTTGTTTCTTTATTTGCTAGTCATATGATTTTTTTTTTAAAAACGAGAATAAATTGTGTACTTGCTAATTTACAATCCTCACAAAGGAAAAGAAAAGCATTTGCTTGCTTTATTGCCTGAACATTGTTGTCTCTGAAACTTTGTTAGGTTAAAAAAATTTATAGGCCTTAAGTTCTCTTAATGGTTAACATACCTTTATTTTTTATTTATTAAGAATGATAGCTTTTATATGTGTTCACTTTTGTTGAATCTTTTCTCCTGATAAATTCCTTGTTTATGTAAGCATAAAGTAAATCAAATGAAACAATATATTAGTTGGATATGAGATTAAAAGTTTTTAACTTGTTTTAATGTTCTTGTGGTTTTGTATATGATGGTTAATACGAGGAAGAAATGGTGGGGAGATTGTTGTTAAGAAAAATGATGGGAAGAGGAAAAGAAGTAGGGAATATGATTCTAGTAATGATGAGAAGAAAACTGTAGAGGATGGTATGGTTAAGTCCCCTAAGCAGGGGAAGAATGGAGTTTTTAAATTCCCTTTGAAGGATAAAAAATCGGGGAAACGTGTTTTAAAGGAGCACAAAGAATTGCTAGATTCAGATTCTGATTTTGAAGATTCGGCAAACAAAGATGGTAATGAAGCTGAAGTTGCGAAAAAAATTTCTAGCGCGAATATTATCCCCCGGCAAAAGCTTCTCAAGGTGTGCTATTTAAATTGTTTTTAAAAATATGAAATACTTAGTTGTTTTTAGCTACTTGTGAATCTGTTTGGGGAAATGGTGCTGTTATATTTGGTTACTAATGAATGAAAATTTATTAAAATGGTTATATACCCTCCATTTTCAATTTTGGTTACTGTTATATTATAATTTGATTACTATGTTCTTTGTGTACACTATTCAGGTTGTTTAAATTGTTTTTGGAAACCTGTTGATTGTGTTTTGGTTACTAGTTCTTATATACCTTGATATTGTTATAAGTTTTTTTTGTGTGGTAATGTATTGTATATTCAGTTTTGGGATCTATATTACAATGAGCGCCAACGCAATTTCATTGCAAAAATCATTTATTGGTGTGATATGGAAGTGCCTTGTGTCATCATGAAGAAATTGACTGTAAATCAATTGAAAAAGCTTGAGTTGACTTGTTTTGGGAAATTTATAAATGTTAGCGTTTTCACAGTTAATCTATCAGGCTTTGGTTAGAGAAGTTTATCAAAGGGATTAGGGGGAGATGTGGTTTTTGTTTGGTGAGAAAAGGGTAAGATTTGGGTTACCCGAATTTTGTTTAATTTCTGGTTTGCGTTGGCAAGGAGATGAGGACTTTTTTGCATTCAAAGGAAGAGAAAATCAATTAGTGTCAAAGTTTTTTGGAGAGGATGTTGTTACCCGTTCTAGTATCGGGAAGATATATTGTGGGGCTGTATTTGATAATGATGAGGAGGCTGTCAGGATGCTTGTTATATTCCTGGTATTCAATTTTATACTAGCTACTGTTTTAGAAAATCATGTGGATGAGGCATTGCTTAACTTTTTATCTTATGGCGACTTTAATAGTTATTCTTGGGGGAAATTTACCTTCGAACAGACGAAAAGGTCGTTATCCGTTGCTGTGAAGGGATAGTTAAAGAAGGGCAGAAATGGGTGTGTTATATACAATTTTTACAAGGATAATTATTGTAGATATTATAAGTTGAATGGATTGCTCTATATTTTCCAAGTTTTCTTGTTTGAAACAATTATTACTCTTAAAGACCAATGTTTATGTATTGATGATCATCAGTCAGAAATTAGATTATTTAGATGGAAGAAATTAGGGAAGACTCCTACATTTGACAAGTTGAATGATCTAGTTTTTTGGTTCTGAACAGGTATGTTAGTTACCATTTATATTATGTTTCGTTACCTTTATGTCTACAGTTGGTTACTAATATCAAGTTTTTATTTTTCGTGTACTTTTTTGTTTATTTTAATTGTTCAATATTTTAAAGATGTTATATTTACTGTTCACACTTTGTTTCAGTTGAAGATTCAAATGCTCATTCCTACGGCTGATGAGAATGATCAGTTGGATTTGGGTGGTTTTCAGTTTTCACACGGACACGATGGTGGGTCCAATGTTGATTATATAAAAGAGGATAAAAACATAAAGGGTGAAGATCTGGGCTTTTCACTTTCTGATGTAAAAAATATTGTTGATGCATGTGTGAGCCCTTTGGAGAAGAAGTTGATTGAAGTTAAGAAAAACATTGAGGAGTTGGGGGCTGATTTGAAGGGAGAATTACGTGTTTTTCGTATCGAGATTTGCAGGGATATTAGTAAGATGCTGAGAAAACAGTTAGGTGGTCGTCCTGATGTTAATGATGGTGGTGATGATGATAATGGTTCGGAAGGCCCAAGTAATGGTAATGGGTTCGATGATGATGCTAAATCTGATGAGGCCGATGACGTAGGTAATGGTTCGGACGATGCAAAATAGTTTGATTTAAAAACAGATGATGATATTGGTAATACGGGTGGCGATCACAGTGGTGGAGATTATGATAAGGTTAAAAATATTTATTTTTATTTTATTTGTTATACGCTTTTGTTTTATTGATTATTTTTTTTCTTACAGATTGATATGAAGAATGACAATCCAACTTCTGATATTTTAAACCAGTCTTTTGGGAAATAGATCGTTGTTTATACTCCTACTGAGTTTTGTGTTTTTTTCAAACTCATTTACCTTTATAGATTTGATTTTTTACTTTATTATATTATTTCTGTTACTGCTCAGTCAGTTTGTAATTTGTAGTTGAAATTTTAATTGTATTTGTGACCTTTTGTTTCTAACTCTAGGGCTGTGATTGTACCTGATATGAAATTTTAGTAATGTCAATATAAATGTATAGAATAACTATTATTCACACTTATATATTAGGGTAACAATTTGTATGGTTACTGGTAGCCAATTAATTAGCATTTAATATTTTCATATGGTGCGTATGATGTCCAGAATGCCATTTAAGAGTAACCTTTTATGTAGATATTGACTACCAATTAAAAATCATTGTTTACTATATTTTTTTTATAATCTAGTTGGTAGCCAAACCTTCATACACAAGTAACCAGTATAAGTAAATTAGGTTACCAATTATTTATTATAACTTTAATAACAGTTTGTAATCGTTACCTGGATCTGTTTTATTCAACATGTGAAACCATGAAGGGATCATCAAGTAATCATGTGAATTTCCTCTTACTTTTTCCAATGCTTTCTCCTTTGATCTCTATATTTTTAGGTAAGAGATAGACACATTATACTCTGTTATCATGTCCTCCACAATATCTGTTGGTGTGTATATTTTCTTCAGATTTGTTAATCTATGTATTATGCATTCATTAACCAACTCACTATTTGTTTGTCTGTGATCTCCCAGCATTATGTCCGATGAACAAATGTGAATATTATTGACTTCTCTCACCTTGAACATATACTGGTTTTCTGAAACTTTGATGCTCTAAACTTTCAAATGCATTTTTCATCCTCTATGCATTCTAGCACAAAGTCTCTACCACTTGTTCTTTGAACCTTGTGTTGTCGATATTGCCTGATTGAATGTAGTCTTATTGCTTGTGTTAGGATTTTTTTGTCTTTGTAAGTTCGATGTACTTTGACTTCATATTCATTCGGATTTGATATGACATCATCATATTGTTCTTCAACGTATTCTATGTCTTGTTGTCTGTCTTATACTTGATCAATAGGTTCAATGACAAGCTGCTCAGCATATTGTGTTCCAATGTGGTAATCTTGTGTTTCCAGTGGTATAAGATCTGAATACCATTGTGTCGAACTGACTGACCTTACATTTTCTTCTACATTTCTCAAGTTTTGTAATATTTTATTGCTTTTATTGTTGTATATCTCTTTTATAATTAGTGGATATTTGCATTGTTCATCTGATTTTCTACTCACTTCCATATAGAATCTGAGGTTGCTTCATTTGAGATACTGATTGAGGGAATGTTGTTTTTAATCAGAATTTTGAATGACAATTTTGTTGTGTTGTTGTCTACCATTATTAAACTGCATACCAAGTTGTTCATTTATGAGAATGAACAAGTTGATGAGACTATTAGGCCAGTAACTTCAAAATTGTTGTATTGGTTACTGTCAGACCACGTTCCGTTGAAATAAAGTACAACTGGAATCATCTCTATCGTCTGGTAACTGAATCAATTAAAAACACACTATTGTGAATGGTAACTAAACCAATAGTATATATTAACCAAAATATAGCTAATTGGTAACCACAAATATGAAACATATTATTTGCATTTAACTTATAATCAAATCAATGTGTATCATGACCTGGGGACCATTTAAATATTTAATAAGTAAAACTAAGTAACCAAATACTTATACGACAGTAACCAAAATATATGTAATAAAAAGAAAGAAAATTTGAAGCAGTACCAAAAATACACTACTGTGAATGGTAACCATATCAATAATATGTGGTAACTAAAATATAGCTAATTGGTAACCATAAATATGAAACACATTGTTTGCATTCAGCTTATAATCAAATCAATTCGAATCATGACCTGGGGACCATTTGTTAGAGTTTATGCCCTATAGGCTAATTATTTGATGTAATTGCCTAACATTTTTGATATTATATTTGATTGAATAAATGGATTATTTTATTATGATTTCATTTACTGCGTTATATAAATGTTAACATAATAAAAGCCCTTAGAATAATGATACGAATTATATAGCTTTAAGTATGTGACTTGAACATGAGATTATATAATTATAATTAGTATCATTGCTCTTAAATGTCCCTAGTCGAGTATCATTGTTAATGGGACAACAATGATGCATTGAGACTAGTATGTGGATTGACTGATGGCCAAATCTCATTGGTCATAAATATATGAGATATTTGAGTCAATGCATAGATACATGTTAGAGAACAATGTACTGGACTGACCCACTATGAGAATTCTACATGGAGCATTATGCAAAGTGTCATAAGAAATTCTTATAGTGACAATGATGTAATGATCCTCCAACCTGAAGTCACTATATTATTACACGAGAATTTGTGTACTTTGATATCATCAAATGTCACCTTTAATAGGGTGGACAATAAAGGTGATTATTGGGTACATCATGAATCGTGTGAGGAATATGAGTGATCTAGATGGAATTTAACCCTCCTATATATTAGGGGTGATATCCATAGGCCTTTTGATTGAGTAGGACTATGAAATGCATAGCCATGCTCAAATATTGATTTGTTTCATATAGTCTACTCATTGATCAAGAAAACTCAGATTAAATTATGAAGAATATGACACATTCCATGCCTCAAGTTTAATCTAGGATATAAGGTTAAAAGGATTAAATTACATTGAAACATTGGTCACGAAAAGGTTGTATCGAATCACTAATCTTATTATTATTTGGGTAGCAGTGATGCATTACTAGATGCCGCTCACTGTTTATAATTTTATAATATGATTTTAAAATTATTGCCAACATAATAATAACCTATAGGGTCACACACATAGAACATATTTAAAAAGGAATTAATTTAAATTGTAAGTATTTAAATATGTCAATATGATTGATAGTATTTAAAATTACGAATTTAAATTAATAGGATAATTTATATATATATGTATATTAATTAAGTTAGACTTAATTAAGATATAATATATATAAATTCGGATTTTATTTTTCTAATTAAATTAGGTTTTGGTTAATTCCTATTAACTACTATACATATGATATATCAGTAGTCTTAATCACGTAAGGAAAAAACTAAAAACCCTAGCCGCTTTCAGAAAGAGGCTATAGAGAAAAATAATTGGGAAATCCTGATCTTGGTGGCTAGTACCGCGGTTCCTTTTGCTGCAGATCGTGGGATGATTCGCGGAGCGTTCGTGTAGATACCGTAGAGACGCAGTCACTGGATTGCGTTGAAGATTTGAAGCCGTTCCAGAATTCCATCGTCTTCTGTCCATCTCGGATAATCAGTAAAATAATCTAAACCTCTGATTAATCTGTTTTCGCATGGATCCTGTTTTAGGGTTTCGAATTTTTTTTTTTAAATTCCGCTGCTTTCACTGTGTTGAAACCCTAACACCATTTAAATATTTAACAAGTAAACTTAAGTAACCAAATACTTATATGACAGTAACAAAAATATATCTAATTGGTAATCATTCTTATGAAACACGTTGTTTGCATTACGTTCATAATCAAATCACTGCGTCTCATGATCTGGTTACCAATTAAATACTGAACAAGTTACACCTAGGTAACCAAACACTTATATGAAGGTAACCAGATTATTTTCCTTTATTTTCTAATTGCTAATATTAGTTAACAATTATTTGAATGGTGATGTTTCTATGAAGGTAACCATATTAAACAAATTTAATCAAAGCAATTGAAACAAATTGTTTGCATTCATCTTATAACCAAATCAATACGTATTATGACCTAGAGACCATTTAATCTTAATGCAGATGTAGGCAACCAAACATCGAAAAGCAAACTTCAAGCCAAATTAAATTAAAAAAAAGGGAAAAAAGAAACATACGAATCTTTAATGCATAACTTCAGTTGACTGTTTTTTTCACCGATGAGAATTGTAGAAGTTTCATTGGAGACACGACTGTATAGAATTTGAGTATTATTTGGGTTAACAGAGCACGACTATTGACAAAGAATGTAGGGATTTGTTTACTGTGATCTATATTGAGAATGGAGAGATTAGAAAATTGGAGACAAGACATTAGAACATTTGATCAGCTTTCCGTATCGAGAATGGAGTGATTTGTTTAACTTGACTATTCTTCTGGTTTACAAAACACTCAATATCAAGTTGCTGCAATTATGGAGAGATTTGTTTAGTTTGATCGATTTGTTTGGGTGTACAAATAATGGTAACTGTCGGAGATGGTAGTATCTCCTTGTTTTTAGGGTTTTAAAGATATGTGGTGGAATAAATTTCTTCTTGTTGCACTCTTTTTGTAATTATTTTATTTGTGCACTAATCTTGTAATTTATTACTAATTGTTGTATATTACTGTAAAGAACCCTAAAAAAATAGGCTTTTGGCCTTCAAAATGTAGTCCAGTGAAAGGTGGGCTTTTTTTTGCCCGGTCCGTTGGATAATTTGTTTATTTTTTACTATTATTGTTTAACATTGTTAACAAAAAAAAAAATATTAACTTAAAAAATAAATCAAGTAGAAATTTATGAAAAATATAAGAATAAATTCTAACATGCGATCTTGAATAATTAATAATATAAAAAAATAGGAAACTGATATTTTTATACTGTTTTTTGATATTTTTACACGGTGGACCCCACAAAAGTGTCGCTATAGATGAATAATGACGATTAATCGTCTCTATAGGTTATACATGTCGGGTCCACCGTGTGAAAATATCAAAAAATAATGTGAAAATATCAATTCCCAAAAAATATTATGAATATAATATATGTAATGTCCTAGAATTTTCACGTCTTTATTAATTAAATTATTAATTTAATTTCCAACGAGTTAGTTTTACGAGATTATTTAACTATTTTTATGTGACTAATTAATTATGTGATCAAATAATTATGTAATTAATTACTAAAATTAATTAAAGGGGGTCACTAATATGTTATTAAATTAGTGAACAAACCCTAAAGTTTTAATATCAAAATAATTGATAAATTTCCTATTAATTAAATATTCAATTAAATTGAATATAATGAGTTAATTAAATATAATAAATTAATTAATATGATTATTAATTAATGTAAATAATGTGAAATATTAATAATAATATTTATTAGTCCATTTAGTAATTTAATATTTATGGGTTAGAATATTTAATTATTTATTCAATGTAATTATTTATTTAATCATGGATTGAATAATTAATGTGTAAATTATTAAATTAACCCAACATGGGTCAATTAGTAGCCCAAGTGGAGAATAATAAAATTTGACAATTTAGTAGCCCAAACAATTTAATAGAAGCCCAATTGGTATTTTAAATTAAAGCCCAATGATTGGCCCACTTGAAAAATACTTAATTAAACTATTTATTTATTAAAAAGTAAGCAAAGTGACAATCAATTTGGGACAAGAAAAAGGAAATCAACCGTGTGTGTTGAGGAAGGAGAGAGAAAATGAGTTGGTTTTTATTTTAATTTATTTTTCATTTATTTAATTAATGGTTGCTTGTTTTATTTTTTTAAGTACATGAACCATCCCTCTTTTCACCAACTAAGTCATTTAACCCATTCCTTGTGTAAGTTGTCATCTAGGAGCATGGGCTAAATTATAGATATAATTGTGTATCTATTAATTTTTCAAGTATACTTGAAATTGTTAGATGATATTTCATTATTTTCTACAAGTCCAAAAGAGAGAGCTAGAGAGCATTTGAGAGTGTGAGAAAATATTGAGAGCAAAATACTATGAGAGGAGAAGGAGTTCTTGGTTCATGCCTTCAAACCTCATCACCTATTTTGGAAGAAAAAGGAAGATAACCATTAAAACAAAGTAATGGTTATTTTAAATGTAGTTTGTTTTTAAATTAAATAAATCATCATGTTAGTACAAACATGTTAATATAGTTATTAATGTGTAGTTGTAATATTTATGTCATGCTTGAGTTTAATATGTTTGGTTTGTATTTTGGTATATTTTGTATGCTAAAATATGTGTTTAATAGTGTATAATCAAGTCTTGAAATTTATGACCAAAAATATTTTTATAAAACTTAGGTTTGATGTTCTAATATTATAGAACATTAAATCATGAGAAAAACAAAGTTTAAATCACTCAAAATGGAGTTATACACAAAAAGTTATGATTTATGGTAGTTTATGTGATGTAAAAATTTTTATAAAAAAATAATGATATTAAATCATGAAAAATTAATTTTTCATGTTATAAATTAATATAAGGTAATTGGTAATTTTTTTGGATTTTTATTGAAGATTTATTGAAGGTATAATTTTAATTAAAGTGTGTATAGCCGGAACACTGTTCACATTCTGCAAAAAAAAAAAATTTAAAGGTTTCCGCGCAATGCGCGGACCACTGTGCACTGAAGGACGCGGAGCCAAACGACGTCGTTTGGCGTCTCTGAAACGTTACTCCACGCGTACGCGGGGAAGCCGTATCCGGCTTTCCAAAAACGGCGTCGTTTTGGGCCAATAATTTTGTAACGCGCGCCATGCGCGGAAGAAAATTACGGGGAAATTACAAGTTTGCCCCTCCGTGTTTTTTCGGCAAAATGACTATTTTACCCTCGGATCAGTTTTCAACTTAATTACAGAAATGTCATTCGGGTTAAATTTAAATAATTTAAATATTTAAAAATTAATTTAAAATTATAACAAAAATAATAATAATACAAAAATAATATTGGGGAGGATATTTTTCATTAAGTTTAATATTTAAATATTTTAAATATTAATCTAGTTAGCTAATCATGGTTAAGTTAAATAAATTTATTATTTATTTATTATTTTAAATGTTAATAATAAATAAAGGTGATAAATTAGCAATTATTATTTAATTCCTATTAAATAATACTTAAAGAGAGATAAAATTTATAAATTAATTATTTATTATTAAATAATAAATAAGGATAATTAAGTAATTAATTATTATTTAATTAGCATTAAATAACGATTAATGGAAATTAAGTTATTAGAGTAATAATTTATTATTTAATTTAAATAATAAATAAGAATGATTTGATTATTATTTAACCTTAAATAATAATTAAAATTAATTAAATAATTAATTATTATTTAATTGACATTAAATAATAATTAAAGAGGATTAAGATTAGTAAACTATTATTTAATTTCCTTAAATTAAATAATAAGCAAGGTTAATTACTTAGTTAATTATGGGTTGATTAATATTAAATTAAAGAAGGTTAAAATTAAGTCAATAATTATTTATTATTTAATTATAATTAAATAATAAGTAAGTACAATTAGTTATTATTTATTTTAAATAATAATTAGAGTTAATTAATTAATTTCTATTTAATCAAGATTAAATAGTAATTAAATAGAGATTGAGTTAATAAAATAAATTGAATTTAATTATGATTTAATTAAACAATTGTAATAAGTTGTTTAAGGGTTTAATAAGTGTCCAACACTTAAGAAAAATATTTCTAACTTATTAAATTATTAACCTAATATGATTGAGGGTCTATAAGATTAATAATATTGTTTTGACTAATGTAATTTATGTGTTAGTACTTATGTGGTAAATAAGTTCATTATTAAGCGTATAGTTATGCAAATACGCCATACTAATTATTAGACCGACTTTATTAATGTTAGGTCTTTCTAAGCAAGTTAGTTAAAGCTAGACATTTATTGTAGCTGAGCAGACAGGCAAGTTCTCTAACCCTACTCATTTATTGTTGAACAAGTTTCTATACTTGTATTTATTGTCAAAGCTTGACGTGGTTTAATTATTTAAAATTATCCCACATCCATATTGTTTATAAAATCGCACTTAGTGCACTTGAAGCTTATTAGTTCTTGATTCATGAACTGAATTAAAAATGTCAAAAGCTAATAGTTCAGCTAGACATTTCGTTTATAAATTCAATACTTGAATACTTTTAAAAGCTTATCCAAACCATTGTTGGGTGCGGATTTCTTATATTAAGTCTGAGAATTGAACAACCCTAAATTAGGGGATTTTGTGTCGGGAAACCGACTTTGGGCGCCAGTGACTAAATGTAATGCATATACAGCGGGTTGAATAGGCTGATCCCCTTGAAAACCAAACAACTCAAAGGGTCAGAGGAAACTCTATTATACCCTCGTTAGTTCAGGGTCCTTAGTGACCACTCAGCATTTTAAGATTCAAATATTCTGTTTATTAAAATTTGAATCCTGTTTCATTCACAATTGTTATATCTATTGTTGAACCATTGATGACATTTCCCATCCATTCATGATATATTAAATCTATATGATTGTTCTAAACTTGCTGAGCAAACTAGTTGCTCATTCTTGCTATATCATGAACCATTTTTCAGATAATCCTGATTGCTCAAAGAAGGATAAGGGAAAAGGAAAGGCCAGAGCTTAAGTTAGTTTATGCATGCTAATTAGATGCTTAAATTTGTGTTTACTATTGTTAAACCTTTTGTAATTCCTTATGATAGGAACTGTTTATGTTAAGGTTAATAGACCCTGGTATTGTAACATTTTTGTAAGGGAACCAATATGTATTATTCCGCGAAATTTAAATGCAATGTATGTATTTAATTGTTAGTAATGTGTTGAATAGTGAGAATCAAACTCGAGTTTATGGAACCCGGATTTGGGGTCGTCACAATATATATATTACTTTAGTATTTCTTTTACTCTCTTATCTTTAATATTGATATTATATACATTTATCAATTAATTAATCACAAGATTAATTACATTTTAATATATATGAGTACAAAATGTCCATAAAATTATTGATTATTTTATTTTATTTACTAATAATATTAAATGATTATGTAAAAATTATATATCATAATTGTAAACAATTAGAGTTAGTATTTATTTCAAATTATGTATTATAGTTATAAATATATAAAAAAAAATTATAAAATACTAAATGGCCCGCTGGCCAGCCCGACCCGAACTAGCCATGTGTAAGACCCCGAATTTTATGAAATATAAAATTTAATTTTTCTTCATATATATTTTTCTGAAACAGTAAGTGGTTAAATCGATAAAATTTAAAGTTAAGGATGTTATGTGCAAATTTTATTTTGTCGGACAATATTCTTTTTGTCGGGGAATATTCGTTTTGTCGGGGAATATTCGGGCCGTACGACGGCGCCGAAATAACTAATTATTGGCGGAGCCCACAACGGAATAATTGTCGGATATAGAAAACGACAGAAGTAACCTTTTTAAATAAAAATAGTCAACGGTGTTAACTGTTAAAATACTGGTGATAAAAGAATAGTAGCATACGGTAATTTATGGTATTTTATTGTGGCACACGGTATTCTACAGTAGCACACGGTATTGCACAATGTCTCGTATTATTGATCTGATAATTGACACCGTAACTGTTGCACATCATTTCATCAATAATTGTCACTGCATAATATTTTATATTATCAATTCAATTATTGTTGCTACACAGTATTTTGCATTATTGATTCAATAATTGTCATTACACTGTATTTCATATTATCGAGTCAATAATTGTTGGTGCACTGTAGTTTAAAATTATTGAATCTAATAATTGTCATAGTAGCAAATACACTATAATTTATATTATTAAATTAATAAAAATATGTAACGTATTTCTTACATTATTGTAGTAACATTATTTTATATGTTGGACTCACAGGAAGAATAAATAATTAAATAAAAAAATAAAATAATTAATTTTACTATTTGAAATAGTAACGTGAATAGTGACGTGAATAGTAACGTGAATAGTAAGAAACATGTGGGACCCACTGTGGGGCCCACACGAAATGTGAGAAATGTGAGAATTTGCTGAAGAGTGGGTGGAGGCTGCTGCGCAGCCTCTGCTGAATTTTTTTTATTTCACCTACCGCGCATAGTAACTTCTTTTCTCCTATAAATAGCTTGTTCAGCTGAATAGAAAAATCACACCTAAAACATAAAATTTTTCTATAAGAATTTTATAAGTTTTCTCTGAGAATAGTAAGGTTATTTTGAGAGTTTGAAAGCCAAAAGGAGTGCAGGAATTTTTCAAGTAAGTCTTTTATTAAAGAGTAGTAATTTTATAAATTCCTATATTTCACGGTATTCACAAATCTTCCTTTAGAAGACTCTTCTATTAGAAGATTCATTTTTAAAAGCTTTCTTTGGAAGATTTATTTTGAAATATTATTTTAAAAACTATTCTAAAGTTATTATATTATACTACAAAAATTATGTTAAATATATATAATTTTGATAGTTCATAATATACGAGTTATCATATACTTTGAAATTTATATGTGGTAATTACTAATTTATATTATAAATATATAGGTTGATCAACCTCATTTAAATCAATATCCAGTCACGTGTTAAGGTAAGGAATATTATTTTTTCACACTCTTAAACTTACTACTGTAAGGAATACCATTCATTTCAAACTCTTAAATTTACTGTGGTAAGGAATATCATTCTTTTCACACTCTTAAATTTACTACGGTAAGGATTATCATTATTTTCACACTCTTAAATTTATTGCGGTAAGGAATATTATCTTCTTTCATATTCTAACTTACTACGGTAAGGAATATCATATTCTTTCATCTTCTATTATTTAAACTTACTACGGTAAGGGGTATCATTCTTTTCATCATCATAAATGGATATTATTTTCTTTCTTACTTGAAGAGATTATCATTATTTGATTCTCGAAAATAATATCGTTTCTTTCTTGTGCCATTTACTTCCATGTATTAAATTGTGGGAATAACCTTACGGCGCGGTTTACCGCCTGTTGGTGAATAACCTTTTGTATTCATTCCTTATTAATCTTTGAGAATAACCTTACGGTGCGGATTAACGCCTGTTTGGTGAATAACTCTTCGTATTCAAATTGATGGGAATAACCTTACGGCGCGGATTATCGCCTGTTTGGTGAATAACTCTTCGTATTCAAATTGATGGGAATAACCTTACGACGCGGATTATCGCCTGTTGGTGAATAACTCTTTTTATTTGTCTCTTGTGGAAATAATTTGTCTACATGAATTATCACATGACACTTTTATTCCATATTCGTAAGTGATATCATTTTCCTTTATACTCATAAGGGATACCATCTTTTTCATCTTCCATTATTCAAACTTACTATGGTAAGGGATATTAATTCCCTTCACCTTTTGTTAATCAAACCTGCTACGGTAAGGGATATTATTTTCTTTCATACACCTAAATCGAAACTTATTATGGAACTATTGCTTCTATAATTCCTGAAAATATTATATGTTCCATAATAGTTGAACTTCATTATTTCAACTGAACCTTCCTATTTTCTGAACCTTTCTATTGAACTATAATCGTTATTCTGAACTATGGATCTTGAATATCATTTTTAAATTTCACTCCACATCATGTTGGCAATTTGGACATTATTTGAATCTGCACAAAGTAAACTTCCGATACTTATTGTTTATCCTGTTCTTCTGTTCATCATTTGTATCACTGTTATTTGTATTAATCATCAAGAATCAAGCTGTTGTGAATATCTGTGGCCGGGGGCACAGATGTGATATAATTGTTGAACAGATGATAGGTTAAAGGCGATATACTAGGTTAAAGGCGATACATCTGTTCGGTGTCTTTTATGACACGTGGTGAATGTTCTCTTCTGTTGATTTGCATGATTATGACCAGGAACTGTGAATTTTTATTATCATGACTAATGGTATTTCAGATGATAAAAGTGATGATGTTTTTACTAAAAAGAGAAGCGAGTGGACATTATGGTCTGCATTATTCTTCTAATAGATTGCTCATTCCGCTGCTATTATTGATCTGAACGTTGTTTAAGAATTTAACTACAGTTTTTGATATAAACCTTGTAGTCTATTGTATTCTATCAAGAACTCAACTGTTGAAGGCTAATGATAATTTATTCGTCATTATCTTAGTCATGATATTTCTTACTGGGCTATTTGAGCTCACCCTTTCTTTTGTTCCATTGTTTTCAACAGGAGAGGAAAACGTAACGGGGTCTAGCCGGGGGATGGAGTGAGAGTCCGAGGAATAGCTATCCTAGTCTTCACGTGTTGTAAAATAGTGTGGCAATAATAGTGAAGACTTAGTTGTGTATTATTATACACTGTATTGTTGTACGTTGTGCTTTGTTGTAATAATTTTGTTGTAGTCTTTTGACGACTCAAGTTTGGGCTGTGTAGGCCTAGATTTGGGGGCGTCACAGTTGGTATCAGAGCTTAGGGATATGGTCTTTAATGGAGATCTGGGGTTAGAACTAGGAGGGGAGAGACGAATATAATCAGTCACTAGTGTGTCCCACCTAAATTAGATTTTATTATCTAATGAGTTGATTTGAATATAGGGACATGAAGTGATGAGTCAGTTTATTTGAACTAAAATTTATTTTGTGACCACAGTTAAGTATGGCATCTGGAAATCAGGAGGTTAACTATGAAATGACCGAAACAAATGTAGCTGCGAATCAAGAGGCGACGAATAATCTTCCTACAAACTCAGAGTTGAATCATTTGACTAAAGCAAAAATTATGCGTGTTCTATCCAGTAAGGATGAAGGTGAAAACTCTGCTACAGTCGTTCCAGATCCGTTATTAGAAGCAATTAAAGGATGTAATGAACTTGCAGAAATTATTGCCTTTAATCTGCTCACTAATTGGGAGAGTCATATCACCTGGTTATGCTCGATAACAAAGGATCAGAATATATGGACGTTTCATATAAGTCTTTGGGATTTATGGTGTTCCAGCTATGACTTTCAAGATTATTTAAAAATGATGTTTCTATACTTTTGGGCGTTACAATTTAAAGGAATTCAGGTTAAGTTAGTCACTATCATGGAAACTGCAGTCTATCGAAAATACTATTCTTATGAAAATCATTGGTACGTTACTACTAATGAAGTTGATGAATCCGAGAAACAGTTTGTTAGAAAATTATTTAGCGGTATTCCCATGGTTGAAATATGTGAAGATCCGGATGAAGTATACGGGACTCGATTTGATGATGACAGCCTTGATGATCAAGAAATCGAATGAGGTGATGACCGGTAAGCTATTCATCAATTCTCGAGAAGTCTATGCCATGTTAGATACTGGCTCTATCCACTCTTTTATCTCACCTATATGTACTCAACGTTTAAATTTGACTATTGAAAACTTAAATCTTGTCTTATCAGTTGAAACCTCATTGGGAGAAATACCTATTACATTTACTATCTATAAATCTTGCCTAGTTCAAATCAACAACCTCACATTACTTGTTGACCTTATTTCTTTAGAGATGCATGAATTTGATGTGATTTTAGGAATTGATTGGTTGACTACCCATCATGCTAAAATTGATTGTTTTAATAAGATTATTAGTTTTCATATTCCTAATCAACCTGTCATGCAAATTCAAGCAACTAAAACCATTGAAATCTATAACTATTATTTCTAGCCATAAAGTCATTCGTTTATTGAAAAACGGATGTCAAGCCTTTTTAGCCCACGTCATTGATTTGAACAAAAACACGTCAAACTTGAATGATATTCCTATTGTTAATGAGTTCCTGACGTTTTTCCTGAGGAACTTCCTGGCTTATCCCCAAACCGAGAAATTGAATTCTGTATCGATCTTGAACCCGATACTAAGCCCTTTTCCAAAGCCCAACACCAAATGGCTCCCATAGAACGCCAAGAGATGAAAGTTTGATTATTAGATATCGGTATCATTGGAGCGAGGAATGCGAGAAGAGTTTCCAAGAACTCAAGAGGAGACTGGTTTCAGCTCCTGTTCTAACCATTTCATCAGGATCAGGAGAATTCGTCATATATAGCGATGCTTCAGGCAAAGGTCTAGGCTGTGTCCTTATGCAACATGGAAAGGTTATAGCCTATGCCTCTCGACAACTCAAAGATTATGAGAAAAATTATCCTACTCATGATCTAGAGTTGGCAGCAGTCGTTTTCGCGTTGAAGATCTGGAGACACTACTTGTATGGAGAAAAATGTGGATATCTATACGGATCATAAAAGTCTCAAGTATTTCTTCACCCATAAGGAAGTCAACATGCGACAACGACGTTGGCTTGAGCTGTTGAAGGATTACGACCACACAATCCAGTATCACCCGGGAAAGGCGAACGTTGTAACTGACGCTTTGAGCAGAAGATCTTATGCGAGTACAAGTGCACTGCTGACAACACAAAAGTGTATTTTGTACGACTTGCAAAAGATGGAGATAGAGCTAAAGACACCAGGGACCCACTCGAAGATTGCTCACGTGCGAGTAGAACTAGCTTTAATGGATAAAATTAAAGCTGCTCAAGCTACCGATCCGGAACTGATGAACATGATGAAGAAAGTACAAGAAGGTGCCATCCCCGAAGCAAGAATCGACGAGACAGGAATACTTCGAGTTAACTCTCGACTCTGTGTTCCTAACGATCCTGAATTGAAGCATAAAATCATGACGGAGGCACACAACACACCGTTTGCAATCCACTCAGGAGGTACCAAGATGTATCGAGATCTTCGACATACATTTTGGTGGAATAATATGAAAAGGGAGATTGCAGAGTTTATCTCAAGGTGCCTAACTTGCCAACGTGTCAAGGCAGAGCATCAAGTACCTAAGGGTCCATTACAACCACTTGAGGTTCCCGAATGGAAGTGGGAACACATCAATATGGATTTCGTGACGGGTCTTCCCAAGTTTCTCAAGGCTTAGATGCAATTTGGGTCATCGTAGATAGATTGACCAAATCCGCTCATTTCTTGCCTATACGAGAAAACTTTTCACTTGAACGTCTTGCCGATATGTACATAAATGAGATTGTGAGATTGCATGGCATGCCAGTTTCCATAGTTTCTGATCGAGATCCTAGATTCACTTCACGCTTTTGGATCAGTCTACAAAAAGCTATGGGCACCGAGCTACGATTCAGTTCTGCATACCATCCTCAAACGGACGGACAATCGGAAAGGACGATTCAGACCCTCGAAGATCTTTTAAGACTTTGCGTACTAGATTTCAAAGGAAGTTGGGATAAGTACTTGCCATTGGTGGAATTTTTCTACAACAACAGTTACCAAGCAAGTATAGGTATGGCTCCATTCGAGGCTTTATATGGACGCAAGTGTCGCTCTCCAGTATGTTGGAATGAGGTAGGAGAAGCAAAACTGTTGGGACCCGAGTTGGTACGCTTGACAACAGAAAAGATCCAAATGATCCGACAACGAATACAGACCGCACAAGAACGACAAAAGAGTTATGCTGATCTTCATCGGAGAGACGAAAGTTTCAACGTCGGAGATCATGTATTCTTACGTGTTTCTCCATGGAAAGGGGTTACGAGATTCGGAAAGAGAGAAAAGCTCAACCCTCGATTTATTGGCCCATTTGAAATCCTCGATCGAGTAGGATCCGTAGCCTACAGACTAGCCCTACCACCAAGTATGTCTCGCATCCATAATGTTTTTCACATATCTATGTTACGTAAATATGTGAAGGACCCAAACCACGTCATTGAGTTAGAACCGGACGTTATAGAAGATGATTTAACGTACGAGGAGGTACCTGTTAAGATCCTTGATAAGAAGGAGCAGATTCTACGCTCAAAGGTTATACCTCAAGTTAAGATTTTATGGAGGAACCAAGATATTGAGGAAATGACCTGGGAGCTAGAATCCGAGATGAAATCTAAATATCCTTACCTCTTCGAAATGCCAGGTACGTCAATTTCGGGGACGAAATTTCATAAGGAGGGGAGGTTGTAAGACCCCGAATGTGACGCCCCCAAATCTGGGCCCACACAGCCCAAACTTGAGTCGTCAAAAGACTACAACAAAATTATTACAACAAAGCACAACGTACAACAATACAGTGTATAATAATACACAACTAAGTCTTCACTATTATTGCCACACTATTTTACAAAACGTGAAGACTATGATAACTATTCCTCGGACCCTCACTCCATTCCCCGGCTAGACCCTGTTATGTTTTCATCTCCTGTTGAAAAACAATGGAACAAAAGAAAGGGTGAGCTCAAATAGCCCAGTAAAGAATATCATGACTAAGATAATGACAAATAAATTATCATTAGTCTTCAACAGTTGAGTTCTTGATAGAATACAATAGACTACAAGGTTTATATCAAAAACTGCAGTTAAATTCTTAAACAACGTTCAGATCAATAATAGCAGCGGAATGAGTAATCTATTAGAAGAATAATGCAGACTATAATGTCCACTCGGTTCTCTTTTTAGGAAAAACATCATCAACTTTTATCATCTGAAATATCATTAGTCAAGATAATACAAATTCACAGTTCCTGATCATAATCATGCAGATCAACAGTTCATCTTTGCACTACGGGCCAAAGACATTCAATATAACACCAACGGTCATGATTATACCAGATTCAGCCTTTGGTCATAATCATACCAAACAACAATTCATCTTTGCACTACGGGCCAAAGAGAACATTCACCACGTGCCATAAAAGACACCGAACAGATGTATCGCCTTTAACCTATTATATCGCCTTTAACCTATCATCTGTTCAACAAATATATCACATCTGTGCCCCCGGCCACAGATATTCACAACAGCTTGATTTTTGGATGATTAGAATGATATAAATGATGAACAGAAGAAATAGGATAACAATAAGTATCGGAAGTTTACTTTGTACAGATTCAAATAATGTCCAAATTGTCAACATGATGTGGAGTGAAATTTAAAAATGATATTCAAGATCCACAGTTCAGAATAACGGTTACAATTCAATAGAAAGGTTCACGTAAATAGGAAGGTTCAGTTGAAATAATGAAGTTCAACTATTATGGAACATATAATATTTTCAGGAATTATAGAAGCAATAGTTCCATAATAAATTTCGATTTAGGAGTATGAAAGAAAATAATATCCCTTACCGTAGCAGGTTTGATTAACAAAAGGTGAAGGAAATTAATACAAAGGGTTATTCACCAACAGGCGGCAATCCGCTCCGTAAGGTTATTCCCACAATTTAATAGAATTTGAGTACAAAGAGTTATTCACCAAACAGGCGGCAATCCGCTCCGTAAGGTTATTCCCACAATTTAATAGAATTTGAGTACAAAGAGTTATTCACCAAACAGGCGGCAATTCGCTCCGTAAGGTTATTCTCAGAGATTAATAATGAATGAATACGAAAGGTTATTCACCAACAGGCGGCAATCCGCTCCGTAAGGTTATTCCCACAATTTAATACATGGAAATAAAAGACACGTCTTATGAGTAAGGAAGAAACAATATTATTATCGAGAATCAAATAATGATAATCCCTTACCATAGTACGTTTGAATAATGGAAGATGAAAAATATGGTATCCCTTACAAGTAAGAAAAGAAAATGACATTCCTTACCGTAATAAATTTAAGAGTGTGAAAAGAATGATATTCCTTACGAGTAGTAAATTTAAGAGTATGAAAGAAAATGACATCCCTTACCGTAGTAAGTTTAAAAGTGTGAAAAAAAAATGATATTCCTTACCGTAACACGTGACTGGATATTGATTTAAATGAGGTTGATTAACTTGAACAGTACACGTATACTTATAGATCTTCACAAATACTCAAGATGACTTAAGCACACTTAGAGAGAACTTTCACAAGAAGTATTTAGAGAGAGAAAGAAAGAACAAGTAAGGAAGTTTATGAAAAATCCTTAAGTTAAGGCTTCTATTTATAGCCAAAAATCTCATCATTCATTTAATCTAAACAATTCATTTAAAGATCATCTTTTAATCTACACCATCCATTTCAAATATTATATTATCTTTAATCTACACCATTCATTTCATATCACCTAATAATCACCTAACTTTATATTATAAACAAATCAATTTAATTATTCAACAATAATTCACACTTTAATATACACCATTCATTTCATATTACCTAATAATCACCTAACTTTATATTATAAACAAATCAATTCAATTATTCAACAATAATTCACACTTTAATCTACACCATTCATTTCATATCACCTAATAATCACCTAACTTTATATTATAAACAAATAACTTTATCAATTCAATTATTATGACTAATTGTTATAAATACAGTATAGTTAGCTCTTAGATATCAAGTCAATAAATTAATGAAATACAACTGTTTAAATAACATCATAATAGAGATAACAATAATGTAAAATAAAGCATACGTTACTGTGTAATGACAATTATTGATTCAATAATGTGAATTACTGTGCATATGTTACTGTGACAATTATTAGGTTCAATAATTTTAAAAACAGTGCAACAACAATTATTGACTCAATGATATAAAATACAGTGTAATGACAATTATTAAATCAATAATGCAAAATACTGTGTAACAACAATTATTGAATTGATAATATAAAATATTATGCAGTGACAATTATCGATGAAATGATGCGTAACAGTTACGGTGCCAATTATCAGACCAAAAATATGAGACACTATGCAATACCGTGTGTTACTGTAGAGTACCGAGTGCTACAGAAAATACCAATAACTACCGTATGCTACTATTCTTTTATCACCGGTATTTTAACAGTTCCGTTGACTATTTTTATTTAAAAAGGTTATTTCTGTCGTTTTCTATATCCGACAAATATTCCGTTGTGGGGTCCACCAATAATTTATTATTTCGGCGCCGTCGTACGGCACGAATATTCCCCGACCAAACGAATATTCCCCGACAAAGCGAATATTGTCCGACAAAATAAAATTTGCACATAACATCCTTAACTTTCAATTTTGTTAATTTAACCACTTACTATTTCAAAAAAAATATATATGAAGAAAAATTAAATTTTGTATTTCATAAAATTCGGGGTCTTACAACCTCCCCTCCTTATGAAATTTCGTCCCCGAAATTGACGTACCTGACATATCGAAGAGGTAAGGATACTTAGATTTCATCTCAGATTCTAGCTCCCAGGTCATTTCCTCAGTATCTTGGTTCCTCCATAAAACCTTAACTTGAGGTATAACCTTTGAGCGTAGGATCTGCTCCTTCTTATCCAGAATCTTAACAGGTACTTCCTCGTATGTTAAATCCTCTGCTATAACGTCTGGTTCTAACTCAATGACGTGGTTTGGGTCCTTCACATATTTACGTAACATAGATATGTGAAAAACGTTATGGATGCGAGACATACTTGGTGGTAGGGCTAGTCTGTAGGCTACGGTTCCTATTCGATCGAGGATTTCAAATGGGCCAATAAATCGAGGGTTGAGCTTTTCTCTCTTTCCGAATCTCGTAACCCCTTTCCATGGAGAAACACGTAAGAATACATGATCTCCGACGTTGAAACTTTCGTCTCTCCGATGAAGATCAGCATAACTCTTTTGTCGTTCTTGTGCGGTCTGTATTCGTTGTCGGATCATTTGGATCTTTTCGGTCGTCAAGCGTACCAACTCGGGTCCCAACAATTTTGCTTCTCCTACCTCATTCCAACATATTGGAGAGCGACACTTCCTTCCATACAATGCCTCGAATGGAGCCATGCCT
Source organism: Hedera helix (assembly GCA_947179155.2). Classification (NCBI taxonomy): domain Eukaryota; kingdom Viridiplantae; phylum Streptophyta; class Magnoliopsida; order Apiales; family Araliaceae; genus Hedera; species Hedera helix. The sequence continues at coordinate 33,405,245 of OX359284.1, read as the reverse complement.
ATGCTTGCTTGGTAACTGTTGTTGTAAGAAAATTCCACCAACGGCAAGTACTTATCCCAACTTCCTTTGAAGTCCAATACACAAAGTCTCAAAAGATCTTCGAGGGTCTGGATCGTCCTTTCCGATTGTCCGTCCGTTTGAGGATGGTATGCAGAACTAAAACGTAGTTCAGTGCCCATAGCTTTTTGTAGACTGATCCAAAAGCGTGAAGTGAATCTAGGATCTCGATCAGAAACTATGGAAACTGGCATGCCATGCAATCTCACGATCTCATTTATGTACATACCGGCAAGACGTTCAAGTGAAAAGTTTTCTCGTATAGGCAAGAAATGAGCAGATTTGGTCAATCTATCTACGATCACCCAAATTGCATCTAAGCCTTGAGAAACTTTTGGAAGACCCGTCACGAAATCCATATTGATGTGTTCCCACTTCCATTCGGGAACCTTAAGTGATTGTAATGGACCTTTAGGAACTTGATGCTCTGCCTTGACACGTTGACAAGTTAGGCACCTTGAGATAAACTCCGCAATCTCTCTTTTCATATTGTTCCACCAAAATGTATGTCGAAGATCTCGATACATCTTGGTACCTCCTGGGTGGATTGCAAACGGCGTGTTGTGTGCCTCCATCATGATTTTATGCTTTAATTCATGATCGTTAGGAACACAGAGTCGAGAGTTGACTCGAAGTATTCCTTTCTCGTCGATTCTTGCTTCGGGAATGGCACCTTCTTGTACTTTCTTTATCATGTTTATCAATTCCGGATCGGTAGCTTGCGCAGCTTTAATTTTATCGATTAAAGTCGGTTCTACTCGCACGTGAGCAATCTTCGAGTTGGTCCCTGGTGTCTTTAGCTCTATCTCCATCTTTTGCAAGTCGTACAAAATACACTTTTGTGTTGTCAGCAGTGCACTTGTACTTGCATAAGATTTTCTGCTCAAAGCGTCAGCTACAACGTTCGCCTTTCCCGGGTGATACTGGATTGTGTGGTCATAATCCTTTAACAGTTCAAGCCAACGTCGTTGTCGCATGTTGAGTTCCTTCTGGGTGAAGAAATACTTGAGACTTTTATGATCCGTATAGATATCCACTTTTTCTCCGTACAAGTAGTGTCTCCAGATCTTCAACGCGAAAACGACTGCTGCCAACTCTAGATCATGAGTAGGATAATTTTTCTCATAATCTTTGAGTTGTCGAGAGGCGTAGGCTATAACCTTTCCATGTTGCATAAGGACACAGCCTAGACCTTTGCCAGAAGCATCGCTGTAGATAACAAATTCTCCTGATCCTGATGGTATGGTCAGAACAGGAGCTGAAACAAGTCTCCTCTTGAGTTCTTTGAAAACTCTTCTCGCATTCCTCGCTCGATATAAGTTTTGTACTAGAATGAATGATACCGATATCTAGTAATTAAACTTTCAATTCTTGGTGTTCTATGGGAGCCATTTGGTATGGGACTTTAAAAATGGGCTTAGTGCCGGGTTCAAGATCGATACAGAATTCAATTTCACGGTTTGGGGTAAGCCAGAAAGTTCCTCAGAAAAAACGTCAGGAAACTCATTAACAATGGGAATATCATTCAAGTTTGACGTGTTTTTGTTCAAATCAGTGACATGAGCTAAAAAGGCTTGACATCCGTTTTTCAATAAACGAATGGCTTTATGGCTAGAAATAACAGTTATAGATTTCAATGGTTTAGTTGCTTGAATTTGCATGACAGGTTACGCATGAAGATTATGAAAACTAATAATCTTATGAAAACAATCAATTTTAGCATGATGGGTAGTCAACCAATCAATTCCTAAAATCACATCAAATTCACGCATCTCCAAAGAAATAAGGTCAACAGGTAATGTGAGGTTGTTGATTTGAACTAGGCAAGATTTATAGATAGTAAATGTAATAGGTATTTCTCCCAATGAGGTTTCAACTGATAAGACAAGATTTAAGTTTTCAATAGTCAAATTTAAACGTTGAGTACATATAGGTGAGATAAAAGAGTGGATAGAGCCAGTATCTAATATGGCATAAACTTCACGAGAATTTATGAATAGCTTACCGGTTATCACCTCATTCGGTTTCTTGACTGTTATCGTCAAATCGAATCCCGAATACTTCATTCGGATCTTCACGTATTTCAACCATGGGAATACCACTGAATAATTTTCTAGCAAACTGTTTCTCGGGTTCATCAACTTCATCAGTAGTAAGGTACCAATGATTTCCATTAAAATAGTATTTTCGATAGACTGCAGTTTCCACGATAGTGACTAACTTAACCTGAATTCCTCTAAATTGTAACGCCCAAAAGTATAGAAACATCATTTTTAAATAATCTTGAAAATCATAGCTGGAACACCATAAATCCCAAAGACTAATATGAAAAGTCCATATATTCTGATCCTTTGTTATAGAGCATAACCATGTGATATCACTCTCCCAATTAGTGAGTAAATTAAAGGCAATAATTTCCGCAAGTTCGTTACTTCCTTTAATTGCTTCAAAGAATGGATCTGGAACGACTGTAGCAGAGCTTTCACCTTCATCCTTACTGGATAGAACACGCATAATTTTTGCCTTAGGCAAATGATTCAACTCTGGGTTTGTAAGAAGATTATTCGTCGTCTCTTGTTTTGCAGCTACATTTGTTTCGGTAATTTCATAGTTAACCTCCTGATTTCCAGATGCCATAATTAACTGTGGTCACAAAATAAATGTTAGTACAAATAAACTGACTCATCTCTTCATGTTCCTACATTCAAATCGACTCATTAGATAATAAAATCTATTTTAGGTAGGACACACTAGTGACTGATTCTATTCGTCTCTCCCCTCCTAGTTTTACCCCAGATCTCCATTAAAGACCATATCCCTAAGCTCTGATGCCAACTGTGACGCCCCCAAATCTGGGCCCACACAGCCCAAACTTGAGTCGTCAAAAGACTACAACAAAATTATTACAACAAAGCACAACGTACAACAATACAGTGTATAATAATACACAACTAAGTCTTCACTATTATTGCCACACTATTTTACAAAACGTGAAGACTATGATAACTATTCCTCGGACCCTCACTCCATTCCCCGGCTAGACCCTGTTATGTTTTCATCTCCTGTTGAAAAACAATGGAACAAAAGAAAGGGTGAGCTCAAATAGCCCAGTAAAGAATATCATGACTAAGATAATGACAAATAAATTATCATTAGTCTTCAACAGTTGAGTTCTTGATAGAATACAATAGACTACAAGGTTTATATCAAAAACTGCAGTTAAATTCTTAAACAACGTTCAGATCAATAATAGCAGCGGAATGAGTAATCTATTAGAAGAATAATGCAGACTATAATGTCCACTCGGTTCTCTTTTTAGGAAAAACATCATCAACTTTTATCATCTGAAATATCATTAGTCAAGATAATACAAATTCACAGTTCCTGATCATAATCATGCAGATCAACAGTTCATCTTTGCACTACGGGCCAAAGACATTCAATATAACACCAACGGTCATGATTATACCAGATTCAGCCTTTGGTCATAATCATACCAAACAACAATTCATCTTTGCACTACGGGCCAAAGAGAACATTCACCACGTGCCATAAAAGACACCGAACAGATGTATCGCCTTTAACCTATTATATCGCCTTTAACCTATCATCTGTTCAACAAATATATCACATCTGTGCCCCCGGCCACAGATATTCACAACAGCTTGATTTTTGGATGATTAGAATGATATAAATGATGAACAGAAGAAATAGGATAACAATAAGTATCGGAAGTTTACTTTGTACAGATTCAAATAATGTCCAAATTGTCAACATGATGTGGAGTGAAATTTAAAAATGATATTCAAGATCCACAGTTCAGAATAACGGTTACAATTCAATAGAAAGGTTCACGTAAATAGGAAGGTTCAGTTGAAATAATGAAGTTCAACTATTATGGAACATATAATATTTTCAGGAATTATAGAAGCAATAGTTCCATAATAAATTTCGATTTAGGAGTATGAAAGAAAATAATATCCCTTACCGTAGCAGGTTTGATTAACAAAAGGTGAAGGAAATTAATACAAAGGGTTATTCACTAACAGGCGGCAATCCGCTCCGTAAGGTTATTCCCACAATTTAATAGAATTTGAGTACAAAGAGTTATTCACCAAACAGGCGGCAATCCGCTCCGTAAGGTTATTCCCACAATTTAATAGAATTTGAGTACAAAGAGTTATTCACCAAACAGGCGGCAATTCGCTCCGTAAGGTTATTCTCAGAGATTAATAATGAATGAATACGAAAGGTTATTCACCAACAGGCGGCAATCCGCTCCGTAAGGTTATTCCCACAATTTAATACATGGAAATAAAAGACACGTCTTATGAGTAAGGAAGAAACAATATTATTATCGAGAATCAAATAATGATAATCCCTTACCATAGTACGTTTGAATAATGGAAGATGAAAAATATGGTATCCCTTACAAGTAAGAAAAGAAAATGACATTCCTTACCGTAATAAATTTAAGAGTGTGAAAAGAATGATATTCCTTACGAGTAGTAAATTTAAGAGTATGAAAGAAAATGACATCCCTTACCGTAGTAAGTTTAAAAGTGTGAAAAAAAAATGATATTCCTTACCGTAACACGTGACTGGATATTGATTTAAATGAGGTTGATTAACTTGAACAGTACACGTATACTTATAGATCTTCACAAATACTCAAGATGACTTAAGCACACTTAGAGAGAACTTTCACAAGAAGTATTTAGAGAGAGAAAGAAAGAACAAGTAAGGAAGTTTATGAAAAATCCTTAAGTTAAGGCTTCTATTTATAGCCAAAAATCTCATCATTCATTTAATCTAAACAATTCATTTAAAGATCATCTTTTAATCTACACCATCCATTTCAAATATTATATTATCTTTAATCTACACCATTCATTTCATATCACCTAATAATCACCTAACTTTATATTATAAACAAATCAATTTAATTATTCAACAATAATTCACACTTTAATCTACACCATTCATTTCATATTACCTAATAATCACCTAACTTTATATTATAAACAAATCAATTCAATTATTCAACAATAATTCACACTTTAATCTACACCATTCATTTCATATCACCTAATAATCACCTAACTTTATATTATAAACAAATAACTTTATCAATTCAATTATTATGACTAATTGTTATAAATACAGTATAGTTAGCTCTTAGATATCAAGTCAATAAATTAATGAAATACAACTGTTTAAATAACATCATAATAGAGATAACAATAATGTAAAATAAAGCATACGTTACTGTGTAATGACAATTATTGATTCAATAATGTGAATTACTGTGCATATGTTACTGTGACAATTATTAGGTTCAATAATTTTAAAAACAGTGCAACAACAATTATTGACTCAATGATATAAAATACAGTGTAATGACAATTATTAAATCAATAATGCAAAATACTGTGTAACAACAATTATTGAATTGATAATATAAAATATTATGCAGTGACAATTATCGATGAAATGATGCGTAACAGTTACGGTGCCAATTATCAGACCAAAAATATGAGACACTATGCAATACCGTGTGTTACTGTAGAGTACCGAGTGCTACAGAAAATACCAATAACTACCGTATGCTACTATTCTTTTATCACCGGTATTTTAACAGTTCCGTTGACTATTTTTATTTAAAAAGGTTATTTCTGTCGTTTTCTATATCCGACAAATATTCCGTTGTGGGGTCCACCAATAATTTATTATTTCGGCGCCGTCGTACGGCACGAATATTCCCCGACCAAACGAATATTCCCCGACAAAGCGAATATTGTCCGACAAAATAAAATTTGCACATAACATCCTTAACTTTCAATTTTGTTAATTTAACCACTTACTATTTCAAAAAAAATATATATGAAGAAAAATTAAATTTTGTATTTCATAAAATTCGGGGTCTTACACCGAATTTTATGAAATATAAAATTTAATTTTTCTTCATATATATTTTTCTGAAACAGTAAGTGGTTAAATCGATAAAGTTTAAAGTTAAGGATGTTATGTGCAAATTTTATTTTGTCGGACAATATTCTTTTTGTCGGGGAATATTCGTTTTGTCGGGGAATATTCGGGCCGTACGACGGCGCCGAAATAACTAATTATTGGCGGAGCCCACAACGGAATAATTGTCGGATATAGAAAACGACAGAAGTAACCTTTTTAAATAAAAATAGTCAACGGTGTTAACTGTTAAAATACTGGTGATAAAAGAATAGTAGCATACGGTAATTTATGGTATTTTATTGTGGCACACGGTATTCTACAGTAGCACACGGTATTGCACAATGTCTCGTATTATTGATCTGATAATTGACACCGTAACTATTGCACATCATTTCATCAATAATTGTCACTGCATAATATTTTATATTATCAATTCAATTATTGTTGCTACACAGTATTTTGCATTATTGATTCAATAATTGTCATTACACTGTATTTCATATTATCGAGTCAATAATTGTTGGTGCACTGTAGTTTAAAATTATTGAATCTAATAATTGTCATAGTAGCAAATACACTATAATTTATATTATTAAATTAATAAAAATATGTAACGTATTTCTTACATTATTGTAGTAACATTATTTTATATGTTGGACTCACAGGAAGAATAAATAATTAAATAAAAAAATAAAATAATTAATTTTACTATTTGAAATAGTAACGTGAATAGTGACGTGAATAGTAACGTGAATAGTAAGAAACATGTGGGACCCACTGTGGGGCCCACACGAAATGTGAGAAATGTGAGAATTTGCTGAAGAGTTGGTGGAGGCTGCTGCGCAGCCTCTGCTGAATTTTTTTTATTTCACCTACCGCGCATAGTAACTTCTTTTCTCCTATAAATAGCTTGTTCAGCTGAATAGAAAAATCACACCTAAAACATAAAATTTTTCTATAAGAATTTTATAAGTTTTCTCTGAGAATAGTAAGGTTATTTTGAGAGTTTGAAAGCCAAAAGGAGTGCAGGAATTTTTCAAGTAAGTCTTTTATTAAAGAGTAGTAATTTCATAAATTCCTATATTTCACGGTATTCACAAATCTTCCTTTAGAAGACTCTTCTATTAGAAAATTCATTTTTAAAAGCTTTCTTTGGAAGATTTATTTTGAAATATTATTTTAAAAACTATTCTAAAGTTATTATATTATACTACAAAAATTATGTTAAATATATATAATTTTGATAGTTCATAATATACGAGTTATCATACACTTTGAAATTTATATGTGGTAATTACTAATTTATATTATAAATATATAGGTTGATCAACCTCATTTAAATCAATATCCAGTCACGTGTTAAGGTAAGGAATATTATTTTTTCACACTCTTAAACTTACTACTGTAAGGAATACCATTCATTTCAAACTCTTAAATTTACTGTGGTAAGGAATATCATTCTTTTCACACTCTTAAATTTACTACGGTAAGGATTATCATTATTTTCACACTCTTAAATTTATTGCGGTAAGGAATATTATCTTCTTTCATATTCTAACTTACTACGGTAAGGAATATCATATTCTTTCATCTTCTATTATTTAAACTTACTACGGTAAGGGGTATCATTCTTTTCATCATCATAAATGGATATTATTTTCTTTCTTACTTGAAGAGATTATCATTATTTGATTCTCGAAAATAATATCGTTTCTTTCTTGTGCCATTTACTTCCATGTATTAAATTGTGGGAATAACCTTACGGCGCGGTTTACCGCCTGTTGGTGAATAACCTTTTGTATTCATTCCTTATTAATCTTTGAGAATAACCTTACGGTGCGGATTAACGCCTGTTTGGTGAATAACTCTTCGTATTCAAATTGATGGGAATAACCTTACGGCGCGGATTATCGCCTGTTTGGTGAATAACTCTTCGTATTCAAATTGATGGGAATAACCTTACGACGCGGATTATCGCCTGTTGGTGAATAACTCTTTTTATTTGTCTCTTGTGGAAATAATTTGTCTACATGAATTATCACATGACACTTTTATTCCATATTCGTAAGTGATATCATTTTCCTTTATACTCATAAGGGATACCATCTTTTTCATCTTCCATTATTCAAACTTACTATGGTAAGGGATATTAATTCCCTTCACCTTTTGTTAATCAAACCTGCTACGGTAAGGGATATTATTTTCTTTCATACACCTAAATCGAAACTTATTATGGAACTATTGCTTCTATAATTCCTGAAAATATTATATGTTCCATAATAGTTGAACTTCATTATTTCAACTGAACCTTCCTATTTTCTGAACCTTTCTATTGAACTATAATCGTTATTCTGAACTATGGATCTTGAATATCATTTTTAAATTTCACTCCACATCATGTTGGCAATTTGGACATTATTTGAATCTGCACAAAGTAAACTTCCGATACTTATTGTTTATCCTGTTCTTCTGTTCATCATTTGTATCACTGTTATTTGTATTAATCATCAAGAATCAAGCTGTTGTGAATATCTGTGGCCGGGGGCACAGATGTGATATAATTGTTGAACAGATGATAGGTTAAAGGCGATATACTAGGTTAAAGGCGATACATCTGTTCGGTGTCTTTTATGACACGTGGTGAATGTTCTCTTTGGCCCGTAGTGCAAAGATGAACTGTTGGTTGGTATGATTATGACCAAAGGCCGAATCTGGTATAATCATGACCGTTGGTGCTTTATTGAATATCTTTGGCCCGTAGTGCAAAGATGAACTGTTGGTTGGTATGATTATGACCAAAGGCTGAATCTGGTATAATCATGACCGTTGGTGCTTTATTGAATATATTTGGCCCGTAGTGCAAAGATGAACTGTTGATTTGCATGATTATGACCAGGAACTGTGAATTTTTATTATCATGACTAATGGTATTTCAGATGATAAAAGTGATGATGTTTTTACTAAAAAGAAAAGCGAGTGGACATTATGGTCTGCATTATTCTTCTAATAGATTGCTCATTCCGCTGCTATTATTGATCTGAACGTTGTTTAAGAATTTAACTACAGTTTTTGATATAAACCTTGTAGTCTATTGTATTCTATCAAGAACTCAACTGTTGACGTAACCCACGGACAACTCATCTATTATTGCCACAACTCAATAGTCAAAATAGATTTGGGGGCGTCACACCATGGGCCTCATATTTCTTAGCCCACAAAAAATTGGACTATTTTGACGTAACCCACGGACAACTCATCTATTTGGATCAATCTGATCCGTTTGTCACCTCTAACTGTACGTATAACATACACTGCACTTTGTTTACTTCATTTTCTCCTAATTTAGGCAGGTGCTAGCTAATAATTGTTCAACACGTGCAGCTGACAATAATTAACATATGATGTGATATCCCAGATATAAAGCTTTAATTGTGGATCGAAGGATCGGAGCATATATACATACTTCATGGATATATTTGCCTAATTCTAGTTATATATATATATATACACATGGTAAAAATTAAGGTCGTAGTAGAATGAAACCTAAATTCGGACTTGAGGTCGACCTCTGGTCATTAGACCCAATGTTTAGTTGGGGTCCTTTTTTATTTTTATTTTTTTCTTTCTTTTTTGACTAAATTCCAATTTGAACCTTAAATTTTCGCCCTGATATCAATTTACATCCTAAATTTTAGGAAAGTGATATTTTCATAGATTTTTTTATATTTTCACATATAAACTGTCGTTATAGACCTGTAATAATATTTTTTATGTGAAAATATCAAAAAATCCTGTGAAAATATCAATTTTTAAATTTTATTATGAATTAAATGCACCATATACTTTTAGCAAGAAAATAAAATACACACTCTTCATCATTTTTCGACCAAAAGTTCACCAAAAACTGCAATTGTGTGAAATACTAAGGGTATATATTCCGTTATATTTTCATCTTATAGTGTTAATTCATATAAGGAATCGAGAAATAGGGTGAGCATTTTTTAGTGAATATTTGGTCAAAAAATGATATGAAGTGTGCTTTTGTTATGTCCTTGAAAGTATAAAGTGCATTTAATTTAAATTAAAGTTGTGCAACTTGAAAAGTTTAGTCTTTTTTTTTTTTTTTTTTTTGTGATTTTGTCCTTGTCACAATTAAATTGAAAGACAAACTTTTTTGTGCTAATAAAAAATATATGTTAAAAATTTTAATTTAGCATGCGTGCGTTACATGGGGCCTACCACTTGTGCATAATTATTTATGTATAATTTATGCACATATAATTATCAACTAATCAATGTTGTAAATTTGATATTTTTCAAAGATTATGTAATAAATGTAGGAAATTGATATTTTTATGTGGAAATATCGCATTAGTTTATCTCAAAGGGACATGGGACCCTCTCAATTTTTTTAGAGATTATGTAATAAATGTTACAAATTGATATTCTTACATAAAAGTATTATATTTTCATCTTTTTTTCGCAAGAATGTGGGACCCTATTACTATTCATTTGAGAAATCATATAAAATATTATATTCTTAATGTCAAAATAAAAATTTGTTAAATATTTTTCAAATATCTCCAAATTAATTATTAAAATATACAGAAACATCAATTAAGCAAATTATCGAGTTTGAAGAAAGGTTCCTTTTAGTTTTCTAATGATAAATATATTATGCAATTAATTAACTGTTATATTTGTTAATTAATATACAACACAGAAATAAATTCTGGTCGTTGGTTAGTATCAAGTGGAAAATCTAAAATTACACATTTAAAAAGTGTTTTCTATATTGAAAATTGTTATTAATTATATTTGGTGGCATTAAATGCATTTTACGATAAATATAGATGGTACAATGATGAATTTATAATTCTATGCATTTAGAAACTTTCGTGCCACATTAAAGTAATGGAATCTTTGTTTGAGAAATCATACTCTATAATATTAAATTTACTTTTAAAATTTATATTTAAGTTTTAATAGTAAATTATACTTTTTCAATTATAGCAATGGAAAGAGTTCAACCAAAAAAGCTATGCCCCCATGTGTCCAGCACATAATATTTGGAGAAAAAAAAAGAGTAAAAAAAATAAAATATGACTCATCTTCGCGCGGGGTGGGGGTGGGGATTGGGGGGGTTGATGAGTCCCACATCGGTTAACATCTAAAGGGGTCAGAAATGATGACTATCATATATCAAATATGGTCTACTATGAGTTCATTTGAATTCAGCAAAAAGGCACAGGTCCATGAGGTAGCTATGGCATTTAGCTGTACAAAAATTGTTCCACTTTTCAATTGCACCTTATAGACAAGTATTCAAACTGGAATTTATTAATATCTCGAGTATCTCCAAAATTCTGAAAAATCATCATTTCAAATTACAGGCTGCAGTTGCTTAGGACAAAATGAGAAGAAAACAACCAGAATATCGATCAAGGTACAAAATTCTTGTCAAGAACTATGTAACAACTAATCTAGCTTTCTGAACAGAACCACATGAAGCCCTTTATCCCAGTTTCTTCATGTGGAACAAGGGTTTCGCAATCTTGTTACTCCATCTCCTGCTTGTAAGTTCAAGAGTATCTCGACATATCTGATGCTTTTGGTCAGAAATCTGCATATTATGCAGGGATGAGAAACTGCATTAGTGTTCAAGATAAGGGCTAGTACCATGCAAGAGAAATTCATGACAATGTTACATACTCATTTGTTCCGCAAAAAGAGTCCTATTTTTACTGGTAGTATACATGATACAATGTCTTCAAGCCTACCATTATAATTTCATTATCATGCCACCAAAACCCAACAAACAACTTATTAACTTAGGGATGGATCGGAACAAAAATAAATACTTAATATTTGCAAATTTTCAAGTTATGATACTACAAAATTTACTCTTCAGGGAATTTTCAAGCATATAGCAGTCTGTCCCATATGGAGATGATCCAAGCTCAGTAAGTACAAAAGCTGAAGTAGCATAATCACAGAGGAAAAGAAAAAAATGTGAAAATGCATTTGGAAGATTGATCACCAGCATATAGTGCAACATAACAGATCAAGATTACTCTTTGTTCTGTATCCCAGTCAAATTGCATCAGCAATGAAAGACTATAGGAGGTGGTAACTAGATAATGCATACAAGTTGAATTTTGAAGGAGGAATAAAGATTTTCCAAGACTAAGAGGCTCTCATTGTGATACACTTGGCTCATCCTATAAATATTGGCTTTTGATTGCCAGCCAAAAAGTGAGTTTGTTTCGGCAACAACTTATGCTTTATCACAAAAGTAAAGCAGACTTCACAAAAAGTACTAATTAATCACAAACAACTTAAAGCCTCATAATGGTAGTTCTTTAAAGACTCAATAACTAAATGATTTTGTTAAGTTAATTAAGAAGAAGTCTATTTTGATACAACTATATGTCGAAATCTATTGTGATAAGTCTATTTTGATTATGAAGAAGCCACCTATATGTCGAATCCAAGTTGTATTAATCTGTACAAGACATGGTTTACTACTGAAGGGGCAGCAGATATAGAGAAAAACGAAAAACTCTGTTGAAATGGTTTTTGTTTCAACTACCTTCAGTTAAACCTATTTCTATGCTTCTATATCAAGCATTTTAAAGTGATGGATAAAATAATTTAAGACATTTTCTTATTTGTACTCGGTATAAGAGTCGAAAAAATTGAAAAACAACTAAGACATGGCCATTAAAAATATGTGCATAAGTTGTCAGTTAGGTATTTATAATTTTCATTAGTCAAGTACTCCATCTGTCCCAGATTGTGTTTCATAGTAAACATGCACATAGATAACAAAAGAAAATTTGGACTTGTTCATTCATACCCTTCCTAAAGTAAATGTATAAGGAATTTTGGCACGATGTTCACATACTATTATGAGTATGTCTCCATTCTCCAAAAGGGGTACTATGGTTCATTTGTACCAATGTGAAAATGGATTTGTAAAACAAAAATAATTTGGGACATCCAAAACAAAGCATGACACAATTGGGATGAAGCAAGTATAATCTTACCTTTCACTTTAACGAGTCAAAAAGAATGAAATGATTATCTCTAGATTCGACTTTTGTAATCAGATATTATTTTATTACATTATGTGTTTTTATGCAAATTTATGTACTTATAATCTCTCTTCTCTATCAAGAAAATCTTATTATCTCTCCGAATATAATTAATTCTATCATGAATTCATGATGCATCATAAATGCTTAATAAAGAATGAAACTGAAGCAATTAAATAAATTTGTTAAAGTAATTAACATAGACTCCCTCAGATATAGTTCCATTTTAGCATGAGGAAAACTTGACAAAATAATCTTTTATGCAATTAATGCATATCTATATTATTCTTATCAACTTTGAACACAATAAATGAGATTTTCACCTCTATTCAACTCTGTAGGTCGAAAAATATATCATACACATTAATACATTATGCAAATATTGTCACATAACTTATTTTTTTTATGGCAAATGGGTGGGGGAAGATTAAGTGAAAGAAAACTGTTGATGACTGCCAACAAATTACTAAAACCTTAAAAAAAGATTAATGCAAGAAAATATAAATTTTATCACACAACATTAGTCATGTAGATTTTACCTGAATTGTACAACACATTTACAAGGACAAACCACCAATCTGGAAGCAAGGTAACATCGTCTTGAATGGGCCCAGATTACACTCAAATTTATTGTGCAAATACTAGGATTAAAGATACCTGAGTGCACTTACCAAGTTTGAAATATCAGTACTTTAATTTGTGACAGGCAAGACTTTAAAGATCTTTGAACCGATAATAGAGAAGAACAAAGGCATTAATTTACCTGTCTTTTCTATTTCTTCTAATTCCCAAGTGTTCTCAATGAAAGCTTGCTTCTAGATCTCATCAATTTTTCCATTAGTCGTGTTTGTGGAATAGCTCTTTCCAAGTTATGTTTGAAAGGAAGCCCTCCATTTGTATATGGGGTGTGCCTTTTTGTTCTTCCTATTTCTAGAATCTTTTGAGCAACTACAGGATCAAACGCAAGAGTAGAAGTCTAAAGGTACCAACATACAGAATGAAATAAATTTTACATTCATATGATTTTTTTTATTACTTGTATATAAATACATGTTTTTTTATTCAAATTCTTCTCACATACAAGGCTTTGTTGAATGACCAACACATTTATAGTTTTTTAAGGCAAAGTTAGTTCACAATTACTAACTGTTCTTAAATTATTATTTTTTTACTATTAGTGCACCAAATTCTTGGTTTTCTTTGCAGTAGTACTAGATCTGTCTATGGAGAAGTTGAGATAAGATAAGTTGAAGCAATTCAAAAAAAAAATTCAAAGAGATCAGTTTTCATGGGCAGACAAGGACCTTGTTTCCATTGTGGGATTGAAGGTGAGTGCTCTTTCAACTTGTGTACTTCATCTTCCTATTACTAAATTCTCTTTTCCTTGATTTATATATCTTAATCTTCCACTTAATATATAGTCCATTAAATAGATACTCCAAGTGTTTATGGTTTTAGAATGAAGAATCTACTTCGGTTTACTGTTTCTTGGTTGATAACTGATTATCCATTACAAGTCTATCTACTTTTGGATTCCCTAAACCAGGTTAAGGAGACATTTTCCCCCTAATTGGCTAGGATTTAATTGCGTTATGGGTGTCCTTGTCAATGTTACAAATCTTGACAGTAAAATTTTTTGTACGATTATCAATGCCCTAAGACATGCATCTATAAATCCCCCTCTATATTTATAAGATGGGGATTTTTCGATTGACGGACCAAGAAAACCTAATAGGGGAGGCAACCTCGTGTGGTTGCCCATCTCTTTCCTACTTCACAGGCCATACCATCCTTGATCCTTACTGTATATTGAGTTTAACTCCAAATGTACATTCTTCGTAATCTATATCTTCTACAACTCAGCTCATCAATGCCTTTTATCTCAAACATACCCTATGACTTCTAAAGTAAAAAAAAATTATCCATATAGAAACGACAAAAGTTATCTCGAAAGATGCCACTAATCACACATACACATAAAAGAGATAAAGAATAGAGATTCTATAACCTTTGTAAAAAAAAAAATTATAAAAGATATTCTATAATCTTTGTAAAAAAATTTTTTTACATATATTTTAACATATAATTGAGAATGTTAAGCGCGCTGGTAGAGTACTCATAGTTTTCATTTACAAGTAGAGTATTTAATCATATTATACCTAAAGGTTATAAGGTTTGAGATTTTTTATAAGTAGAGTATTCAATCATATTATACCTAAAGGTTATAAAGTTTGACATCAGATAATCTTATTTGACCTCTTCAATATTATTGTTAAAGTCCTCTATATATGAATGAACAATGTGATTACACCAAGAAACTAGGAGATGTTTTGGGGTGAGTAGGCAGGTCAATTGAAGTTTCAGCAGGTCAACCAAAACTGTTCGAAGATGTTTGGGGGTCAGCGAAGTTTCCTTTAGCAGTTGGAAATTGATAGCCCCCTATGCTTGATTGCATTGAGAGTCGTTCTTACCGTGTAATAAATAGAGGGAGAGTAGAAAAGTTCTGGCTACATCTAGTGGGTGTATTGAGGACTGAGGCGATCATAAGCCATCTTTTAATTTATTTGGTAGTGCCTTGGAATTTGAAAAATACCCTGTTGTCTCTTTTTGGTATGAGTTGGTAATGCCTTATTTGATAATAGAGTCCATATCCCCCGTTGCAATGTTGTTCCAGGCACTAAGAAGATCAAAAAGAAACTGAATGCATCTCCTCTTTGCCTCAAGTGGTTGATTTGGAGGGAGAGGAGTAGAAGATGTTTTGAAAATATATATTTCATGATATAAAAATTTCATTCTTGTATTCAGTTTTTAATTTCTTAGATGCATTTGTACCAAGGTATTTTTTTTTTACTTTTACGTGGAATTTGGTGGTTGCTTAGCATAGCAGGTGGAGGAGAGGACTGATGCCCCTAAGTAGACTATATTCTTATGCTTGACTTGCAGTTTCTCTGCACTGTATCTGGGTGGCTAAATATTCATTAATGCTACTCTTTTTGGAAAATTATTTGTTATTAGTGAAGCCTGATCCGACTTTGATACAAAGGTGATTGTACTTTTGAGGCGAATTAGGATTCTTATATTGTATTGCATTATATATGGAGGGAATCCTGCACATAATATTTACGATTTTCTGAGACAGTGAGATTGGTTTGCCACCTACTGTGGAGTAATTGTACCTTTGCGCGAATCACGGAAAATTTGTGTCTTGTGTGATTATTTTTCTTTTGATTTCTCTTTTACTATTGTTTTCGCCGCAATGTTATTTTTCTAACATTATTCACAAGTGCAACCTAACCAAAAATTAAAAAAATGATATATAAGCACTGATCCCACGGTCTATAATGTAGTCTAGTAACTATTGAAGAAAAATTGAAATTTGAGAATTCTTGTGATTTTATTGTGATTCTAAATCTATCTTCTCTGTCACTTTTCTTTGGGTCCTTTCTTCTTCTTAATCTACTGTCTTCTTTCTACTACTACCTAAAATCCCTAACTTACAAAGTCTGTTATTTCCTCCAATGTCAATGTAGATTGCTATAGATCCTTGCCTATTTCCTGAGTTCAACAATGCAGTCTTGGAGAATCTGAATAATGTCTTCTTAATCCGGTGATTAAGAGAAATTTGCTAGATCCCACTATTTTAATCTCCGTAAATCATCAAAGAGTTTCCAGTTAATAAAAAATATACATGATAACTTCCTTTCTTTTAGATAGATAAAGGTAAATATTCGTCATATGAGAAAGATATACAAGCTAAAAGTGAAGACAAGAGGTCCACCAAAGAAAATATAGCTAGTGGAATAAAGTCAACAATGAAGGACTATGCAAATCTTGGTAAAAATAGAAACTCCACGAAAAGTAACATCACTGAAACCCAAGGAAATAGAAGGGAAGACGATCTACACCAGAATAAGTGACGATGCATATAGAGATTCCTTATAATCCTATAAGATAATTTTAATTTACATGGAAATCAATT
The DNA here is from genome assembly GCA_947179155.2 of Hedera helix. Lineage (NCBI taxonomy): Eukaryota > Viridiplantae > Streptophyta > Magnoliopsida > Apiales > Araliaceae > Hedera > Hedera helix. Next base: position 33,388,142 of record OX359284.1, on the reverse strand, counting down.
CAAATGAAGAAAGGAATCTATAATTCAGATACGTATTTTTCATCATATGCATGCTTTCATGCAAGTCGAACTTTAATCTTGTCATGCCAATTTGTGTACATTTTTACCAATGTTGGATATTTAAGTTTTGAGCATCATACGAAACAAAATGATGGGAATTGAAATATTTGGTTTCACAAAACTGATTAGAAAAGTAATAGGAGGACAAACACGGGGCATGTTTGGATTTACTTGTGCCAAAGGTACATAAATCTAATGCCTATAGTTATATTCAAGCACATAGTGTAGATCCAAACCTGAAACCGAGCCTAAAGTAAGGCTCAATCCACGTCTCAAGAGCACCAATCGGATCATCTTGGCCAACAACAAGCCAATGCAAAAGCCATGCTTGATAGTAGAGTCGATACCTTATTATATACAGTTCAGTCCATCGATCCATCTCACCTATTTTAATCTAGGACTAGCGTATTACAATCTCCCCCACTTAAATCTCTGACAAGAATGTTAGGCCACAGTTACAGTTTTGTTCAAAATCGAATCCAAAATCAATCCTAGTGGATGTATGGGTTCCAAACTCACCGCACCACTAAGGGTTACCACTTTGATATCATCTGTACCAACCTAGGCCTACGCTTGAGCCCGATATAAGGCTCAACCCACATCCTAAGAGTATCATTGGGTAATCTTGGCCCACCACAAGTCCACACAAAATCAAGACAAGTTATTAGTATTCTTGATAGTAGATTGAGGCCTTATTTGCAATTCAGCACATCCCATTTATAAAGTATAACTAAAAAGCAATATATAAAGACAGGCGAAATCTGTATCCTTGTTTTCTTGCATTGTAATGAAATGAACTCAACTTATAATAAGAGGCCTGAAAACAAATGGAAAGTTTGTACATAGTCCATTAAATATGTGATTTGTCCTCGCTATATATTGGCTTAAATGTAAAATCTCCAGTTGATTTAATTTAGCATAATCAACGAGACCCTTCTCATGAAGAACCTCAACTGAATTCTCTTCTCATGGTAGAACCTCTTAGGATCTATCTCGTTTTTTATAAGCTAATTTTAACTTTGTTTATGTACTAAACCTATTTCAGCAACAAATGTTGACAGACTTCTAATATATGAAAATATTTTTGAAAGTAGAACATATTGATAGGACTAATAATGTTCCAATGAAATATTTGTACACTTGATTACTTTAAAGGGACTTTGGGCCTCTAATTAACTCTCACAAGAAGCCTTCTTGTAGTATATCTCTATTATAGTCTTTGTTGTCACCACATATTTTTCCTATCTGCGTCTTGGATTTCAATCACTGCTGGTTTCTTCATATTGATTACTGATGTACATTAAATTGGAACAGACTCACTAATTTGGAGACGTGGACCAGCTCAAAAGCCAGTACTGTGCAATGCATGTGGGTCAAGGTGGAAAATAAAAGGAAATCTTAATGCCTATGTTCCTAAACATAGAAATACTAACAGCAGTAAATGGAAAAAATTAACTATTGATGAGACGCCAGCTATTCCAGTAAAAGTTCCAAATCACATAAATTCAAATCCAGGAGGGGAAGTAGTGAAATTTCAGGACTGTTCAGCTTCCTCCGAAGATGGTACAGACAACAATTCTAGGTCTGAATGTATGGTATCGTCCTTGACTGACTGCACTCAGATGGAAAGTATTACAGGTAAGAAACTCATAATGCTACCTACTGCATTTAAATGCTTTCATATTATAAGAATTAAATTGTTAGTTAGTTGGATTAAATTTCATCAATGGTCGTGTCATTGGCAAATAGTAAATTTAACAACTAAAATGCTACATTATACTATCACTCATCAACTAGTGTTCAATAAGCCATGAAACTCCTTAGGTTCTCCTATAAATTTGATATAGTAGTCTATTTTATGCCTTTCGGCTAATGAGAATTATATAGCTAATCATTAAGTTTGAATGTTATCACTGTTTTATTCTAATTTTTTTCTTCATAATTAACCACCTTTTGTAAAATTCAGTGGACCAGATGCTACACTGTCATGCATAAATAATACAAACATATCCCATGTAACTTTGTTACTCTCTCGTGTTTCACATTTTATTGTTAGTTCACATTAATATTCAGGAGCGGTCATAATAAGAAAACAGAAACCAAAGTTTTTATAAAATAAACTCTGCAAACTACATAATATATATTGTCTATATTCTAATAATTACTTTCAATCCTTTTCGATTAACAGAGAGGCCAGAAAGAGGAACCATCTCCAAAAGCAGCCAGAAATTTACTCAACCCTCTCCACCTGATAATTAAAAATTGTGAAGCTCCCTTCAAGTCAATCTTTTATAGGAAAATACCAAATCTTCTCCTCTTCTTCTTTTTTCATGTTCATCAGCGAATAAGAAAACAAAATTATTCATAATACTTGCTTTTCAACTCGCTCCCAATAGATTAGCTGTATTTATGTCTTTAGCAAAAAACTAATCAATTATCACTCATCAGCTAAGTTTAGTTTTCAATATGTCGCGTACCTTCAGGATGTTCATCCATTATTTTGATATGGTAGTCTACTTTATCTCTTTCAGTCTTGGTCTTAATCAATGCGTTCTTAATATCTTACAGAGCATTACTACCCTCTACTCCTATAAAGCACCAATGAGAGTGTGCTAAAACTTTAGTTAAAAAAAATATTAAAAAAAATTGAAGCTTCAGATATGTATATTAGAAAAAAAAAAAGAGTTTGTTGATAGAAGACAAAAAGTACACGAAGTTGGACAAGGAGACCACCCTAAAAAAGTAAAAGTTGGAAGAAAAAAATATTTAATCCTTATGTAAATTTGGAGCCATGAAATCACAAATAGCATATGACACTAGCAACAATGAGGCCAGAAGCATAGTCTGTTCATCAACAAGTGAAAAGGAAGATATTGATCCCTAAAATTTGGCAGTTTATTCTGCCCATATACCCCAAAAGACTGAAAAGTCCAAAATTTCAAAACATGATAACGTCAAAACTCCTTCCAAACTCTGAAAGCCTGATCAAACAGCAAAGCTTCTCTTCATCTCCTATTTTCCATGTGATCATAACTACTAATAATACATTCCCATCCTGCATCACTTTTACTTCTGGCAGATCCAGGTCTCTCTCAGGCACTTGGGTCCATTGGTAAGAGAATAGAAAAGTTTTAGGATGAAAATAGGAAGGATTTATCTTCCCTAGGAAAGGAAAAGTGTTGATTCATCATGTTGTTAGGTAATAAAAGCTAAAGTAATGAAAAAACTATGAATGTCAGTTTCCAGTATTATTTGGTAATGCTGAGGAAAGGGGGGATTGAGGATTCTTATATATTTAATTTGTTAGATAATAAAATATGATAGATATAATATCACATGACGATACACAAAAACAGTGTAGAATGACATAATATATAAATGTGGATCAAAACAATAAAATTTTAATCTGATTTATATGTAATAAAGATAAATATTCATACATAACAAACATTATATAAGAACACTAAGCTTCCTGCCTTAAAGATCCCTATGGAACATAATAAAATTCGTTCATCTTTCCACTTTTCCATCTTCCCTATCCGTCCCTCACTTTTCCACCATAACAAAGTAACAAACATATGGGCTATGGCATAAAGTGTGAAAACCGAAAATGAAAACAGATATTGACAAATCTCTCATCAACCTACAATGACTTCTATGTACATGCGCGTTCGTGTGTTTATAATCCTACAATAGACAATAAATTAACCAAATTAACTAACTAGGAGATAAACCCAAACTAACTAGGAGATAAACCCAGTTGTTTCATACTGATATATAAGAAGTTCTTTAACTCACTAAAGAATCTATAAGTTTGACCAAAATTACTTATATTTTACTTAAACTAATGGCATATATTTATGAAAAATTAAAATCTCACCTTATTAGTTGAAAGATTCATATCTCATGTTTTAATGACACTGATATGCCACTGAACCTATGGATAAACTAGTGTGTCACACTAAATAATCTGAAGTTTAAACTTAGTAAACTACTTAAAGCCAGAACCCACCAAAGATTTCAATTTTACAAGATTCATAAAACAAATATCAAAGCAATCAATTCCAAAAATAGTTTAGCATATATCAGAAACTAAAAGCAAATGAAAAAATCCCAATTTTTTGCATATAAAATATATATAAAAGAGATAGAAATTAAAAATAGGCATACCTATAAGACACTACCTTCTCTCAGGGCTATGTTTTACACCTCTGCATTTAGCTTTTATAAAGATTTTGGCGGTGCGGCCCTACTACTTTCCTTCACCAATTTGAATGATTATGGAGTTATGGAAGTGTTAGATAGGCTAAGAAAGACAAACTGTAGCAAATGGGAGGAGAAGGAAAGTTCATATATATAAACTGGGGAAAAGGGTAAGTAGGAGAACTTACCCAAATTATGAAATAGTAGTTCAGTGGACTGGTGGATGTTTGGGATCTGATTTTATGTGATTAAGCTTCACTGCTTTCCGGTGGAGGTCTGCATCAGCAAAGTAAGTTTCTGAGTTTCTTTCACCCAGTTTCTGAGAGTAAAGAACCCAAAACTTAATAAATTGAAATGAATTAGTATTATTTTTCTTCTCAAGGTTGTTAACTTGTTATTGGTTTATTAACAAAAATAAAAAGACAAAACAGAAAAAACTTAGTATTATTTATTAAATAACTGTTTTATTCCTATGTTGATTTTGATGTGAATTGTGATTATACTATGATAACTCGTGTCTGAAGGTACGGTATAACTAATATAACAACTGAGTATTGTATCCAATATTTATAAATTAAAAAATTTAAAACTGTTGTGGACTCTCAGTTTCATAATAAAACTGAGAATCTAACTATTAATACAAAAAAATTGATACTTAATTTAGTCATAATTTCTTTTTTAAGTAAACATTAGTGTGCTACTCATTCACAATTTAAAATTAGTTCTTGACAGATTTGAGCAATTAATTGATTGACGATAGCGGGCTCAAATTTGTGTAATATAGTGTTTTCGGATATCCCACACACCTTTTCTTTATTGACAAAACGGAATGAGAATTTTGGCACTATTTATTTGTCTCCAGTATCTCTAACCATCGATCAATATGATCCATGAACAGTATTTTCTATAAAAAAAAATGGTAGTACTGCAAGCCATTTGGTGGGATCCAATGAAGAAAAAAAAGATGTAAAAATTCAAAAGAAAGTCTTTTGCATATATACCAAAAAGTATAAAATGAGTCCTCTAAATCCAAACAAAAAAGTATTGTAATAACATCAACTAAATCGCATCACCATAATATTTTTTTCTTTATATTTTTTCTTATGAGTCACAGCCTACTACAATAGTTGCTCTCGATATAGCCCGTAAAAACACTAAAGAGATGACACGTAATTGACCGTGCCTGAACGCACGACGTAGATTAAAATTTCAAAAATACTCTATTACCTAAAGACTCTTTGCAACCTAAAATAACTTATTATTTTTATTATTATTATAATTATTATTACTACTATTATTATAATTATTATTGTTATTATTATTGTTATTAATACTATTATTATTATCATTATTATTATTATTATTAGTTGTAGTAGTAGTATTATAATAATTATTTATTATTATTATTATAATTATAATTATTGTTATTATTATTATTACTATTATTATGATTATTACTATTGTCGGGAAATGTGAGTTGACAAATTTTTGAAAAAAAAATGTTGAATTGGGGGGGAAAATGAGAGATAGATTACTGACCGTTGGATGTTGAAATCTAAATTGATTTGATGCCATTAGATGTTGAAGTCTAAATTAATTTGAGACCGTTGAATGTTGAAGTATTGAGAATTTGAGCCGCTCTGTTTTATATTATAAATATGAAAATGGATAATAGGGTTTACAAAATATATATATGTTATTTAATTTTTCGATCAAATTTCTTAATATAAATAAAAAAATGAATAAAAATAGTGGTTAATTTTTTCGTCATATTTTATCTCTTTTTTTTATTAATTAAAAAAAAATCTCAAGAGAATTGAATATAAAACTTTTTTTTTTTTTATTTCCTTTTTAGGGGGAGAGAAGATTAGCATAATTTAAGTAGCCAATATAAGTTGAGTAGTATAAGGTGACTTGGAGGGGGAAAAACACAAACATGGAGGAGGAATATAAGTATGTAGGCTAAGAAGTGTTGACCGAAAACATAAAAGTTATTCTAATGAAAGATTAACTACTTATACTTGGGAGAATCCTAATTTATTTTTCTTGTGAATTTTATCTTTGATGTAAATTAAATTCTTGAACAATTAAGTTGTAACTCTAAGTAATCTAATTGGTTCTATTTAAGAGTTAATATTGATTTATAAATTATCTGAATTATGTTTGGTAATAACATGGGCCGCTTATCTAATGCTATGTTTTGATTGCATAAATAAAAGTGAAAATGTAATGACTCATTCGTATAGAATGAAAAAAAAAATGTGTTTGATTGTTTCACTGAAATGTAATAAACTATTCTCATTAGTTGTTAAATTTGTGAATTTTATTATTTAAGGAAAGGTATAGAATAACTCATTTCGGTCAAAAATAGAATGAATCATTCAAATCATAAATGAAGTGAATCATTTGACTCTCTATTTCATTCTCTTCTCTATTCCAATTTTTCGCCAATTCCATGCATTTAATCCCAATATGGCATAATAGTTTGACTAAATTGGTCCAAAACTCTGTGTTTTCATTCCCTACTTATTGGTTGGAAGAAGTTTATGCTTGTATTCTTCTTCTCATTGTAAAAGATATTCAACCTTAATAAAAATTTCAGTCATCTCGACTATTTCCAAACAAAGGAAAGATTATTTGAATGTAATGGAAACATGTGTAGCGAAATTATACGATTCATCCAACATTAATTCATTACCAATGCAACATACACCTGAGTAGACTGAGCCAGCAAGCATGTTGGATCACTTCTTTACCCAAAAGATTAACCATATTAAGTTATTATACTTATTAACTCATCTATACTCTTAAATTTATTCAATATGGAATTCATGTGAAATACCCTAACATTCTTCATCTTTCACTTGAATACTCATTTTAAATATCACACACCAGAGTAATCGCACTATTGAGCATACCTTATTTAAGTCCTTCAAGAGTCATGTTCGACTCTAATATCACCCAACCACGTCAGGGTAGTCACATCATTAAGCACACCTTTTTTGAGTCCTTCAAGGGCCCTATTCGACTCTAATACTACTCCACCATGCTAGAGCCAAACGTGGAAGTGCAACTTTACTCCTTGTGAACCATTCACCTTTAGTAGCTTCCTAGAGTTATCTTGAGCCCACTTTATTATACTCAAATTATACTGAGTTAAACGTAGGAGTACAACCTTACTTCTTGTGAACCCTTCACCTTAAACAATTTCTTCGGAACTAATTACACTTCTGTTACACCAAGTACTCAAGTTCATGATTCTGCCCCCATAGTACAAAAACTTACAATTTACTACATAAAGTACCCAATTTCATACAATATAACTAGTAGCCCCCAAATTTAGATTCCGACCAAAAATGGCCGAAATACCAGCAAGGTATTATAGCAAATGATGGTGGTATTCCAGCTAATTTTGGCTGAAATTTGAATTTGAAGGATACATTGTATGAAATTAAGTATTTTATGTAGTAAATTGTAAGTTAAAATACTTTGGGGGCAGAATTATGAATTTGATGGTACTTGGTGTAACAAAAGTGTATTTAGCCCATTTCCTAGAGTTATCTTGATCCCACTTCATTTGACTCAAATAATTCATCTGACTCAAATTACACTTCGCCAACACATCTTCTTTAAGTCCTTCAAAAGCCATGTTCGACTCTAATACTATTCCATCACGTTGTTCGACTATTTCGACTCTAATACTACTCCACCACACTGTTCTACTCTAATACTACTCCACCACGCTAGAGCCAAACGTAAAAATACAACTTTACTCTCTGTAAACCCTTCACCTTAAGCAGCTTTCTAGAGTTATCTTGAACTTACTCCATTTGACTCAATTCCTAGAGTTATCTTAAGCTCACTTCATTCGACTCAAATCATACTTCATCGCGTAGTGACAAACACGGAAGTGATCCCTTGTGCTCCACCCGACCCAACTATATTTACTCCACCGTGTGAAAAGAGTGTACACGCAGCTTAGAATGGCTCGTCCATGGAGTATCAAGCTGATACTAGGGTCTTCAAACTATGGACTCTAATACCACTTGTAATTGAGTTGTACAGATCAATCTCACAAATGCAGCGCACATATGTATAGACTGACCTAACAAGTAATTTGAATTATCTCATTAACCAAAAGGTTAACCTATTAGGTTAAGACTCCACTATATATACTTATTAACTCATTTTAACTATTAAATTTATCTAATATAAAATTTATATAAAATATTCCAACAACATTGTATGTATTGATTGGTAGCATGCCCATCTAATAGTTTCCATGCATGTTGAATCTCTTAAATAAAACATCTTGTCAGAGTATGAAGCCGTTGGCCTCGTTTTGCTTAACCTAAACATTTTGAATTTCCTTTTACTTACTCCATTTGAGATATATTTCTTAATAAAGATAAAAATACTAGGCAAATACAACATGCATCATAATATTTGTTTAGCTAGCTAACATTTGAATTAGAGTTCCCAAACAATTAAAGTTATTTTTGTTGTTGTTGTACAGATTCACTTGAAGAATTCAAATGGAATTTCAGTATTCCTAAAAAAAGAAGATCATATCGTCGTATTCTGACACCTATTGAAAGGTTCCACAGACAGCTCCTTCGTATTTTTCATGAACAAAAATTTTCAAGATTACATAGTATTAATGAAGAATATCCTCTTTCCTTCATGAATAACAACTGGATGATGGCTAAAAACGAAACTCGTGCTGGAGCTGTTCTACCCTACCCACCGCTCAAGGAGAATTAATCAAAGCATATATATATCTTATAATAATAAAATAAATAAATAATACGTCTTCTTGATAGAAATACATTCATTTGTCTTGGTTAATTTTATTTCAAGTGTTATTTCTTTTTATATTTATGGACACTAACGTTAACATGTAGGGGTGACAAACAAATTAAACTCTTCAATTTGATGTGACGTCACATAATTCAAGATTATAGTTTGTTAGATATATATATAAAAAAAATTTAGAGAATTGATATTTTTACAAGAAAATTTGATATTTTCGCAAACCCTCACTCACATGAATAGTAAGCGAAACCTACCTTCGTGTGATTGAGGCTTTACAAAAATTTTAATATTTCTTGTGAAATTAATATTAATTTATTTATTTTTACCTTTTACCTTTGAGTTAAATAGAGATTCAGACAACGTTATACGTATAAATTTTTAATAGTACTTTTTTTATACTTTTTGTTATTGGTTAGAGGCACGCATTGTACATTGTGTAGATTAATTATTTGTAATTTTACTAGTTATATGAAGTGTATCTATTAATTGTTTGTGTGTTTTATTAATTTTTAATCATACTTTTAAGATTATATATATATATATATAATCATGAAGACCTATATCGTAAGTTACTCCATTATATTTGTAGTTTTGTAGAATGAAATGAGCCGAGTCTTAACAACAGCCTGGTCGATTTTTAAAGCACGGTCCAGCTAGTGTGAAGTCTCTTTTCATGTCAGCTACCTTTTGTCCACAAGTTCGTTTAGGTCATAAGTTAGCTAAATCGTGTCTACTTTTTATTAATTATAGATATGTTAAATTAATATGAAGATTCTTAATTCTCCTGTATGTGTGTGTGTGTGTGTGTGTGTCTATATATATATATATATATATATATTTATTTATTTTTATTTTAAAAGGCGAGGTGTTGCAAATGTCAAATTCAAAATCTTAATATTTGTCGTGTTTAATTTCCAGTTAGTTGTTTTTTTTTTTTTTTTTTTTTTTTAAATACTATCATTTTATTTAAACTATTACGGTCATAATTGTGTCTTCTCACTATCACTTCCACCACCCTCGCTACCACCGTCAACACTACTACTACCATTCAACACGGTTATCACCACCATCATGAGCCACCATCTCCACTGCCATTTTAGCTCATTATCACCACCATCAAATATTTTGTTTATTAGAGGTATTTGAGTTTTTTGTTGAGGAGTATATGTTCCAAAAGGATCATTACAAAATTTATTTCATTTTTGAATTCAATTAAACTTGCACTTAAGATGCACCATTTTCATTCTTTTATGCTTCATGTCTCAATTCATTTGTTAATCCAAATAAAGCATAAATTGGGCCCTATCTAAATGCTTCGAGATAATAATATTCTCTCCGTCTCATAAAAAGGGAAGGAAAAAAAAGGTCTTATTTAAATTTTTATAGTTAATTTTTAGTATTTTTAAAATCTAAAATTTATATATAGTCATTTAGGCTTTGAAATTAAATGGATGCTATGAAAAATTAGTGTTTCACACTATTTAATGACAACATGTCACGAAGATCATTTAGGAAAAAATCAAAGAAATTGAATTGAAACAACAAATTGTGTAATTATTGTATGTTAAAATTGTTTAGCTAATTATATTGAATTTTAAATTTTTTAATTTTCTCCTAAATTGTCTGCATGATATGTTATTATTGGATATTGTAAAATAGTAGTTTTACCAGTTATCCTTATAAATTTGATTATTATCTTTAATCAGTTAATTTAATTATTTGTGTAAACACTAGTTTTATTTTTAAATAATAAAAAATTATTATTTCCAAAATTTAACTCAATTCACACGAGTATATCACCGGTACGTAACTTCAAAAATGGACTTTCGAACATAATGAACATGACTTAGTGGTGTTTATCGGTAAATAATCGAATCTGTACTAAAAATATCGAACCAGTATCGATTTTAAATTACAAGAAAATATACCGAATTTCTATATCGGTTTGGTACATGTTCGGTAACGGTTTTTCCGCTCGATTTTACTTTTATACCACATTATAATATATATATACAATTATAAATAATACTTGAATAAAAAAAATTATATATTTACTTGTTTGGTAGAGAATTGCTTTACTGGCTGCTGTTTTAAAGAGGTGAACAAGAAATAAAAAACTGAAAAAACCGAACAAGTTGAACACCCCTACTCAGGAGTGTGGTGGTGATTTGATTTGTGCAATAATATTTCATGATAAGGGCAGTGGAAAAAGGAGATGGAATTGCAGGAGGTGTTGCCGCCTGGTTATGATATGCCAAACCTAATACCAAACCTGCTAAAAGAAATGAACGAAAGAAGGAGAAAGCGTTTACAGGTAAAATTTCTCCCTAGCTAGACATATAGACATGTATATATTTTTGTAGTATAATTAGGGGAGAAGATAAATGTACTCCAGTTTTCACCAGTTGGGTGCCATTCTAAGTTCTGAAAAGAAGCAAAATTTGTTCTTGGATGGAACTCAATTGTTCAAAGTGGATTGCATTTATCAGTCTATATGACTATTCATTTTGTTTGCTTGATGAGTTTAATGTTTTTATACAAGTAGCTCTACAATACCTAATAGGCTTTGTTTGCATGATTACTTCAAAGGACTATAGTCCACTGGGGTATTATAATAATGTACCTTACATGGACTCGTCAAACTACTTGAAGTCAGACACTAGACACTTGGACAATGATATGGGATATGTGTCTATCGCCACTTCTAACCATACATAACACTATCATATTATGCTCCTTTTGTCGTATAATTACTTCAAAATGATATAAACGAACATTTGAAGTCGTTATGATACACTACACATTGTTTATCCTATAATATAACATGTATCTAAGTGGGGCTTCTCTTTATGTGGAACGGGGGGAGTAGTATTAATCTAGTTCTTTATTTAGTTGTTATTTGATCTTTATACAAGGCCACGAGCCCACGACTGTTTGTTCTTTTCTGCAGTACAGTTATAATATTGAAATTAAATATATATGTTATGAGTTTGAAATATCGTTTATCTGCGAAAGAGAGGAAATTCTGCAGAGTCTACCTCAAAACATCTTCGCCCACTTGCTTAATGCCATAAGGAAGTCTCGATAACCTGGTAATTCAACCAAACCTCCCAACAACAACCTGTCTCCACAAATTCATCCTCAGCCACAAATCTCTTCAAGGATTTGTTAAAGGGCAGAAGGTTGACTCAGTACATCACCGTGCATTGGCCTACAGATCTCCTTCCACCCCACCAAGTGATTCTTAAACTTCTGCATCTATTTCCACAGAAAAGTACAGATGATCTATCTCATGGGAATTTTAGGTGCACTTGTTTGACTCTAAAAGCATGACCTTCTGGGTGCCTCTTTCATCTTGTAGCTATGATCTTCGAAGATTCATGATTGAACCATGGTTTTCGTAACTACTCTTCTTTTGTGTAACAACCTAAATTGTTGTGGAGTTTGGCATTACATATTCATTCTTGAGGATATCAATCTTTACTTTCATAACTACTTTTCATAGTGAACTTCACATGTTATCTCTTGAAGGCTTCCCTTGATAAGGGCAAGACTTAAGACAAAGATGAAGTTTCATCTGCTGAAGGTGTAAATCAAGCAGCTCCTGTTGAAGCTTTTGCCTCCCAGTTGAATGATTTTACTATTTCTAGATATTTTTCCGCAGTTGGTGCTCCCTCAAATTCAACAGAGTATTTGAATTCACATGATCCTGGTATCGACAAAAAAAATCTAGCATTGAAAAAGAAGATCAATGTCTTACAGCCTGCAGCACTCAATTGTAATGTGCACTTTATTTAAATATTCACGACTTTTCTCCTTTTCATGTGCTACTTTCTGAAAAAGAGTGAAAAATATCTGATTTGTTGATGTACCGGAGCCTACGTACACAACATCTAAATACAAAATCAAACACGACATTAATCTTAACTATTAAAAATAAAATATATGGCATGACACGAATTTTAATGTCATGCTCTACTTTTTAATGATTAAGATGAATATAGTGTTTAGATGTTATATATTTATACTTATTCTTTGTAAAATTTGTGTATTTTCAATGTCCTGATACAGCTTTTATACATACATTCAAGAAAATGAAGAAAACAAATGAATGTAAAAACTAAAAATCTAATTTAATGAATGGGTGAGCACCATCTATGATACTGTAGTCTTCAAATGTTCACATATAAATAATTTCCTTTCCCTTTGATCTCATCATGGATATTGGATATCATGCTTGCCAGTTGCCACCCAAGATTTTGAACGTCTTAATTATTGTAGCTGGATATATCATTGTTGTGCAATTATAGGTGTGAAATCTGTGGAACTGTTGTATTAAACTTCATACATCAGTTGCTGAAGTACTGACTGAAGTGCTAGTGCGTCCAAATTTGATGTTGCTTAGGACCATCATATTTGAGGAGCACTTTGCATTGAAATATGTGAATATAGTACATGATATGAACTCAAGTTTAGAATTAGAGGAGTTTAGGAATTGGAAATTGCTATTTCCACTAGAAAATATCCTATTTTCAAAAGATCTCACATAAATAGTAAATATGAACTTACGCTAATGTGACGGACCCTGCAGAACCAGTAAAATAATTTGTGAAATAGTACTCTCCTATTTTATTCATTTTATGTTTCGTTTGGTTAGTTTTGACTAGCAAAATAATCCCGATATTGTTTTGTCCAAAAGCAATATTATTACATAACCATTCCACCGGTGTAGGACAATACATGGTCCTCATTTTGTTGAAATTTTCTTAGTTGTAATACAGTTCTACCAAATTGCATTAGGTCACTTCTTGGTATACGCATCATACAAACCAGAATTAGCTCAACGTAAGACTCTCGAGTCCTAAATTTAATTTTGACAATTTAAGTAGTCGAATGTTTGATAATAAAGGAAATAAAAGCTGATAATTATCAATAAATGTAAAAAAATTACACGAAATGTAATACAGTATGATGAAAGAGTTACATCTCAAACCCCCCAAAAAAAACAAAATGTTGCCTAAACATAATGCCGTCCTAAATGCAATACCTTCCAAAATCTTTTCATTACTTCAATAGGCGACTTATCAGAAAAAACTGAGATCACACACTGCCACCACTGTCATCTTATACCTTGGTACAATAAACATTCATCACATGTAGATATCCTAAGACCCATCTATGAGGATTCAACATCTGAAACCTCCAACCCTTCTTTATAAACTTCGAATTCCTCAGGAGCCCATCTGCATACTAAGTGAAGCCGAAAGGTAGCCATCTTGATTCCCAGAAGACGCTGCATTACAACACAAAACACAGATTAGTTTTCCTATCTTAAAAAACTGGAACAGTAGTTACACATGCTAAAACAAAATGTATAAAATTGCATTGAGTAAATGGAACACCTTCATTAAATAAAACAAGACCAATAGTAACATGACAAACTACTAACCAACCATAATAGCATTAAGAGTAGATAAAGACGCAGTTATCACAGAAAATAATAAACCAAATAATAAGAACATAGGCAAAAGGCTATCTCTTCTGCCTATAATTCCACAACACCTCAAACCATGGAGTAACACAAGATTCCACTGAACACTTTAAATATACAAGAAAAAAGGCAGAAAACATGAGTCAAATAAATTAGATGGTAAAAAATCACTGGATTATAGCATGAGCATCACATACAAAGAATGCATGCTTTAGAAAGAAAGAGGAAATTTCTTTTAAAAGGATATCGTAAAACACTTTAATATACTTACCAAGTCCAAATACAAATTCAATAAGAAAATGGGAAAGGGCATCTCATTACATAGGAGGGAAACTTATAGTAATTTCATAATAAAGTTCAGAACAAACCAGGATACGAGCTGACTCAGGTGATAACGGTTTCCCCTCTTCACAGACAACAAAGTCCGAAACTAGCTCCACTACACCTGCTTTCCACAAAAGTCCATGATTACTGACAAGCCATATGTGGATTAAATTGTACAGAAACAGAGGAGGGGCACTCTCACCTTTTTTTAACCTAACGGGCATCCCTTGCTTGCGTAGGAAGGGTTCCATCTCATGTGTGAACTGGTCAAGAGGACCTTCCTTTAGCTCAACCTGAATAGACAGGTTAAATGTAAGTGCAAGTTTAAGGGTAACTAGTTTTGTATAAAAAAAAATGAACTTTTCAGATAGGTTAGCCAATCATAATACTAATACATATTAGTACGACTAAACACAGGTAGGGGTGTTCAAAAAATTCAGTTTTTTTGATTTTTTACCAAACCGGTCGGCACCGGTTTTTTCGGTATCGGTTTTTTCGATTTTTTATACTTTTCGGTACCGGTAACGGTACGGACATTTTTGAATTTCAATAAAAACCAATATACCGAAAGAACCGAATTAAATAATATAATAAGAAATTTATATTAGTTATTATAATATATATAATAATTATATATATTATTATATATATAATAATTATATATATTATTATATATATAATAATATATATAATTAATATATAATTATTATTTAAAAATTATAATTATATATATTACCAATCGGTATAAACCGAACCGAATTTGTACCGAACCGCGGTACCGGTTCTTGTTTTAACGATAATTTGAGTTCTGTACCAATTTGATTTTTTCGGTACCGGTTCGGTTTTTTACCGATGTACACACCCCTAAACACAGGCGGTGAAAAAGCATCAAATATCTTGTTTGAAATTTATAAACAAAATTCAATTCAGCAAATATTACATAACATAAATGATCATTTTTTCAGCTCTTGGAAAAAATGTAAGGCACATGGTTGTTTTACGTTATTTTTTAAAAAGAGAATTATGAGAGGGCTTTTCTTCTTCTTCCTTTTATTTATTGATAATTGTTTTGTTTTTTGATTTTTTTCATTGATAACTACAGGTGTGTGATTCAATAACAAACAAGATACATCCATGACAAACTCATGTATATAAGAGGTACTCTTAGAAGTCATACAAAGGATCAGATCATTTCTATTTATACAGCATTAACCATAGAAACACATTACATGAATGGATCAGACACCTTAATGGTAGTCTTAATAATGGCAATAAAATTTGGAATTCTCATTTTGACTTCTAACATGTATTTTTTATTCATAACACTAGAAATTTGAATGCATCAACTTTCATAAAAATGAACTATTAATTATAATGTATATATCTTCAAGGGAAATGTAAAATAAGATTGTGTGATTCAGACACCCAAATGCAGAAAAGAATGAAAGAACAATTTTCACAATACCTTTTCTGTAGCAGTGCTTCCAGTTCTTGCAAAATCATAGTCTTCATATTCATTGAATATTCTGCACAAGATGTAGTGTGAATACGAAAGGACAAAAAACAAGACAGACTTAACATCTACAACAATGGGTTCAAAATGATGAAGATTGGATATTGGAATCAATTGCAAAACCAAAAACAATGGCAGATTGTATATTGTCATGAAAGGAGAACAAATTCATTATCTTCGCCATCAGAAAACATATAAGTAGCAGTATTTCTATTAATCATAGATAATCTAGGGGGACTTACCTTTGTGCCTCTTCTTTTGGCAAATTAGTACAACAAAGACCAGAATCCCCGTGGAGAAGCTAAAAGACAGAAATAAGAAGAGAACAAGAAATTTAATTTATAGAAAAGATTTACTATGGGGAAAAAACATATGTACAAAGAAGAGCATGCCTACATACTTAATAATAAAATAAAAAAGAGCATGCCTACCTTAGAAACCTTGTGAAGGCCTGGTCTGATTTCATCACTAGCAGATCGTCCAAGAGAAACTTGCATCACCTTGTTTGATCCAAGGAAAAATCTGACACAACCAAGAAAGTAATAAACTCATTTATGTGTTTATTGAGATATGATGATATTGTTCTGGTTATATTAAAACTACAAGAAATCCACATTTGAATATATACTTCTCAATTGTTTAGTTTATGTCCCTAACTTCCTATATATTTTTAAAGTACACTGTTTGAAATCGCACCTTAACTTGAATCTAGAGAGTACCATACGCACTGAGTGATCAACTAGAGTATAGAGCAATAAACTTCAAAGATTCGTATTTCAAAAGAAATTAGATGAAAATTAAGAGTTTTGTCTAAATAACTCTCCCCAACCCAAACTGAAACCCAAATTTTAAAAGACTAAATTTTCAAGAGAGGTTTGACTATAACATACTTAATCTTTTTAATACAATGAAAGTGCACTCTTATTTGGGAAGGAGGAAGCATTACAATATATCACACATTTCAAATTTCAAGTGCTTAAAGACCAAATTAAATGAAAAAGTAAGAACTATCACAATTATTTGACCACAATGAGTGGCAGCAGCAAGTAAAAAAAAATTCAAAGTGTTACAACAAGCACTATGCATATTCCATTGCTATATAGATCTCAACAAGTGTTCAGCATTAAAATTTTTCTTAAAAGCACAAAACAGACATTAATCTACAGTCTTTGATCTTAATATTCTAACACCCAAAATGGAAAAATCAAATTCCCATATAATTTGCAATCATATACAGTAAAACAATTTTGAGGCTACCTGCTACTGGATCTAAGCTGCTCTCTAAACTCCTTAAACTTGAGATTTCTCATGTTCTCAAAATTAAAAACATAAATCGAATTGCACTTTTCCACCGCATCCCTGATCGAACTCACAATGGTTTCTTTATGTTCCCTCCCTTTCTTCTTCGTCTTCGACAAAGTCACTGCACACATCATACATACATTACATAATTCAAAAATGAATTCTATTTTTCTTCCCTTTTTCTATTGAAACAAACAAAGCATAAACAAAAGGTGAAGGAATCAATAAGGAGTTGTGACCTGCTTTGTTACGCTTCGACTTCGGCATCTTTGTGGAGGAGAGAGTAAACGAAGGGGCGCTCTTTCTTCTCCCTCACTCTCTCTCTCTCTCTCTGTGCTTTGCTTTGTTTTGTTTCTGCAAAATCTAAAACCCTTTTTCTTTCCAGTCTACAATGGATGTTTTCTCTCTCCTAGGGTTTTTATTAAACCCACTCTTTTGTTAACGCTTTTGCCGGGCAGTTGTCTAGTTAGTTTGTGTAGAGAGTAGTTATGGGCCATTTGATATGAACTATACACTTATGGGCTTATATTTATATAAATTTTTAAACTCATTCTTTCTTCCCCTTCTCACCCCTTTACTACTCTTTTCATTTTATTAATTTTAGTTTTAGACAATATAATTATAAAAAAAATATTATTATTAATAATATTTATTATTTTTAAAATTTTAATAAATTTCATCAATTTTAAATTTCGATAATTATATGTTGTGATGAGATAATATTCATTTGCTCTATATTTAATCGAAGTTACATTTAATGACCGAATACAAAATATTATGCAAGTGTAATAAACAATTGCATATGCGGCTGTAAACAAATACTATTCTCCTTGATTGGAATAATTTAATAACAATTTGATTGTCAATATTCTTGTTTAGTTAATAAATCGTAAAAATCTTATGTGGCTTAAAAAATGAAACTAAGGAATATACAATGTATGTCTTTGTCCATTTAGGGGCGTTTGTTACGGGTCATCTAAAGTAATTGTCTTAAATGCTCGACAATATTAATTGATCATCTTTATAGATTGTGTTTATTATATTAATAATTTTATATTTTTGGTAATCAGATATCCAGTAAAGTTTTAAAATGGTAGTATGAGATTACCACATAGTAATTATCTTAAAAATTTTATTCAGACAAAAATTTTCTTTATATCTAATAATTGGAATATAAATATCTTTATTAGTCATATAATTTACATTTTTTTTTGTTGGCATGTTTAGTTTAACTAAAATAGCTCATCGTGGACATACAAAGTATGTGGTGGTGGTGTTATTTATTATTATAAATTTAATTTATTATTAATGACATACTTAAAAATTTTGTACTTAATAATTAAATAAATCACGAATTGTTATTTTATAAATATATTAAAAAAATAATAAAATTTACTAAGTAATACATAATTAATTAATCCGATAATACTTTGATGATTATTAATTATATTTGACAATAATTATATGGGTGAATCATTCAACCAAAATTAGTACAAATATATTTTAGTAAAAAATTAATATTATAAAAAATATAACAATAATTTTGAATACATCGTTCTATATGTGACACATGTTCCCTTTCTCAATCTATATAATATTCTATTTAATTAGGGTACTTTTGTTATAACTTAATTTTCAATAAAGTACCAGTCCTCTCTCTCTCTCTCTCTCTCTCTATATATATATATATATATATATATATATATATATATATATATATGGCAACTCACACATTTTTTCTCAAGTGAAAATGTAAAAATAGAAAAAAAAATATTACTTAGTGACAATGGGTCCCACTGAGAGAGGAGTATGGAAATATAATTATATTTTAATTAATGATACTGGACCCGACTTAGAATAAAAATAAAAATGTGAACGAGAAAAAATATTATCAAAACATAACGTCGAATAATTTAAATAAATTTTGGTCTTCATTTTCAATTGGTAGAATTACATAAACAATTTCTAAAATCCAGTCAATTTGTTCAAATCTGACTCCAATTTGACTAACAATTCTCGAATCAAGCAGGCATATCAAGGCGAAGAATCAAGTTCAAGACTAATATAAAGAGGTACACATCTTCATATGCTCTTAGTTACTTTCTGGCTATATATGTTCTCCTATGTGTTTTGTGACTAATTGAAATCGAATTCCAACACAATCAAACCCAAACGAACAAAATGTTTAATTGAATCGCACAAGCCTGTAGCGGGGTTATTACTCATTTTTTTTGTACTCGGCATTTTATTTTCCAATATTTTTTTTCAATTTTTTTATTTTTCCCCCTCCTATTTTTCTGTAAGGGTGAATACTTTCACTCTAGAGAATTCATGAAATTCGATTTTTTTAAACTTTTATTATTAATTACTATTTAATTACAAAGATTTGATATTTATGTTGTCGTTCTAAATTAAATGAATTTATATAGAATAAAACTGTGTACAATGAAGAAAAAAAAAGAAACTAGCAACATATTTCGGTTTGCAAATTTTTTAATATATTTTTTTATAAAAATAGAAAAGTTACATTCACGGCATTATTTTCAGCCTTGCCTATATCTACATTGTAAATCCTCCACAAAGTTTTGGTGATTTTGTGTTTTTATCTTTCTATTTAGTCCTCTAAATTTTATAAAATTCTAATTATACCCCTATAGTTTACACATACAACGCATGTACCAATAGATGCTACTATGTATGTAAAATGTATGTATGCGTTTGGTGCAAATGATGGTTTATGTACATATATGTGCGTGTGCGTGTATATAGATATCCCTGGTAAACGGAAAAATAGGAAAAGAATAAAACTTTTAAAAAAGCTTTTGTAATTGCAATTACAAATAATCCCTGTTTCTTCTGCCAACACAAGGAGAAAATGAATAATTCATGATAAGAAGGAAAATCCTACACAAGATATAATACATTTTCAACAAATTATACAGCCATAGAACCAAGTTGAATAAAGGAAGTAGTGCTAGCCACCAGCTTGCACTTCAGTCCCAAGAATATCCTAACAGGTGATCCTACTGCTCCAGACAACATGCTCATGTTTTCATCCAGAAGAATTTCCTTTTTTTATGGACAGAAAAGAAGAATTTATTAGAAAAGGGGTAGATTAGAAAATGATTAGCAGAGGATGAGAAATCCACAAAAAACTAGAAGGTAAAAAATAAAAAAATAAAAAATAAAAAACAAAAAGGAAAAACGATAAAAGTTCAAAGCCCTAAAAAGAGGGCTTCCTCTGAATATGAAATACCACCAAAAGCACCCTCCAAAGACCACAGAGGCCAGGAAAATGACCTCGCCCCAAAAAAGAGGAGAGGACAATGAATTGGCTTCTACAAATCTGAACATTCCACTAGTACAGAGTCCAGATACACCAAAGAATAGCGAAGCCATCATCATTCGCCATTTGAAACTTCATGCAAGTACTAACAAACATTTCAAGTTAATCTCAGTCTAATTATAAAAGAGCTTTACGAACAAGACTAAACGACCATGAGAAAATTTATGCCATAATCATGTAATGAGGAACTAAATAAACTTTAGGTATGAATTTATGAGACTCTAGTATAAGAGAACAAACCGTGTATCCAATTATATACAGCAAAAACTAACAGGTGGGTAGTGCAAGAAGAGAGAAAAACATCACACCATGAGTGAAAATAAATAATATCCTCTTGTATGAGCTTCCACAAATAAAGCAGTTTCACAGATAATTTGTCAGATGCATTAAAAAGGAAATTCCATCCTTTTTTTAGACATTATTAAATTTCTTTTGAACCACCTATAGGTCCTACACTATAACAATTCAATCCTAGGGCCTAGGGGCAACTTCTTTTTTTTTTTTTTTTTTTTTTTTGGGGGGGGGGGGGGGGGGGGGGAGGGGAACTATGACTCGAACATATGATCATGCACAATAAAGGAAGAGGCCTTACCACCAAACATAATATTACATTTAGGCATATTTTTGGACTTGATTCCCACACACTCCATGTCTTGGGCAACTAGTGTAATGTGATAGCGAGGCGAGAACTGAGAATTTAAGGTTTCAATTATATATATGCACTAAGCAAAAGGTAAATTTACTGTTATATTTCGTATATGCATCTTCATCCAAACCAAGCATATTCTTGCAGCCTTTGCCATCTGCCACATGAATAATGTAAGAATGGTTATTTTCGCTTGAAACTAATTCATTCAATTGTAAAGTTTCTCGACAATACCTGCGATTATTGAAGGATGAAAAATGCTTTATGACCATATCCTGACATAGTGTGGACATGCAGGGCTACGAAAGGTTGACAGCAGCCTCTTCACAAATGGACGGTCCAACAGTATAGTAACTTTGGGTTAACTTCTAAGAATTTGAGGATTAAATCTTGGGCACCTTGTGAACAATAGAAGAGGTTTATGCCTGCCAATCCTAAAGAGTGCTTGCAACTGTCATGGCAAAGGAGGATGAATCTCATCCAATTACAAATGTAAGTAACAGGAATATTATTTGACATTGATCATTGAAACGGCATTTTTTCTCGTGAAACTAGTGTATTTTGAAAAAAGTCTTCAGCACGTGTAAATCCCAATAGGATATCGGGAAAAAAGATAAATGGAATCATATTATAAGCTTTGTCCTTTGTGGATGAATCTACTTTGATATTGCTTTGTAAATTATTAGCTAAAGAACAATTCAGTCACGCGAGATATGCAAACAGGCAGAGGATACCAAAGAAAATATCTGCATCAATAGAACTGTAAACAAGCCAAACAATTCGGGTTTTGGCTTGCCAGAGTTAGGCTCAAGGTTGAGCAACATTTAAACTAGTAAAGTCGAAATGAGCTTGGACTTTAGTGTACGAACGCGCTACGTTTTCTAAACAAGGTTCTCGCAAGTCCTATTCGGGTTTAAGTGAGTTGGGCTGAGCTTGAGCCCAGTTGACCTTTGTTTGTCCTTGTTTACAATTTTCTCTAAACTTCTCCAATTAACTAAAAAAAAATCTAATAAAATTATATTACAAAAATATAAAATAGAAAAATTAGTTATTATACACAATGATAAAGTGCATGGGGGTTGATTAGTTAATTAATAATGCTATAATTAAATTGTTAATTAATTTAAAGTTTAAATGAGCCCAGCTTAAGCAAGACTATCTCGAATCAGACATACATTTCGAGCTCGACTCATTTATTTAAATGGACCAAAGGGTTTGTTCAACCTTGCTTCTCTAGGAAAACTCAAGTAAAGTTGAGCTTAATCGGGTCAAGTTGGGTGGGGATCCGCCTGTTTCGCTTACTCTATGCACCAAAAACAAAAACGCAACAATAAAACTAAGCCTTCCTTGAAATCAACTCAACAATACCTTTTATCCCATATTAGTTGAGGTGATCTGAAAATGAACATCTGTGGGCGAAAATGTAGAAAGACACCAAGAAAACTAAAAAGATAAAACAATATAAAGTAAGTAACAAATTAATAATTTAAATAAAAGAAAAGGATCATATATCTATATATAAGAAAAGCAAAAAGCACCCAAAATAAAATCACATCATGCTCCAAGGCTAAACTTCTCCAACAATCGACAAAATTGGACCCTGGAAAAACTTCATTCTGCTAAAAGAGGAGCAACCTCAAAAAACATTAATGGAATATGGACAATTGATTTCTCCAATGCTTCAATGTACAGGTTGTTTTTCTCCTTACATGCAACCCACCGAAAGTAATGTGATACATAATATCCCCCCACGCAACACCAAATAAATATAATACCACTCCCCACATACTCGAAATTAAGCAATAGTTGCTCCAAAAACTCCCAATCCCATTCACACATAAAACACTGATTTACCACAACTTTCTCCTTTTTAGTCCTACTAAAAAATTTGGCAACTTTTGTTGATTATATTTAGTTGTCAAAAAATATTTGATTTTTTTTAACTTCAACACTGAAGTCGTACTCTCTCTATGCAAGAGGTTCCATTACCGATTTATTATGTTGCCGAGATAACATGTAATACTAACAGTTTTGTATCAATATAAAATTTCACAAAGGTGAACAACTGAGAGATTCAAACCACTAAAACACGTCCAAAGGGGGAAACATACTAAAATGCAAAACCACATAAATGTAAATGGCCAAGGACAAAGGGTAAATAAAATAATTCACAAAGCCAAAGCAAATGCCACACAACACACACACACACACATATATATAAATTCATAGTTGTACGTGTGTATATCAATACTAGTAACTAAAATTAGTTAATGATTTGATATCAAAAGATACTTCTCTGACATATGATAATCGCAGAGCTAATATAGTCAGAATCAAAATTGTAAATCTTAAAAAGAACACAGGCAAACCTCTGGAGCCATCCATAATGCAGTCCCTTGCAAGAGTGAGTTTACAGCATCCAATGTGGTTGCCTGGGGAGATAGATGACATGTACTTCAGCATCTGAAAACAATAAAGTCTCTAGAAGAGCAATGCTAGGTGTTTCAAATTGTCTCAAAAAATTCTCAAATGATTTTTATGGAATGTTTTAATATTAGTTACTTACATAGCCAATCACAAAGTGTCATAGTCAACCAGTGTTGTAATGCCATATCATTTTAGACCACATTAATTTGAGACCTTGGCAATACCCTATCTTGAAAGAACTTTGGTTCTGCAAAAGTAACGTTTGCCACCCAAAATCCGCAAGTTTCAAGATCCACTTAGGTCCACCAATACTTGGCAAATTTAATATCCCTGGAAGAGGATAAAAATTTAGAGTAGGCTTAGAACCATGAAGAATTTACAAGCATACAACAAAATTAGTTTCTAAGGTATTCTATCAAGGAACAAATTTAGTTTCGAAACAGTTAATATGTTTCCATTTTAGTGGTCATCAAAATTCAAAGCAGACAAAACTATTCCTAACAAACCAACTAAAAGATGACAGAAACCACCTAAAGCTGACTGAGGCAACAACTGAACGGAGACTTTGTTTTTTGTTTTATACTGATGACCAAAGCCTCAACACTTAGCAGATTATCGATTCCCTCTCCTTGATCTCTCACATAAGAGCTGAAACTTTGGCTCATCCTTTTGTATTTTTCCTCGTGATAGAAAGACTTTGATCCTTTTCATACATAGAACCCTCAACAACTAGTAAATTTCCAACTCCCTCAACTTCAAGCAGATATTTGATCATTGTTATACATATAAATCTCAACAGTCTCTCATTGTCCCCCCTCCCTTTCTTCTATCCCTCCCCTCTGTTTAAGCTGTTAGACACGGACACAAAACCAAAGGCCATTCTCAGTCTCAGAAGCATAATACCAATAAAAGAAAGTAATTTCAGATTGACTGGAATTCACAAGGCAACATCCGAAAAGACACCAAGTATGAACCTCTAATGGAAAAACAAAGAAACAGAGAAAACAAAAAATAGCAGAGACCCAAATACCAAACAATACTATATTAGTAACTTCCACAACAAGAAGAGTACTTTCCCATTGTCCACAACAAGCTCTTCATACACGATAGCGCAGAATATTTTTGAACATGGTAGCGAAACACATACTTATTTTAAAGTTATCTAGGAATTAAATAAAAACTGATAATGAAAAGAAAGAACATGAGACAGAGATGATAACAGACAGACTTAACTTGGTTAGATGAAACTGAGACTAATAAAAATGTAGAAGTATGGGAAAATTTATGATTATAATTAAGATAAAGACAAAAATTGTAGATAAGCCAAAATTCCATTATAAAGATAAAAAGCATTGTTTTTAAACTATTATTATTTGGCAAAAGACAATAACTTCAATATACCATTAAAAAATAGTTAATTAGAGAGTAACTTACATCTAAATATAGTTTTTTTTTTTATAAAAAAATCCAAAATCATACATGATTCAACATCTATACCAAGCCTACTGCAGAACATTGAGTAGGTCTATAACAGATAAATCAATTGCAATATCTAATGAGAGCCTAATTTTAGACATCCGAAAAATGTGTTATCGAACAGGTTAAGGGAACTGATACGTATCGACTAAAAGAAGTATTTCGTTCATAATAGTTTTTGTGGAAATGACCCGGGTAGTTAATCCGTAGTTTAACACTGACTAAGTAATTAAAGCTAAAATTGGAAAATCCACAATTTGCTAATTGTCTGCTGCTCACATAATTAGTCAATCATGCCTCTCTAAACATAGAAAGTTCACTCTCTAATAGTTAATATTCTGAAAGCTAATAATAGTGATCATTAATAATTTCTGAAAAACTAAGTTCAATCCACTAATTATAATTAATAAATTTTAACAATCTCTCCGTCCCGCAAAAGATGTCTAAAGAACACATTTCACACAATTTAAGAAACAAATTAAAGTAGAGGAGAAAGGTTAAAATAAATCCCAATTTTACGCATATTGGGCCCCATGTAGGTACACTAATGATTTTTCTTTCATAAAACTCGTGGACCCCACTTAAGCACATTTTTGTGGGTAAATTACTCTTTAAATAATAAAATTTTGTATTTAATTGTGTACTTAAATGTGGGGTTAAGGGAATCATTCATATAATTAATTGCCTTTGAGAAAATCATTTTGTATCACTAATTGTTAACATGAAGTATACATTTACTTTTCATAAATACTAAACACATTTATATTTGGCGTGTGTTTCTAATACCAAAAAGTCACCACTTTTATCATGAAATTTGGCTACATATGAACACAACTATTATATTCTTGGCGATGTGTAATACCATCTAACGAAACAAGGAGCACACAAACATATATAGAAAAGAAAAGAAGGTGAAAGAATGTTAACTCAACAAAAAAAAATCAAATTGTTTTTTCTAGTCTTAAGTGAAGCATTTTACTCCATCCGTCCCAGGTTGAGTTTGGTTCATAATTACTTGGATGATAAGGAATAATTTAGAGAGAAAAAAAAAAGTTACATCAAAAAATAATCTTTCAAAATGTGTCAAATTTTTCCTTGTATTTTGCACTATATTAAATACTCCATCTATTCTACGAAAGATGGAAAGGCTATTGCATTTTGCAAATGGTGATCCTCGAACTCAACTCAAGAACGCCTTTTTATTCCAAATTAGTTGGGGTAGGCTGAGAATGATTCCCACATGCAAAAGTAAAAGTAGAAAGGCGAGAAAGAAAACTAAATTAATTAATTAATTAAGAAAAAAATGAAATGTATAATTTAATATAAAAGAATATAAACGGACGGAGTTTTTGAAAAGGCAACCATATATAGAAAAATACACACATGCATGTATATAAAGCTAAAATGGAAACAAACAAGAGAGAGAGAGAGACAAAAAAAAAAGATAAGGCACCCTAACCCTTATAAGTAATTTTTGACCTAACCCTTATATTTTTATCCTGTTACAAGAATTTGATTCTTGGCAACACCTCTATATGTTGACGTTCCAATGTTCAATCAACTTCTCCTCAATTGTTGTCATTTTAAGCTTCTTTCAAACATCCTCATTGCTAGTCCTATCCAACCTTTTTAAACCACAAATCCACCAGAAAACACATTTCAACAACTCTCCTCTCATGCACATGTTGCTTTTTGATTACCCAACATTCAACTCAACATAAAAATTTTGACCTCACTAACTAGACTAAACTCACCGCTCTAATAACAAATTGTTGCTTGAATGCTTTACAATTTGTGTCAAAATTAGGATTCTTGCGATGACGCTTAAATTGAAAGAGGGTGTAATATAACTTTTGTCAAAAAAGTTAAGAATTTAAATTTTAAAAATTGTAAACTCTTATTTTATGTACAATTATATATGAATTGAATATAAACTTGATAATTAATAGTTCTTATAATAAATAATTTTTAATCTCTCACACTTATTAACTATAAGAGGTTGACTCTAAAAGAAGAGTAGACTTTAGCCATCCTAAGATGTTGAACAATTTCCCATTCCTTAGCCGGAAAGACGTCTACATAAAGGAAGGATTAAGAGGAACATAATTAATTGGGTGGTAGAGAGGTGGAAACGCTTGTTTCTTTCATGTTTTGAACCTTAACTCTATAGAACAATATGCTATTGTTGAAACACGAAATAATTGAAATCTTAGATTAAAACATTATGGATGGATGATATGAACTGCTTAAACAAGAATTCTTGAGCATCGAACAACCGGTTCATTTATTCACGACTAAAAAAAGAAGTATTGGATTCCCTTTCAGATAGGCTCTAAATGCGAAGGAAGGTCGAAATGCCAACATGCGTCAATTATTGAATTCACCTAACATGAAGTACCCATTTTGGGAACTTCAAGTGTTTAAGTCACTGAATGAGTAAATCATTAATCACTAAAACGGACTATGTAATGTACTTTGTCTGCTGGGTTACGAGCAGGCATTTTACCAGAGGTTTCTAATCTATTTTAATGGTCAATAATTTTAGATTAGAGATTAACACATATCCTAAGGAGTACTGATTCAAAAGGCAAGAAACCAACAATGGAGTTTGGGTGTTTTGTGGCTGGTTTTTGGATTACTCGAACAGAGATGCAACAGTGACTTTGAGGAGGGATTTCATTGAGTTTGGGGTGTTCTTTGTTGCTGAAACAAACCTTAAGGTGCTCGGTATTATCCCAAAAAGGTCAATGGTTTCCAACTCTAATGGATGAGATTAGTGCTGGTTCTTGGATGCATTTTCCAGTTGTCCTTACGGCGGTGAAACAGAGCACTGACTGTGAGATTTTCAAAAATTTTAGGGCTGATGTGGGTATGTTTGAAGCCGGTGTTTGTATGAGTTGGTGAAGAATCAGTGTTTAAGGAGACAATGAACAGTACTAGGATGAAGGTGATGATGAAAAGTAGCTTCCATGGAATTTGTAAAATTAGTGGGTTCTGGATGTTGAAGAAGAGAGAGTGGCAGCTTCGAAGTAGACAAATGTCCAAGAAAGTGAGCTCTCATTCCAAGTGACAATTGTTAAGATCAACTAACCAACAATGGAGTTGGGGGATTTAGAGAAATGGGGTGTTAGGAAGAGCTTGGAGAAGAATATAGATACGGAGAGAAAAAGATAGAGGAAGGGATAAAAGAATGGCCTAAATAATTTCAATTCATAATACTCATCTACAATTCTTCATACATCAAATACATGCCTTAAATTTATACCACTACCTACGTTAGCTACCAAATTGGGACCAAGAAACAGTACAAGCCACAGCTTGATTACAAGCAGCCCAAAATGGGCTATGGGTCCATTTGGGCACTCTATAGAAATGGCTTGCATTTGTATAGCGGAGAGATGCATTTGAATGACATTTGTTACATGTGTTGTACATTTACAAATGCAGCTTTTCTAAAAGACTATCCAAATGGACCACCAATTTGAATTGACTGGAATCCGAATCCGTACTAGCCATGTGACAACTACTTATAAAATACTCCTAATTAACTAATAAGTCCTTCCACATAATTTATTTACCCTAATGGCTAACGGCGTAACATAGCCCGTCTTAAAGTTTGGGACGATATATTTAGAGAGTCGATCGCCAAAAGAAAAGGTAGGTTACCGAAAGATGTGATCTATTATTCAACAGAGCCAAATCCCTGAAGCCATGCTGAGGCTTAGCCTAATTTGACTCACAATTAGCATTGATGCTAACATCTATTACTAAATACGGCCTGATGTATAACATAGCAGTTCAGTTCAAAACAGTTAAATTAAAATAACAAACTCACCTGATACACAGGTGGATGAAAACAAAAAGTATATGAAAAAGTTCTTATAGTTTAGCTCCTTTATAACTATTATCCAACAGAGACAAAGCCTCGACACTATCAGACCAGTATGCCCAAGCCTAGCCTAATGCACGCAGCTCAAACAGCATGCATGGTGCGATCATCTGTAAATAATACAGAATGATGTATAACATAGCAGTTTGGTTCAAAAAAGTTAAATTATAGAAACACACTCACCTAATACACAGGTGGAGGAACACAAAAGCTAATAGAAAATAGTCAAGATCTGATTGCTTATAGTTCAGCTCCTATAGAGCACTTCTTAGGTTGGTGGACTTAGCAAATAGAACCTTTAGTCGAAAAATCTTTAGGTAGATCATCCTCAAGAACGTGGTCTAGGTAGATATAATCTGCCATTTGCCAGATATGAAGCATGTTATCGTCAGCTACACTAGCCACCACCCAATCCTCACACGGGTTCCATGAGAAATCCGAAATTTTGTTTGTATGGCCACCATGTATGAAAAGCAACTCTGGTGGTCCTTCTTCAGCATCCTCTGGTGTTTGCATTTCACCGATCCTGTTTAAAATGAAACAAACAAACATTTTATATATGATATGCATATCGTTCGCCAGTTGAACAGAACAAAGCCCATGCATCAAACAGAAGAATTATCATAATTATCAGCATTATTTATATCCAAGAGAGACTAACCTGGATGTAATACCATTTATGTTCCAGAATTGAAATCACATAACAAATAAACAATATCATTGACTGGAGATAAAACTTCCACCAAATTCAGAATTATTCAATTCTCCACAAATTGTATTAAAGAAATAATTTACGTATGGCAGCAACACCTGGCCCATTACGATCATTTGGTAAGTAGGTTCATATTTTAAACTCTAAGCACATGTTAGTACATGGCTTCAAAAAGCGCTTATACATCCATATCACCTCCATATTCTAGGTTCGATACCTCACCATAATGTAATAGGCACGAGTAAAAGAATTTCAAAAAAGATCAGGGCTTCCCGCAAGCATAAAGATCCATAACTAAAGATAGAATTGTAATGCCATTTGAATGCAGTTATCTAAATAGAATCCACAGCTCTCAAAAGATAAAGGCTTATGTATGTTGGTTTATATATACTCACCATATCTTTTACCAAGAGCATAATATCCACAATAGAAAACAAAAGGGGGATAAAAGGGGGACTTGAGTTGAGTAAAAGAGAGGAGGAGAGAGAAAAAAAGGAATAGACCTACAAATCATGCTTCACGTAGGTTTGATGATATACGAGAAGTTTCAACAGATTATATCAGCTCCTCCAGCAACTTAGAAGAACAGTGCAAGAAACTAAACACGCTAGGCCTCACTCGTGTTGCTTTAATTAGAGGTTCAAAACTGCCACCCAAATATTTAGCAATGTGTGTACGATCATAATCAATCAGCAGAAACTTACTACCCTCCCAACCTGAAGATATATTAACCCTAAAAACAACAAATACTAAAACGGCTTCCGGTTACTGCAAAGTTTCAACCATTACTGAGATGAGTATTGAAGTTGCACCTCATGCAGGCTACATGTTCACTCAGCTAGTGACATTTCAACTGCAACTAAATATAGTTTCAATCATATATAGATCGGTTGTAAAAATTATCAGACAACAATCTTGAGAGGAATAAACAAGCATAAGCTTTCACAAGAATGGGGTGAATAGACAGTATTGATGAAAATATAAATTTGAAGGAATAATTCATTCTAAAGTAAATATGTTTTAGATTTGTCCATATGTGTATGTGTGTGCGTGTGTACTGTGTGTGAGAGAGAAAGAGAGAAGAGGGTTTCAACAAATAATTCATTCTTAGGATATATGCTGTCCCACCAACAAATCATTCAACATTTCCAAAATAAATTCTATTCGAACTAGTCAAATACGAATATAACCGGTTTTCTTGAAGCCAATTCTTCAAGGAGCCAATCAACACTGACACAAAAGACAAAACACGTGTATATAGGGATAGGAAGAAAAATGCAAAAAAGATGAAGTTCAGACAACAACTTTTCTTAAAATTATTCCAGTCAGACTTAGTTAAGTATGATAATAGACTTGGTTACAACGCAGCTGCTACATCTGGTGCATCAGTAATATCAACAGATAACTTAAAGCTTATGGTTATGGTTATGGTGCAAGAACAAAAGGTAGATAAACCCAGCATTTAGATAAAACTAAACATATCCATATGCATTTCAACAAGAAAACCTAAACTAAAGCTGCATAAAATACCTGCTAATATCCCACACCAGAAGTCTCTTATCATGACTACATGAAGCTAATATTGACTCATGCTCTGGACTCCACCCAACTTGATAAATCTCCTCTCTGTTGTTCATCGCAACAAAAATAAAGTTAAAAAAATATAAGTAATACTCCATGTCTCCATCCTTCCCATAAAAGATGTCTTAAGTACATTTCACATAAATTAAGTATAACAAAAGTAGGGGGAGAATAAAAATGTTCCCATTTTACCCAAAATAGACCCCCACAATTAAAGATTCTTTTTCCTAGTAGTAGTGGGCCCTACTTAAATACTTTTTGAGGATAAAATTGACTTTATATAACTTTGCATTTGATTTGTGTACTTTGGACATTTTTTATGAGAATTTGTTTTTGTATTTCAGCCATCTTCTGTGGGACAAGGAGAGTAATGCATTCACATTATTCAAGTAGTATATAGATACATATATGATTATTGATGCAGGAGTAGGGACAATATTCCGGGCCAAAGAATTAACGACAAATAATGGAAAACAAAGCAAACATTAACTAGGGATTTAAACTCTAGCTAAATAATTAGTATCTCACTAGTGTTTTCAACTCCACGTCTAAACACTAGAAAGGAAAAAATACCTCCACATAGTCGATTACAGTAATAATTCATCTAAATAGCAATAATCTGTAGCATAATAATCTTGGGAATTACTATGCATATTTAAAGGGATAAGATAAAACCCTAATCTTTACTAAAAAGACTAAACTACACTAATGACCCAAAAACATACAAAAACTTGAACAAAATACATAAGCTACCATAAATCCTCAAGTATTGAAATAAATACTACTCGCATCAATCGCTACCTAATTAAAAAACAATAAATAATTAAATAAAGGACAACTCCATTCCTCATCAACTATATTCTTGCGGAATAGTTTCCAGGAAGCTCTAACAAATGAAAGGGAGAATTCTTACTTGTGAGATTTAAAGGTATGTACAGTAGCGGAGAGCCTGCGAAGATCAAATAACTTAACAGTCTGATCGCTGGACCCCGTCAAGACAACCCATTCATTGAAATGATTGAAAGATAAGCAGTTAACCTACAACAGAAACATTTTAAAGAAAAGAAAATTATCATATTCAAACAAAAGTAACATCAAAAATTTAAAGAATACATCACCACAAAATTCATTAGGTCAGATCAAATGAGAATGAGGGATACTCACCTGCATAGACATCCCACATTTATCTAGGGGAACGAATTTGCAAGGCATTCTAGGGTACTTGGTGTTGAGCTTATTAAAGACCAAAGTAAAAGTTCTAATATTTGTGGATATCTTATATTCCAAAATATAATGGCAAAGGGAAAGAAAAGCACAACTCAAAAGAACAAGAAACAAAGAAGACTCCTCGGCTTCACAGTTATTTGAGTCAGGAAAGAAATGGAACTTCCACAAAATCAATACCATATTCCAGGTATATTAAGTAAAGATTGAAAGCTTTACGAACTAAGAAGTGGAATTGTCATTCAATCACTTGCTTCTGAAAATGTTTCCCACACTTGCCGTACAAGTTTACTTGTTAAAATTTTTGAATAATGCTATCCAAATTTCAAAATATTACTATCTTCTCTTGAATCTAATTTTCCAAGTTGAGTGTTGACTGAAAAATATTTTGGAACCGACAAAATCAAGAATGTTGGTTAGTCAGATATGTGATGAGTGGTTTTATTACCTATGCATTTGGTATCTTTTAGCTTGATAATTTGTGAATCTCCAAGTACTTTCTGTTACTTTTATGTGTTTTTATCTTGTTTTGTAGGAGGGTTATAGGAGACAAGGTATGAAGCGAATTCGAGCAAGCCTTAGTTTTTTTTGGAACAGAGTTTAGGCGCCGCAGCGCTAGACCATGCCACCCTCTCGGATCAACAGGCGCTGTAGCGCAGGAATGGGGCGCCACAGCGCTAGCACTAGTTAGACTCTTGGGCGTTAAGGCGCTGCAGCACAGGAAACAAGCGTTGCGGGGCTTCAGGCCGGCTCGCGGATGCTTTGTTGACTTGGAGTTGGATTATTGAGTTTGTTAACTTATAATGGGATACTGCTTCTGCTAGGTTTTGTCAAGAAAGTACAAATACTCATCTTTGGAGAGCGGTAAGGAGGAGCACTAGAAGCAAGGATTATTGATCAGATCTGAAGAAAAAACAAGTGAATGATAGCAAAGATTGAAGGCTGAGTTTAGGTATCGAGCATTAATTACAGATTTTTATCTCTAAACTTTTCATTTTATTTTTGTAATCTGAGGATGTTATTTAATTTTAGGATGATATTTTCTTATTTAGATATGAACTAAATTTTAGATTAAGATTACAATGGAACACAATGATTAATTTGAATTAAATTACTCTCTTTTTAATTATTGATAATTATATGCGACTCGTTTATCATATTTTGTGCTTCATGTTTATTTACGTGGCTAGTAATTTATATGGTAACCTATATGAAATTAGGAGATGGATTATAAGTTTAGACCTAAATACGATGATATATGATTATGATTATTCTGCTCAAGATGAAATACATAATTTGTGTATAGGATAGGAATATACCTATATGTCATATGTAACCATTGTGAGAATCTGATCTTAATGACTTCTTTTCTAATTTATTTCATATAGAAATATAGTGATTTATTTAGAAGGGAGATGTTTATTTAACCATCGAAAGAGATTTAAAATAATTAAGAATTCTCAGTTAACGATTTGTTATGATTATTTAATTAAGAAGAGAGTGAAGAGATTTGAGTGAGACGTTGGGGGAAATTGTAATATTAAGTTTTATTAATCTGGTATTAATCCTTAGTCACTAGTTTAGTTGATAATTTAAATAGATTTTATTTTATAAATTTAATTCAATTGTTTAGATAAGATTGATTTGGTATAATTTTAGTAATTGGTAGTTATTAGAATTAATTCCTTGTGGGAACGGTACTCTACTTTTCACTATATTACTTGTTGATTATCTATATTTGCATGCAAATTGCTAATTAAAAAATTAGGCAATAATATGAATGTTACTAGACTACTAGTACAAATGAGTAAATACTAATTATTTTTATATTCAACATAATCATACTTGGCGTGCTAGTCAGATTGAAAAATCCCTATTACATACACACATTTGCATACACGCAAACCATATTATATGGATAAACGAATATACCAAAGTAGTAAAATTCTTGTACCCACCTCTCTTTCATGAGCAACTACAGTTTGAGAAGGCTTGGCAACTGAAGGAGATCGGAGATCCCATATATGCAAATGTAGATCCTCCCCGACTGAACCAAATAAGTATTCATGCCTCTGATGCCATGCTACATCTTCTACAATACCTTCATGAGCCTATTTGGAGACAATGTTAAACTTTTAAAAAAATACAAAATCACATTTCGATGATTTAAAACATGGTACAAGGAAGAGGGATCAATCTGGAATTTTATGTGAATGATGATGGAATACTGTCTAATTTCTAATTTTGGAATAGAGTCGTGTCTTGTAATTTGTTCATGTTAGGACAGCAAGTTGCTAGTTAAGTGTTTATTATTCACTTTTAATGAGCCATTAAGAACTTATTTCACAATTTCTTTGCTAGTCAGGGCTTCTATTGTGGTTCATGAGTCTTACTTTGGGGCATTATGTTATTCACTCGTTTAATACTATTATTAAACATGCTAAACTAACAAGAGTTTATTAAAGATAAATAGTAGCAAGAAATAAGAATGTTAGCTGAAATGCGGCCCTTTCAGTTCGTGAAACCGATACGGGTGCACGGTATGCTGTGTAGGCTGAAATACAATATAATTGGGTAGCTTTATATAAATGCTTATAGTTAAAAAATTTCTTAGAATCTAAATGCTACACAACTAAGTTTTATAGGGAAAAAAATAGTTGATTGTTTTATAATAACTTAGTATAAATGTGATGTTTGAGTATCTAAACTAAGTTATAGGTAAAACAATAAAGAAAAGTTTCGGTACGCTACATTAGTATCGGTACGTAAAAGAATCACGTTTGACTATGCAAGTACCAATACGTGATTCATTAGGTCAATAAAAATATATGGTAATTCTGAATTTACAAGATAAACATACCTCAAAAGTCTGAAAAGCATCTAGAACCTTATTTTCTGGTTTTACATTAATATCCCACAAGCATATCTTAGAATCATCAGAACCACTTAACAGATGTCCATGTTTAAGCCGACTCCATGACAAACCGAATCCTCCAGCACTATGGCCCTTTAACCTCAAATCAGGACTGCATGTGCCTCCAAAACTAGGAAAAGATGGGTGTTTCCTACTATCAAACATGTATACGTCAGCACTTGCTGTCTTGGTGGCAATGATAAAAGGGTTTTGCGGCATATAACGAGCCCGGTGAACATGCCCATCATGCTTAATTTGTTGGATTATATGTACCTGAAATTGAAATTTCTATTTAGAAACAAATACAAATAAAAGCTGTACAGAGCACGGTTTTATCAAGAAGCATAATAATCTCATGAAACTTTGTGTGTGTGTGTGAGAGAGAGAGAAATTGTGACCTAAATTCTCGCAATCACCTGACTTCTCAAATGGAAAAGACGACAAAAAAGTGAGAAACAAACTAACAAAGAGTACAAGATTTGGAAGCAAAACACTCCTTCACTGTAATTACCCATGCACTTGATTGGCAGGAAGGAAATCAATAAAGAGTAGAACACGTCAAATGTTCATCATTTATCTCAACCTTATTAACTGTAATGCCTAACTTTAGTAACTTAGTTTACTAAATAGGATGCATCAAACATCATGTCTATATACCATCTTAATTGCAGATACCCTGAGATATATAATACAGAATAAATTATCATTCTTAAAAAGTAAAAATCACCATTTGGAAATTTGGACCGTTGTGGTATATAAAAAAATTACTTCCAATACTTTACCTTTTCAAGATAAATTCATGAACATGAAAAATAAAATAAAAGGACAATTATCTGGTTTGTAAAGCTTACTGAGCAAACATCAGTACATCACCAATTCCTCCCCGCCAGATTTTAAATGTTCCTTGATTCAGTGACCCAAATGTGAACTAGGAAACCTTCAATTACATAACCTGACTAAGTAAATGTGGTTGACTAAATCACCGACTCCTGTACCTAAACAGTAAGCAACTAAGCACCCACTTAGCATCCCCATATCTCACTTTGAATGGAGTCAACCTTTTCAAACCAAGCGAACCCCTTTTTTGGAAATCATTAAATTTACTAATTCAATCAACCAATTTCAAGTTACAATATAACACAACTATCTCTAATTCAATTCATAAACAGTTTACTCTCTAAACCAAAACCCTTACTGTAAAAATCATTTATATAGCTTCATTATTTCTCGTCGAACGCCGAAATAAATTTCAAGATCACAAAAGTCCAATATCAAGATATGTAAAATCATTAATTCACACTATTGCTAGTTCAATATTTATTTATAATTAATGCCGAACCAAAACCATAAAAAAATTAACTTTTTTGTAAACAACAAAAAGTTACTCCTTTCTCAAACTAATCATGCAACAATTTAATGAAGACACTGAAAGAAACACTAGATCAATGTGAAAAAACAGAATTAACAAATGCTGCCCTTTTCAATATACGCACAAAAAAATCTCACACAATCTTACTAGTTCCCAATTAGTATGTTCTAAAAAACACCCAAAAAATCTAACTCTCTATGTAAATCAATAAAATATTCATTTTTGCCTATTTGAGAAAGTAATCGTTTTGCAACCAATTCAACAGAAGGACAATACATAACTAACCCATAGAGGGGAAAAAATAATAATCTTTATACTTCAACACAGCTATCAATAATTAAACTTTTAGTCAGTAATTCTTCAAATCAAAGCACCAAAACTTCCACATACAACCAAAAACTAAAAACTGCATGCACGGACAAACAAACAAATTACCCAATTCAGTAAATGTGGTAAAAAAAAATCCTAAATAACCGATGAACTATTAAAATAAAAAAAAATAACCCAAGATTTATGAAATTTAAACCTTGGAGTTGGCGGCAGTAGTGAGAATAATCTTCGGGCTCCCATCATCATCAGCATCAGCCTCAGGCTCGTAACTGCCGTCATCATCATCATCATGTTCGTCTCCATCTTCATCTTCCTCTTCATCTCCATCTTCGGAATCTTCCTCTTCAGAATCTTCGTCTTTAAGGGGGAGCTCCACTTGAACGAGTAAGAGATAATTGGGCTCGTTATTCATGGTCTGGGTCCCGAGAACCAGGGTCTGAACAGCGTAATCTTTGCCAGACGGCTCCTGCCAGTCGGGAAGCCACTCCACGGTGATAGAAGGCCATTCGATCAACTGCGTGATCATCAAATTGTACAATTGAGGAACGTTTTTCATCCATTGCTTGCACTCTTCGTCGATCAGCCTCTCCTCAGCTCGTCTCCCCATTTCGTAATCCCTTTCTCTTCAATTGGGAAAATGTGGGTTGGAAAATTCACCTCCTCTGAAATTAATGGAGGAAAATGAACTGAATTTTGCTTTCTATGTGAATTTGGAAAGAGAAATTTTGGAGAGAGAAAAAATTTGTGAGGGCGACAGGGGCAAGGACAGTGACAGTATACTGCAAACGCGGAGATTTCGAGGGATTTTATACAGCGGAGAGAGATCGAGTGGAGTGAGCTTACCTGGGCTAATACTTGGGCTTTATGTATGGATTGTTTTCTTGAATATAATAGGCTCGTAGAAAAATGAGTTCTTACTTGAAAACTCGAATGAATTTGAGTTGTTTATAATTTAGATTAATCTTAAAATGTATGTGTAATGGAGTCAAAGCTTTGAAATTTATATTTTATATTTTGGATATATTAATAGATTAAATTAATCGAGTTTTAATTAAATTTGGTATGTTTCGATGAAACTTGAGATGTACTCGTGAAATTCTTTCGATCAAATTTAGTATTTTTCAATCAAATTTAGTATGTTCTAATTAAATTTGGTAAATTCTGACAATTAGTTTTTGGTCTGTTCCAATAAAACTTCATACGTGTTCTTGAAATTTGATATATTCCGGTTAAATTTGGTATGTTTGATCAAATCTAATTTGTTTCGACCAAATTCTCAATCACATCAAACATAATATGATCATACGTGTTTATAGTATGATCATGTTTGTTTGATTTATCTTACTAGTAGATTTTCACTAAATTCTCAAACATATCAAACGCAATGTGATTTAAAAAAAATAGTTAGAATATTAATTATTATGAATATTGTCAAAAAGCCGACGAATAAAGTATCACCGATAACGTAGTACCACTTTCTAATCCTTTTAACTAGGATTGTTCACCCAATGTCTGCGTATCTGACGCACATGATCTAAGAGTATAAGGGTTTGAAAGTGTATGATCTAGGCATTAAAGGAGAAACACCAGTTGTGTAATAGGTAATTCTTCTGTCTTTATGCGTTAGAGATAAAATATATTATGACACAATAGTTTTCGATCTACGTTACGTGGATATAAGAAAAAGGAAAAAGTAGTAAATCAGTTGTCATCATCTCCAATGGTCATTTATTTTAACTCAATCATTATGTTAGTTTAATGTCCCGCTTGAGGTGTGATCTCAATAATAATGATCAATTTTTTTTAACAATTTGACCACAGTTATGAAAAAAAATAAGAATAAAAATAAACAAACGATAGTTAACAAGTTTTAAAAGTACAGAGTTCCCATGAATAAGGTATGTCAATAAGTGAAAAACTACAATTCTAATAAAACACTTTAACCATTTTAAGATTCGAGAAAATGGTGGATGTTGTATATGTTGTGATATTGTGAATTAGTAAAGTCCCATATTGGACACACAAGAAGAAAATTAAGGACATGTATACTCTATAATATACCATAGATCTAACAAATTAATCTTTTAAGTCAAAATATAACTTTAAATGAATATATATGGGTAAGATGTTCCTTACAACTTACATCAAGTTATGCCTATATAGGCTAATACTCAAAGGAGTATTAAGAAAATTAAGGACATACATAAGTTAAGTTTTTAAATCTCACATTAAAACATAAGAAAAGAAAATTGAGAACGTACATAAGTTAATATTTTTGACTAAAATATGATTTCAGATAAGTATATATTGACCGAATATTCTTAACAGTACATTCTACAATGAAATACCATGTGAGTGGAAATATAACCAAAAAGTACACAAAATATAACGTTGAAAAATTTCAATAGCCGAAAAGAATTAATAATGAAACATAAATATAAGCCCTCACACATGTCAAAATATACAATTTACCAACGCATAATTTAAAATAACAACCAACTTTTAAATGCATTCTTTTAGAATATTGGACAAAATTTATTTATTTAGAGGAAAGTAAATTCTTACAAAACTAACTTTGTTAGTAAAAGTGCAACTAATTTGAGGCAAAATGGGGTTGAGAAAATAAGCCATGACTATATCTATAATATCTTAAACGCATAATTCACAGGTTGTTTAGAGTGGATATCATTTTATTGGTTTTGTGTTTATTTTATAACTATTTTAATTATTTGCAAGTTTAATCTCAAATAGATGAAGTAAATCTTATAGTTTGGTTGGAAATAATCTAATTTTCGTTTTCATCAATAACTTACTGTCTGTTCGGGAGCTATTTATAAACTGGTCAACCCAACTTATAAATAATTAAGCCAAAAAACTGTTCGGTAGTAACTTTTTTTGTACTTATAAGTTAAAAAAAGAAGTCAAAAAAAGAAGTAACTATTTGTTGCTTAAAAAAACTGACTTAAAAGTCATTTTTTTTAAAGTTGGTCAACGGCTATGAAATGACATAAATTCTCTCTTTTATTTTTCTAATGTTATTCTTATTGAAGGACATTTTAGTAATATTTATATTTTATTTTAACTTATTAGTCATTATTAGCCGAACACATCCACAATTATTATTTATAATTTTTGACTTATAAATAAAAGTGAGGTCGAACACTTTTACTTATAAATCTATTAAAATTTTAACTTTAAGTCAAAAAAATAAATTATTCCCGAATAGACCCTTAATGATCACAATTTAATTGTCAAAATATAGTTATTATCAATTTAATAATTATATGTTGATAATATTTTGTTACACTAAGCAAGATGAATCAAAATACATATACGATGGTATTTTAGTGGTATAAAGTGCATTTTCATATCGCGTGATGAAGTTAGGGTTCAGTGCCTCCATCAGGTTGTTCGAGTGCCTCGTGTAACTGAAACGAACGAATGCATGAAATAGTTTTCTGTAAATCTATCTTCGATAGAAAAATCAGTAATAACTTTTAGAAGATTTTAAGATTCTTATAGTGTGTAAAATGCATATCAAAAGTCCTCATAATTTATAGTGATATTTACATCACGTGTTCGCATTATTTGCGGATAAGATTATGTTCATGATAAGCCCGAATGTATAAGGATGAGAGTTCATTTTCGCTACTACTAATTTTTAAGTGTTTGTATAATTATGGAATGTCTCGGGCATTAGGCTTTGGGTTTACCTTAATTGAGTTTGGGACGTTTGGGCGCCATGCAAGGCTTATACATCATGGTTTTGGCATCACCTTTGCATCATATGCCATGCAAGTTAAGTTCTGGCACTATGAGGAAGATTCGAGCACCACGAGTTATAGGCTGTTTGATAAAATTGAATAAAATGGTTTTGAATATTTAAGTCATTTAAATGAGTTGAATGAATTAGAATTCTAAATGAAAAAAGTTATTTGATAGTTGATATGTCTGAAACATATGAATAAGTGTATTTTACAATTTAAACCCTCAAAGCTGTTTTAAATTGTTTAGTTTATAGCATTTTAAATTGTTTAGTTTATTTTTTTTTTAATATTTATACTTTAAAATTTTCTATCCAAAATATCTAATATTAAAAAAATTAAAATGACTTTTTTTGGAATGCAAAGATTATTTCACTTTATAAATTATAAATTTATAAATTTTTTGGACATCATTATGCTATCGAATTGAATGACAAGATCTAGTGAATAATAACAAATATCTCAGTGCTAGGGAAGGAGGAAAAAAGACATAATAAGCCTAAAGCCCTGACTGCGATTTGATTTGTTTTTACGGTATGTTCTGGGGCTTATTCTTCAGGTCTATTTTTGGGGCTTTTCTTCATCTTCAAAGAGAATCTCTACTAAACAAAACTGCTTGCACTGAGGATTAGCCGGCAATCGGAGGTGAATAATTGAGAACTTTTTCAACGAAATCTTCTCTTTTCAAGTAAAATATAACACCCATTATTTTTCATCATTATCTCCTCATTTATTTTTCCGAAGATCTCACACTGGAATTAAAAGAAATGGCGGATGAATTTGAAGTCGGTTATTTTGATCCCGATGCGGATGAGAATTGGGGGTAGAAGAGGGCAACATGCATTAAAATACCATTCAGCAGGCTTTAGAGATTATTCAGTTATCAAAAATAAGCTGATTCGGTAAGTGGTATTAAGAATCATTCAGATTACTATTATGCGCAAACAAACGGTCTTATCGGTTCAGTGGTTCAGATTTTAGACTATTCAGATGTATTAATTTCTAAACAAACACTCCTTTAGGGCCTGTTCGGATCATTTTTTTTTTTTTACTTAAAGTTAAAATTTTAGTAAATTTATAAATTAAAATTTTAGTAGATTTATAAGTTAAAGTGTTCGGTATCACTTTTACTTATAAGTCAGGAATTATAAGTAATAATTGTGGATATGTTTGGCTAATAATGACTTATAAGTTAAAATAAAATGTAAAGATTACTAAAATAATCTTCACTCAAAAGAATATGTTAAAATAAAATAGGGCAAAATGAACATTTCAATAGGTTTGACCAAAACTTAAAAAATAACTTATAAGTCAAAAAAATAAATAAGTAAAACTTATTTATTTTTTTGACTAATAAGTCAACTTATAAGTTGGCATATAAGTCATTTTCGAACACTAAATATTAAAAATCAACTTATAAGTTGGTCCCGAACACCCCCTTAGAGACAAAAAGCAACGCTCGGGGCAAGGCTTTCTAGCAAGGATTTGGGCATCAAAAAGAACACCACCCATTCCATGATTGTTTGTGCATCAATGCTTGTTGGGCTCGGGCGTTAAACGTAAACTGTATTGGCCTTGGGCCTCAGGCACGTACCGAGTTAGTCTCGAGCCATTACTCTTTAATAGTACATTAGATTTTTTATTGGAAAATATTTTTATATAAAAAAATAATATTTTCTATTCACGAGAAATCATGGAGAAATATCAAATTTTTACTTAGAAATATCAATTTTCTCTTCTTTTTGCTAAATAAAACAGATCATATTATGTAATCTGTTTATAGCTTATTCGACAAAATATTTTTAAAAATATAATAATTAATCATGAAGCATGTAACCTATTTTGATATTTGTGTTATTTTATTTTATTCATGCGTTTGTGCGTCAAATGAGCTAATTTTATATTATACAATCGATTTTTGATCTATGCCGTGCTTATTTTTTGTAATTGGATTGCCAATAATTTCATTCGTTTTTCTTGTTTCTCCTTTCCCGTTCACAATATATTTCTACTTCTGTTATCGAAAATTATAATAAATAAATGTTAACATACACGGCGTTTCAAAATTTAAAATACATTTAAAAAAAATAGACATTTAAGGAAAAATTTACGTTCTCCAATACACCCATAATATCAACTAAAAATTTAGTAGAAGTAATGTAACGTCAAAAATATGGTAAAAAAAGAAACGACAAATTATAAAAATTAGCATCCACTAACACATACATTGCATGTATGAATTATGTAAGGATAATATAAGAATTTTATAAAATTTAAAAGACTAAATAATAAGATAAAAAAAAATACCGTGAAAAGAACAAGTAGTAATATAATTAAATTTACAAGGACAAAAAAGAAAAAAGAAGAAGCATGACACGATGATAGACACTTTATCAAGACGCTTTATGATATAAATAATATCACTTTATAATCTTAAAATAAAATACTGTCTAATTTGTCTAATTTTTACAACCGATACACAGAGGAGATAAACAAAAAGAGATTATTTTCCAAAGAAAAAGGAATTACTAACTACAGAAACAAACATTGGAGTAACACAAAAAACAAACAGAAAGAATCAAGATATAATTGCTTAAAAGATAATTCAGTTCCTATAGAGCTAGGTTGGGAAATTTAATTTATCCCACGGAACCTTTATTCGAATCATCTTTAGGAGCATCATCCTCGTCAAGATAGATATGATCTCCCATCTGCCATATTTGAAGTATGTTATCTTCAGCTACACTAGCTACTACCCAATCTTCACAAGGGTTCCATGAGAAATCCGAAATTTTGCTTGTATGGCCACCATGAATGAAAAGCAGCTCTGGCGGGCCTTCTTCAGCATCCTGTGGTGTTTGCTCTTCGCCAATCCTGTATCAAGTGAATCAAGCAAACAACAATATTTAGTGTGCGCTCTGAAATTAATCAATTATTAATAATTTCTTTGCCAATCTCGAAGAAATTTTCGGTATTATTGATATCCAAAAAAGACAAGCCTAAGTTCTTGTTCA
This sequence comes from Hedera helix, assembly GCA_947179155.2. NCBI lineage: Eukaryota > Viridiplantae > Streptophyta > Magnoliopsida > Apiales > Araliaceae > Hedera > Hedera helix. The sequence continues at coordinate 33,343,742 of OX359284.1, read as the reverse complement.
TCTACCGGTGTTCAGTGTGTTTCAAGTTCCAAATGCATTTGAGAATCTTATTCATCTAAGAATAACTTATTCAAATGTAACTTCAAATCTTATTCATCTAAGAATAACTTATTCAAACGCAACTTAAACAACTCACATGCAGCGTTTAGACAAATGCTAGTAACCGAACAAATGCTAAATGTAATACCATTGAAGTTCCAAAAATTGAGCTCCCCTATTCAAATCACATAAGAAACAAATGACATATCATTGACAGGTTATAAAGCTCCCTCCCAGTTAGTTCAATACTTTTTGAAAGGCGAACATATATAGAGAATAAAGATGTAAATATTAATACTCGGGATTAACGACACCTCTTAATTCTATGTTTGACACCTCACCTCTAAATTCCAAAAACAATCAAGCTTCTAGCAAGTATAAAGACCCAAAACTAAAGGTAGAAGCATTGAAATGCTAATTAGATGCAATTATCTACAAAGAATGCACAGTTCTCGAAATGAGGAGCATTGAAATGCTAATTAAACCAAGAGCATTTAATATCCACAATAAAAGAGAAGGTGGAGGAGCATAAAAGAAAAGGATAGACCAGTAAATCTCGGCTTCACTTGACGTTTGATGATATACAATAAAGTTTCAAAAAGATAATATCATAACCTCTGTCAAGTTAGAAGAATAGTGAAGAAACTAAACACACTTTGTCTGTTTCATGTTTCACTCGATTAAAAGTTAAGAACTGCCACACAAATACTTAACAATGTGTCTACGATTATAATCAATCTCCCAACCTGAAGATATATTAATCCTAAAAATGTTAATACCAATATACCAAAACGGCTTCCAATAACTGGAAGGTTTCAAACAGGACTAAGGTGAGTACCTAAGCTGCACCTCACACTAGCTACATGTACAATTAGCAGAAGCATTCTATATATGCGTGTGTGGGGGTGGGGTGGGATGGGGGGAGAGAGAGAGAGGGAAAGGGGGAGGGAGAAAGAGGGGGAGTAGGTGGTAAGCAAATATGTTGCACACAAAGAATGCATTCAATAGTTCTAAAATTTTCCAGTCAACAAATTTGAAGACATTTACTGTTCATGGAACCAGTCAACGCTAGGACAAGAAGCAAAATACATGAATATAGAGGGGTAGAGAGGAAAAGCAGAAGAAGAGAATGAAGTTCAGGCAACAATGATAATCACAATGCAGATCAGAAAAACAAATTTACAAAAATGCAAGTCTCGCCAAATTTACCCATTTCACGCATGTAGGGCCTTAGAAATTCTGTACATAGTTCCATTCAATATTTTTAACATTCTTTAGATAATACAAAATGGTGGATTGAAGTCCACTTGATTGCCAAGATAATTGACTTAATTACCATCCAGCTGGTTGGTGCATAAGCAATATCAAATACTCCCTCCGTTCTGAAATATGGAATCAATTTTAACCTTTTAAAGTGAAGTTTAGATGTTTTCAAATTAAAAATTGATTTCATTCATTTAACTTTATGAAAATGATAAATCTTGTGATTAATATCTCAAATGAATTCAAAAAATCAAAATTTGATCCTACAATTTGGAACACTTTTAAAGCATTTGGTGCAAGACCAAAGATCAATAAAACCCAGCATATCTGTAAAACCAAACATATCCACATTCGACTCAACAAGAAAATCTAAAAGTAGGCTCATGTAAATACCTGCTAAGATCCCACACCATGAGTCTCCTACCAAGACAACATGAAGCTAATATTGTCTCATGCTTTGGACTCCACCCAACTTGAAAAATCTCCTCTCTGTTGTACAAACAACAAAAGTTAAGTTGATAAAATATACAATCAGTAAAATATAAATAATACAACATGCACATACATTATATATATATATATATGAGTATATTCTGGGAGAATATATAATAGTTCTATACTTTCATAGATATCAAAGAAAGTAAGTTGTAACACAAGCAAGGGAGACTTCTTACTTGTGACAGTCAAAGGTATGGAGAGCATTGGAGAGCCTGCGAAGATCAAATAACTTAACAGTCTTATCTGTGGACCCTGTCACCACAACCCATTCATTGAAAGGATTGAAAGCTAAGCAGTTAACCTGCAAGAGAATCATTTAAAAGAAAACAATTATCTACTTCAAACAAAAGTAACATCACAAATTTTATGAAAGTAGGTATCACCCCAAAATTCTTTAGGACAACGAAGAAACAAGAGAATAAAGCAAACTTGCCTGCATAAATATCTCACAAATATGTAGGGAGACGAATTTTTAAGGCCTACACGCCAGGCGTAAATGTGCTTGAGCTTATCGAGGACCGAAGTCCAAGTGAAAGCTCGAACATTTGTGGATAGCTTACCCTTCCATTTAATGGGAAGGGGAAAGAGAAGCAGAACTCAAAAGAATAAGAAGCAAAGATGAGTCCTCAACTTCTCGATCATTCAGATTACGAAGAAATAAAACTTCATATTATATTATGTAAAGATTGGAGCTTTATGAAAAAAAAAAATGAAATTTCCAAGCAAGAGAATGCTTCTGAAATACTTTCCATAATTGCCACATTAGTTCAATACAATGTTGTCAAAATTCCAGAATATTACAATATTCTCCATGGAACTGATTTTTCAAGTTGAGTGTTGACTGAATAATGTTTTGAATGGATAACATCAAGAATGGTAATCAGAAATAAATGTTACTAGTACAACTGAGTAAATACTCGTTATAACTACATTCTATATAAACTTAACATGGCGCTACTCAAATTGAAAAGTCCTGATTACACACAGACAGGCATAACATATATACAAATATAAACATATTAAATGGATAAATGAGTACAATGAAGTTTTAAACTCTTGTACCCCACCTCACTTTGATGAGCAATTACAGTTTGACTTGGCTTTGTGACAGATGGAGTTCGGAGATCCCATACATGCAAGTATTGATCGTCCCCAACTGAACCAAATAGGTATTCATGCCTCTGATGCCATGCTACATCTTCTACAACACCTTCATGAATCTATTTTCAGGAGATATTAAACTATAGTAATAAAAGTACAAAATCTCAAACAGATGAAATGAAGCATGGTACAGGGAAAAGGGCTCAATCAGGAATTCAATGTAGCTGGTGATTGAATATTGTCTAATAAAGAGTTTAAAATTAAATTATGTCTTGTTATATGTTCTGTTAAGGTCAGCAAACTGATGATGAAGCTTTTATTTCAGCTTTTAATAAGTCATGGGAAGCTGAGAGCATTTTCAGAATTTCAATCTTTGCTAGACCGGGCTTCTAGTTGAGCTCTATTAGTCAACTATTTGTTATTGACTCATTTTATCAAACATGACTAAACCCACTAGATATAAAGCATGTGTTAGAAATACGAAAACATACCTTAAACGTTTGCAAAGCATCTAGAGCCTTACTTTTTGGAGATGCATTAATGTCCCACAAGCATATCTGGGCATCATCAGATCCACTTAATAGATGGCCTTGTTTAAACTGGCTCCACGACAATCCGTACCCTTCAGTACTATGGCCCCTTAACCTCAAATCAGGACTGCACGCACCTTCTAGAGGAGGCTTAGATGGGTGCTTGCTATAATCAAATACGTATACTTCAGCACTTACTGTCTTGGTGGCAATGATAAAAGGGTTTTGGGGCATATAACGAGCCCGATTGACCTCGCCATCATGATTAATTTGTTGGATTATTTGTACCTGAATACGGATTTTTTTAATAGATTAAAATAATTAAAAGAGTCTTTGAAACAAAATATCATTAATAAAATTCAATTCAAACTTATTAAATAAACGTATAATCAAACTCAAATATCATAAAATAAAGAGCATACAATATTTGGCTTACAATTTCATGTATGATATTAGTTGATTAAGATATATATTTTGACTTTTTAAAGTTAATTTTAAGAGAGAATAAGTTTAATTGGAGTGAGTGGTTCCAAATGATATAGCAAACTTAAATATAATACACGTAAATAAATCAAAATTTATGCTTTCAATTGAGATGGTGAGATTGAATGAGAGATTTATCATCTTATGAACAAAAGGAAAATGAAAACTGTCATTACACCATATATCCCACCTCTCCCGAATCCAGTAATAAAATTGTTGGGCCTCTCTTTCTCAATTTAGTACCACGATATAGAGGAGAGACATGGGATGAGGGTCGTTGGGGGACCCCAGTGGTACTAAACCAGACAAACCCTTTATCCCACCTCTACCCCCCCCCCCCCCCCACCACACACACACACACACACACACACACTCACACACACAAGAAAAATCATAATAACAAACTTATACAAATCCAATATAAAATATACGCAAAATCATTCCTTGAAATTATTGCTGTATTTTTTTATTTTTTTTGAAATAAATGGTAAATAAAATCCATAACGCGTGAAACTTTTAGTAAAAGTACTCTTTTCTTTCTCAAACTAATCATGTTCCGATTTGACAAAGATACTAAAAGAAAAACTAAATCGATGTGACCATCAAAATGTCGAATACTGTGTTTATAATGGATACCGAAAACAATGTAACACACTCTTAGAGGGTGTTCGGAACCAACTTATACGTTGGTCTACCAAACTTATAAGTTGGTAAGTTAAAATAAGTGTTCGGCCACAACTTCTTTTTTTACTTATAAGTCAAAAAAAAGAAGTAGGTTTTTGGAACTTAAAAAAAATGACTTATAAGTCTTTTTTTTTTAAGTTAGTCAACTCTAATGAAATGACAAAAATGTCCTCTTTTATTTTTTTAACATTCTTCTTACTAAAGTACATTTTAGTAATATTTACATTTTACTTAACTTATAAGTCATTATTATCCGAACACATCCACAACTATTACTTATAATTCACGACTTATAAGTAAAGTGATGCCGAACACTTTTACTTATAAATCTACTAAAATTTTAACTTATAAATCTACTAAAATTTTAACTTTAAGTTAAAAAAAAAAAGTCATTCCCGAACGGCCCCTTAATAGTTCAATTTTCAAGGAGCATAGGCCAAACAAATTCCCCAAAATAAAACACACTGTATACATACTTCATTTATTCCCCAATTGAAGAAAATGTCATATTACATATCAAATAGACAATCACACACATTTTTGCCATCTAACACAACTGTAACTAATTAAACTTTAAACAGCAATACAATACTGAACAAGTCCGCAAAAACTCAACAAAGATAATGAGGAAAAACACTAAATCATGCAACCAAAGTCACAGTAACCAAACATTATACCAATCTAACAAACAAAAATAAGTAATCTTTACCCTCTATCAGACACAACTCAAATCAAACCATGAAACATTTACTTCAACCCAGAGCCTCAAAAACTCCCAATTTTTTAAAAATTGTTTTCACTTGCATAAAGTAGACAAATTTATTAATTCCCAATTCAGCAAATGTGATAAAATCCATAAACAGACAACAGATTATACAGATAAAGAAAGAATTACAAAATTAAACCTGGGGGCTGGCGGCACCAGAGACGCCAACATCGGGGCGGCTATCCTCTTCATGGCTGGTACCGTTTTCGAAATCTTCAGAGGGGAGTTTGACCTGAGCGAGCATAAGATAATTGGGCTCGTTTTCCGAGGTATGGGTGCCGAGAATCACCTTCTGGACGGCGTAATCTTTGCCCGGCTGTTCATGGCGGTCGGGGAGCCACTCGACGGTGAGAGAAGGCCACTCGAGAGCATGGGTAATCACCAAATCGTACAAAAGGGGAGTATTTTTCTTCCAAATCTTGTATTCTTCGTTAATTTGTCTCTCATCTAACTCCCCTCTCATCTCCTCATCGTCTTTACCCATTTGGGAACTGGCGGAGCTGCGAAGGATGTGGGTCCCAAGTTAAATTCCTCTGTTGGAATTGGACTCAATTGTTTTCTCTCCGTGAATTTGGAATGATAAATGGTGGGAATAATTATCGCAGAAGGTCTTGCAGAGAAGAGAGAGGAGGGAGAGGGTTTAACCGGAGAGGTGACGTAGCCCGTAGGCTAAGAAGCGAAAGATATACTGCTATTCTACTGGTAAATCAAACTATTTCAGCAATTACAAATTATATGATAAAAAGGATTATAAGGTTGACTTGTAATTATCAATCCAATTCGTTGGATACAAATAGCATATAAAACATAAAATATATATCTCAATATATAAAAAATAATAATTACTTTATCTTAAAAATGTGTGACAATTTAAATCTAAATATTAATTTATTTCTCTATCTTTCTTCTTTATTCCCAAAATCTCTCTATTATTTTTCTGCCCATATTTTTATAACTTTTATGTAACTACTTATTTTTTTTTTAATTGTACACACAATATGTGTCACCAATCCTACTATATATTATTAAACTTTTCCTATTTTATTAAAGAAGGCTAATAGAAATAATAATTATTTTTTAAAATTGTGTCACTATTTTTTCTTTCTCTATTTTATTTTTATTTTTATTTTTTCACTCAGTCATAACCTCTTTATTTTAAATTTATTTATTTATTTTTACATACATATAAAATGCACATATATCATATAATTATATGACTAGCATAAATAAAATAAAAAAAAATTAATTTATATGTTAGCAAATTTATATTATAAAACTTTAATATTCACGTCAAATCAATATAATAATTATTTAATAAAATAACCTATTACATTAATGAGACATATATTATATTTGGTTCATATATTATAGATATTAATTAATTGCTATTACATTAATTTTTAACTTTTTTATTACATCAACCAATTGATTCATTGACTCATTAGGTTCGTAACGTAACGTAATGAATTATAAAAGACAAAAATAGTAATGATTATAATTGAATTGATATTTTGGTGTATAATTTATTTTATTCATTGCATACAACTTTATAATTTAATAAACTAAATATAATTTTAAATAAAAATTTGATATTTTTATAAAAAAATTAATATTTCTATAAGGTCTCACTCACATAAAAAAATAAATAAAACACACTGTTATGTAAGTGAGATTTTGTTAAAATATTAATTATCTTTTAAATATAACGTAATATCATTACAAGCACTATATAAAATGTTAATAACCAATTAAATAAATATGTCATAATAACTTATTATTATTATTATTATTATATTACATAAATTATTATATTATATTAATTTTTTAATTGACGAACCAAACCCTCCCCTAAAACATTAAGATAAAATAAATTAAGTTGAAATTATTTTTAATTTTTTTCAAACTTTATATATCCACTCCAATATACAAATCTGTCATCATAGCGAGATATTATTCAGTATACTTATCACGTGATATTTTATATTATTTATATACTGTTATTTTAATATTTAAAATAAATTATTTTATTGTAAATATTAAAATATTATATAAATAATATAATGTATTATGTAACATATGTCTCAAAAATATTTAATAATTTTTCCGCAAGAATAAAAAAGATTTGAAGGCAATTATTTTCCCACAATTTGAAAAAGAACCTAGATATCGCATCATAGCCAACAGGCGGGAAAATAGAACACTAGAGATATACATAGACAAAAAAAAGTTAAGAGAGAGAAACAGAGAACAGCTCTCCGACAATGAGACCCGCCGGCCGCCGCCGTCCCAAAGAATCATTCGCACAAGACCGAAAACCCCCGCCCACCCCGACCGCGCCAGATCCGTGGCAGTACATGGCCGCCGGCCGTGATTCCGATGCAAGCTTATGCAGCAGCCGCCCCTCCTCCGCCTCCAATAACCGCTCCGCCGCCGCATCCATACCCATATCAGACCGATCTTACCAACTGTCCGCCATCCGCACAATCAACTCTTTCCTTTCCTCTCATTCTGCCCCTTTTTCCCTAAAACCCCCGCTCCCCTCCGCCAAAGACATTGTCGAAACCCTAAAGTTCATCCTCTCTCTGCTCGATTTCCCCCCTAGTAATAAACTTGATGAAGATTTGTTTACGGTCCTTAAACATCTCAATTGTCCTATTAAGTTGAATAAATCCGCTCTCAAAGCCCCCGGAACCCCACATTCTTGGCCTAATCTTTTGGCTGTTATTCACTGGTTGGTTCAAATTGCAATGTATAATGATCATTTATCAAACTCGACGCGAACAGGATTGAATTTCGAGGATAATAGTATGTTTGTTTATGCGCTGAGGAGTTACTTGTGCTTTATAAGAGGGGATGATGATGCTGTGGAGAATGAGGATAGTGGGTTTTTGGAGAAATTGCAAAGGGAGAGGGATTTAGTGGAGGAGAATGTAAATGGGTTGGTGAGAAATGTGAAGGAACTGGAGGGGAAAGTGGAGAGTTTGAAAACGGAGCCGTCAGCAAAAGAGGTGTTGGAGAAAGAGAAAAGTGTGTTGGAAGAAGATGTGAAGAAGTTTCACACGATGATTGAGCAGTTAGATGGGCACATTGTGAATGTGGAGAAGGTTTTGGAGGAGAAAGAGAAGGAATTGGAGGCGAAGGTTTTGGAGAGGAAGAGGATTTGTGAGGAGAATGAGGAGTTGAAGAATAGGGTGGAGGAGCAGGCTTTCAATGCAAGGGATGCCGAGAGGATGAAGAGGGAGTTGCAGGCCGTGGAGAGAGACATTGGGGAGGCTGAGGCTGCGAGGAACACGTGGGAGGAGAAGTCTTGGGATCTTGATGGGGAAATTGGGAAGAAGTTTAAGGAACTTCAGAACCTTATGATTGAATCCAACCAAGCTATCAGGAAGTTCGTTTCTGCTTTCCTCACCATATGTTGTTTTATAGTGATGCATTTCAGACCTTAATTTGGATTAACATAATTAGTTCATGTTCTTTTTATATATGTTTAATATTGTACTCGCAACCAAAAAAGAAATAAAAATGTGTGCAGAGGCGTAATTAGGAACAGTTTCTTAGATTATATATCTAACATCTTCTTTTGATTTGGACATAGGAAATTGGGGTTTATTATGTTTCTTAGACTAGATAAATACCAAGAACTACGAAATGCAGTCCATAAGACTGGATATGCTTTAGAGAGTGATATTTTGAGAAGTAATAATCGTTATAATATAATGTTCTAATTATTAGAGTTAGTTTTATGAATGTTTTTGTTTATGGAACATGATTTTTTACACAATCAAGCAAGCTTGTATCTGATTAAAATTTATGTTAAATGTAGGGTAGCTATGAAGCTTATTCGGGCAAAATTACTCATGTGTTGCTTTCATTTTTAATGGAATTATACACTCCTTTAGTTTCCTAGATTATCCTTTCTCATTGATGTATTTAATTTTGGTGCCTTATTATAAAGGTATGTGCGATGATCTATTAATGACTTGAGATAATCTTTATTTCTCTGTCTGTGTCCCAGGCTGAAGCTTGGAAATGGCTTCCAGTATGAGTTGAATGCCAAAGGTTCCTCGCCTGCGGAGGTGCTAGGGATAGATTACAAATCAACACTAAAGCCCGCACTTGCTTCATTTGCTGATGACATAAAGAAAAGTTCAATGGCGAAGCTAGAAGAGTTGATATCTCTTCAGCAAGTCTCAGTTGAAAATGCTCATAAGATTGAGGCAAAAAGGAATAGAATTGCGGCCCTTCAATCCCATATCGATGAAGTAAGTGCAATTGCAACTATTTAAGTTCTTTCAAAACATGATATTAACTTGTGCAATGGTCAACATATTGTTCAAACACTGTTCAGCATGTCTCAGTAATTTTAAGGACATCACCTTTCTTAAATTCAATCAGTCACATTTGAACATGCAGAGAATATGCGTGACATTGGTTCTGGAAGGACCAATAACACCCACCCATTCAGACAAAAACATATAGTGAAGTCTTGGTTCTTATAATGCCATTTCAGATTTATTTTGATGAACTTGTTAGGATTAAGGTTATAACTGGTTATTTTATTTCCGTTCTGCATATTTCAGAGCAAAAAGTTCTGGTTGTAAGCCTTGCTGGTCTATGTTCTGCGATCAATAAATATTAACTGGTAAAATTGTGTTGTAAGACTGTTTTCTCTTGTTTGTTTCTTTGAACTTAATGGCTTGTATACATATTTAATTTGTCACCTGAAGTTGAATAACTATTCCTGATCAGTGAATCCCCACTAGACGCACTTAAGCTCCCTAGGCGTGCTTAATCCCCGCCTAGGTGCTAGGGAATCCTCTATCGCCTCAACTTGGTTTGGTGCCTAGGCGGAATCAGTTCTCTACCGCATCAATTTAATGAATGCTTTGAAACTCTATAATGCATTAAATGAATTTTCCAAAATTTTTAATGGAAAATTTAGAATCCTTACATTTTACTATATTCTTTAAAGCATATTAAGACACAATAAAACTATAAATAAATGAGACCGCCTTAGCGCTAGTTGTACTTTCGCGGCCTAGGTCTGCCTACCTTTTTTTGTAACACTGTTCCTGATGCACTATGCCAATTGTCTTTGTTTAGCATGGTTTTCATACATTACCAGTTTGTGAAAGACTCGAAGGAAATAGGATTTGCCAATCTTCCCAATGAAGATGTTCCTACTGAAGAATCACTGAGTTTTAGGGGAACTGAATATAGTTTAGAGACTATTTGTTATCGTTTGTTTTATTTTATTTTTTGAAATCTTTCAATCTTATGCATTCTGGTAGTATCATAAGGCATGTGGAATTGACCTTTTTCAGGAAAAGAAAAGATGAGAAGATCTGCTACATTGACAATTTCAGAGATTTAGTGAATATTTATTTTTTTATTTTAGTATCAAAACATGGGTTTGTACTTGGCTGAAGAGTAGAGGCTCATACCATATGAATAGTTTTTTGCTGATTACTGGAATTCCTTCAAAAATGTTATTCGGTGACAATTTTCCCATGAACCTGGCTTTATAGTTTGCTTTCAATTGCATGTTATACCCTTTTTTTCTCTGCAGATTTGGCACCGATTACGGTGTCCTATTTTGTATGTAAAACCTACTCCTTCCGTTGAGTCCACTTTCTCAATTTAGGGCATCCTTGAACAACTAATTTGGTAAAAAAGGAGGTGTTGAGTTGAGTTGATTAGTAGTGATCTTGGTCACTGCTTTTGTTAAAATTGAGCTTTTGTTATAAACTCTCTTAAAATTGAGCTCTTATTTTGGGATAGAGGGAACGTTCCTTTCGTTATATGGCCAATTGCACATTGATGGATTATCGAAACAGTTCAATTATTTTCTTTATAGGTTGTTCTATGGTTCTCTTAACGGCAAGAAAAATAAAAACAACAGCTACAAGGGTATAAATTCCTGTAAATTTGTAAGAGAAAGGAAAAGATATTTTATGAACCTCCTTTTACCTAAGCAAATACTGTATTATTCTAAATGTTTCCTTATAAATATTGTTGTGAAGAGTACATCAAGCTTGGGTCAGTGGAGTTCTGCAAGAATTCCAATCATCTTGTCCTTCAAACTTGAATTTGTTGCAATGAACAATAATTCTTGGTTAGAAGCTTGAACTGCGAGACTTCACTTTATTGGCTTGCCTACAAATTTCATTTCTTAAATTTACGCTACTGCTATTCCTGAAGAAAACTGAAAGAACTTTCAGAAGCAATTGTGGAGTAAGGCTGACGCTTCATTTTATCCATGTGAATTTGTCAGGTGGAAGTTCAATTGAACTCTTTGAAGAACGAAACACAGGAAGTTACTTCTAGATGTGCGATGGAAGCTAGAAAGTTGGTAGAGGATGTGGAAGCAGAGACACACAACTTGGACATTGTTGAAAGAGAAGCAATGGAGCTTCTGAAGGTATGCTCTTGTTTTTTCAACTTTGCTCAAAAGATTATATTAGTGGTAGTTTTGTTGCCAATAATATGTTGGTTATCTAGGGGGGAAAAATGTACTATTATGCTGGGTTGTATACTTGTATCATTCTGCGACTACAACTATAGTCCTGAAAAGTTGCCGAGCCTTTAAAATTAGACTCAGTTTCTGTTTAACCAACTTTGATACTTCGGATCTGCAAAGTTTGCTAGGTGTGGATTTACATTATATGTTCTTTGTGTAGACCTCCCAAGCGAAGTTGCAGGAAGCAATCGTACAAAGCGAGGAAGAAGTTCAGATGTGCGCGCGTGAACTATTTGCTTTGATCGACTCCGTTTCAAAGTTCAAAGAGTGCATGACATCAAAAATTTCAGAGATGAAGAACAATTATCGAGAAACTGCCCATGCTATATCCGATCTTCACAAGGGTTCCTTGTCAGCGCAGTTTGGTAGTGTTTTTGATGCTAGCCACTAAATTAAAATGGGGTGGCAAGTGTGAGCAGTTTGTTCTTGTTTCTTTCCAAATTGTGTAGTCATCTTCAATTGATGTTAACTTCTATAATTTGTGTACTTGACTAATTTGATAAGAGTAATTCCTTCTCTTAACAAACATCATGTAGACATTTCCTTCTGCTTTTGGAAAAGACCTAAATGTTAGCAAGCACAAATATTGACAGAGGCTACACGTCATCTCATGAATATAACATAATGGATGCTTATGCATTTTGCAAATTTGGAGCACAAATGTCACTTCTTATAAAATACAATATTTAATGCTTTTAGGAGATTGTTATTTTCACAATTTTTGTTGTTGATTTCGCAAGATTACACTCATTTGTAAGGCCCATTATTATTCCTTTAAATACAAATCATACGCTCATTATGAAAAATCATACAGATTAGATCTACAAGTTTGAATTCATTCAGGTAAACTGATCCTAATATGTGTAAAATTCATTATCAAGATCATCTGTGGAGCAGTTCAACTGTTTCAATTCGCATGGAGATTCTAAACTCAAATGATGACAGCCACTCAATGAGCTATCCTATTACAAATTATAGGAACAGAAGTATTATGATTAAATTAACTTGGAAAAGCTAAATGTTATATAACAGAAGTTTATAATTAATTACACAAGCTTAATAGACCGGGTAAGTAGGTTTTAAATATGGCGTATTTGAGTTAGCTCAGTAGTCCAAATTTAATAGCTCGGTGTATATATATATATATATATATATATATATATATATATGTATATATAAGACAAATCTAAAACATCCATCTCTTAAAGATCAAATCTTTATCAAAACGACGTTATTTTAAAATTTTAAAAAAAATAAATATTAAAATAATATGTGACATGATGTGACATTCCGTTACCCTTGTTTTTCTTTTATTTACAAAAATGCCATTAATTTTTTTTAAAACGATTTCGTTTTGATAAATGTATGCTACTTAATAGATATATATATATTATCGTTGATAATTTATTAGTGAAAAATGATATATTGTATCTTTGATAATAATTGTGTATTAAAATTGTGTGAAAAATTTAATTTTTGAACTATTGAGTTAATTTTTAAGAATATCAAAATTTATGATCAAGAAGACATAATAAAAAAAATAAAATTTTGGGCTACTGACTTATAACGTCAACATTTAATACTCTAAACACATTTGTTGGGATGTTCATCCAACAACAATGTTGAAATCTCTATAAAACAGTGATAAAACAAACCGACATTTATGATTGGCAAAAAGAACATTATAAGTATTAACAAGGTAAAAAACCTAAGAAGATTAGGTGTTGAGATTTTTATTTTTATTTATTTTATATTTTTTTTAATGACAAATCCTATAGAAGGACGAGGGGAATTGTTATTCAAATATGATAGAAATGGGGGGGGGGGGGGGGGGAATCCTCTATCTAATATTAAAATTCGTCAAAAAAAAAAAAAAAAAAAAACCCAATTCGACAAGAGGATAAGCTACACGACTTCCTTCCTTAATGCTGTAGAGAGACGACCAAGACCCTACTTCAAAAGATTTGATAATGCTGAGCTATACGGACTTGAAAGTAACATTAGTATAGTGATCAGAGTTCTGTCCAGCAAAGGAATTCAAAAGAGATGATGACTATAAAAGTTGTTCATATCATTAATGGGTGGTTTGAATTGCATGAAAGGAAAGCGGAAAAGAATCGCGATTTCGATTATAATTTTTTTTCCAACATTTGATATGCTAAATTTAGTCGGAATAGTCATTTAAATGAACTTACGTTTTATTATCCACGATTTTAATGGATAAATTTTTGATCACTATAATTTATTTTATTATAATATAATTTTTAAGTAACGTAATAAAATAATCGATTTTAGTTATATTATAATCTGATTTTAATTTCAACTATCATTCCCAACCAAATGTAAGAATTATCTGAGCTAACACATGGATTAAAATTGTGAATTTCCTATTGCTCAATAGCTAACAACGTCAACTAAACAAGTTCATACTGAATAAAAAAAAATGTCATAAAATTCAACTTGTCATAATTATTAAATAAAATAGAGGCATACATAATTCAATCAAAATTTATACGCTAATATTCCGCATAATAGTAATTATTTGATTTAGTTTTGTAGGTGATAAATAGCTTAATAATTTTAAAAGCAACCATTTTATTTAAAATATTGAAAGGAATAATTTAGCCAAATCTTTATATACAAAGGAATGCTTTTGTATTTAAATATTTATACTTATGAAAAACATACATAGAATAATAAAATAATTACAAAGAATAATAAAAATAGAAATTCCTTATTTTTGTATCAAATAGCAAATATACTAAATAAAATGGGGTTAAAAAAACATCTTTTTCTATTTGGAGTGAGCCTTTCAAGTTTCAACACATACACACACATGATACATACATAGAGAAGGCCAGCATAAGAAAACTTCCGCTAGTGCATAGATAGATATATATCTATGCATAATCTTCTATATCTATAATTTTATCTCGCAGATAAAATTTTCCTCTGGAGCAATCAATTTGGATACACTTTGTTTCTATATAAAACTCACAACAAATAGAGAGTCCCTCTCTACACTGACTACTTACAGAAAGTCTATCTGATTGAAAACTTTTTAGAACTATTGGCAAAAAATTCATTCTGTATCCACTGAATCGGACCTCTGGCATTGAGAACGCTGGCCGGCGAGAGTTTGACGATTAGGGTTTGGTTTTTATCTGGTTTTCGTTGTCAGGGTTAGTCAGTTTTATCTTTCTGGGTTTCTTTATATTAGCCGATTATTATTTTTCTGCTATTGGTCCCTTGTATGCGGGCATCCCTAATTTATCATATTTTGATGATTTTGAATTCTGGGTTTGATTAATTTGGTTGTTTTGGGCAATGGGTCTGGATTGTTGAGTTGGTCCGATTTATATTTTTGTGGGTATTGATTGAAGTTGTTATAATTGACATGAGGGTCTTATGCCCTTAACTTTGGGCACAGAAAGAGCATACAGAGTTTATATCTTTTGATTGTTTGAAGTTGTTTCTAATTGACTTCACCGTATATAAGTGTACAGAGAGAATAAGCCCTAATTACTGTGTAAAGGACAGTGTTATTTTTCTAATGTTGGATAGTGGGTTTGAAGGAACAGGTTTTGGGAATCTTAATTGTTAACATTAATTACATTGTTACTTTTGTACTGAGCGACTAGACCAGATAAAACAACATTTGGATTGATTCCGTGGAGACAAGATACAATTTTTTAGGAAACCTGGTGAACATTTAGCATTAATTCACCGAATTCAGGGTGGACTTTTCCTTTTTATTCTTTTTTCACATGATCATGTTCGGTACTAATTATGGAAAAAAGTGAGCCCGCATTAGTACCAGAGTGGTTGAAGAGCAGTTGGAGTGTAACTGGTGGTGTTGGTACTAACCACCAATATGCGTCATCGTCATTGCAGCAAGGTAAAGTTAAAAGACCTCGTATTGCCAAGTCTTTTATGTAATTAGACTTTTTGTTGACCTTTAATTTAGTTCTCTTACAATGTTTTTTATTGTCAATTTAGATGATCATGCTACATTAAAGCCTGCAAGAAATAAGTCATCAGTGAACATTAGTGATCATGATTTAGGCCGTTCATGTTTTTCTGATCGAGCAACGTCTTCGTATTTCCGACGGAGTTCTAGTAGTAATGGTTCTGCTCACTTGAGGTCTTATGGTAGTTTTGGTATGAACAACCGTGATAGGGACTGGGATAAAGAGATATATGAGTATCGTGATAAAGAGAAGTCAATTTTGGGTGACCATAGGCATAGGAACTATTCTGATCCATTGGGGAGCATTTTGCCGAGTAGGTTTGATAGGGAAGGGTTAAGACGTACACAATCCTCCATATCTGGGAAACATGGTGAGCCATGGCCCAGAAAAGTACCAGCTGACTCGAACAATGTCGGCAAAAACAACCTCAACAATGGCAATACCCGGCTTGTTGGGAGCAGTCCCATTAGCAGTGTACACAAAGCTGCATTTGATAGGGACTTTCCATCTCTCGGAGCTGAGGAAAGACAAACAGATCCTGAGATAAGAAGAGTCCCATCTCCTGGGTTGAGTACGGCCATTAAAAGCTTACCAGTTGGTTCTTCTGCAGTGATTGGTGATGGTGGGTGGACATCGGCCCTTGCAGAGGTGCCTATGATTGTTGGAGGCAATGGCACCAGTTCCTCATCTGTTCCACAAGCTGTTCTTCCAAGTTCAGCTTTTGTTGTATCAAGCGTGACTACCGGTCTCAATATGGCCGAAACTTTGGCCCAGGGCCCTTCTCGTGTTCAGGCTACTCCCCAGGTAGCTTAATTGATTATTGTTTTCTTTGACATGAGTTTAGTGTATCTATTCTTATGTGTTGTGTTTGTCTTGTGATAGTTGTCTGTTGGAACTCAGAGGCTTGAAGAACTGGCTATTAAACAATCCAGGCAATTAATTCCGGTGACACCTTCCATGCCTAAAGCTTTGGTAAGAGTGTTGTTCCCTGCTCTTTGATTATGTGCCATTCCAATTACATGACTTCATCTATAATTTGTGCATTTTTGTCTAGTCACATTTTTTAATTCCTTTTTCCCTTAAGGCGCCTTTATGAAGATTTTATCTTATTAATATGTAGGGCCCTAGGAATTTGTAGTTGTGGGATTTGAACTGACTTGCACTTTTATAGGGCCCGTAAATACTTATTAATAATAGAAAATCCTTTGGATAGTGTGCAATAATCTTTACTTCTTAATTGTTTCCAGTCTTAATGACGTGTAAAGGTAAGAGTATCTATATTATGTATCAACAACTGAATACTACAAAATTTTACCTACTTGGGCAATGATTAGTGGTCGTGTCTCGTGTGATCCTTTTGCGTAGTACCTAGAGGTCCATTCAAACCAATTTTAGACGCTACAAGTTCTTTTCCTGATGCATGTTTTTCATTTGTCTACATATGAGGGGACGGCCTTGTAATTATGTTTCATAATTCTCGAATGATTCCTTGGATCAGTTTCAATTTATTCGTCAATTAATGAGCTGACAACCATTTATGATCCATGATGGTAGAGTTTAACTTATTTGAGCAAAATTAGCGTTCTGCTAATTGATGTACTGTTGTTTTACGTTACAATTTTTTTGAAGTCATTAGTTTAAGCACTCTTGTGCCTTTTAGTTACACATATTCGTAGTCACAATAAAGTTACATCGTCTATGCAGTTGTTTAAAAGAAACAGGGGTTAAACTTATTAAAAGATAAGGAAACAAAAAAGAAAAGAAATAGGTTTTAGAAGTAGGAGAGAATAATAGAGGGTAATAAGTGGATAGTTTAGGTAGTCTTTGCTTAGCACAAAACTCTAGAGATTTTGGTTTCTCTTCTTTGGAGCAAAATCATGGGGTCAAGCAAACACAATTTTTTGAATTAATTTTAACTTTATTATGATTTATAGGCGGTCCTTTGTTCTTGATCATATTTTCTTATCGATGTTGAATCCCGTGGAACAAACTTTTGGCTAATAGCAGAACCTTTTTCGCTGCAAAATTTGTAATTCAATAATTCCTATATTATCCTTTCCTAATACCCTTGTGGCAACCCAATGAATACTCTTATCTGTGTACTTTTGGAATGTTAAGAGTCAATTATGAGATTTTTTCCACAAAATACTGTATTTCTTCCTCCTTTTTCATGTCAGCACATATAGAACTCTCATATATATATTGATTTACTTTAGTATATTGGTTCAGTTATTCACTATTTCTCGAGGAAACCAATGATTACTCTTTCCATTCTTGAGCAAGTAGAGCAGTGGGAACAAGCTATAAATGTACTGTTTAATTGCATAACAGGAGCATAACTGTTATTTTATACCTCACTTTACAATTTCACAACATTTGTAAGCTTGATTATCCTTGCATCATCATAATGATGATTCTGTGTAGCATCGGGGTGGTAATTATGCTAAATCTCCTTTACTTTTTTATGTTGACATTGACTAGAAACTTGAACCCATTTTAGGGGTAAGACGTTCTGAACAATTTTCCGCTGTATATTTGATTTCCACACAGCCTTGTGTCTTTGATGAGAGATGATTGTCTTAGCTGGATATGCAGTATCTCTTGGACCTCTTGGTATATTTGTTACTATCATGGATTCTTTTTGAGCACCACTATAGGAATAGCTTGAATAAAAAGAGAAGTTGCAAGTGGCTTTCTCATTTTTAGTTTTTGAGTGTATGTTTTTAACACTTCATAACTTTAACTCCCTCGATTTTTCCAACTTTTCCACCTTTTTTCCTTACTAGAGATTATATATATTTTATGACCATGTGATTTGGATTTTGATTTACTTGTAAGAGAGGATTGGGCTTGGGGTCAAGTGGATAAGGGATTGTATCTCTACTGTTGAGACAGGGGAGTTTACTTTCTCCTTTTTCTGTTCATATTAGTGTTGGAGACGTTTAGTAGGCTTCTGTACCGAGCAATCAAGTTGGACCGGATTAGGGGCTTGTGGTTGGTTTACTTTTTGCAGATGATAAGATCACAATTACAGTACCTGAGATGTGTTCTCCTTTTCTTTGAGGTGGTTTAAGGGCTGAAGATTAATTTAAAGAAAAGTGAGATAATTTTAATGGGGGAAGTGGTGAACAGATAGGCTTTGGCCACCAACTTGGGTTGTTGACTGACTTCTTACTGACAGCTTACTTGGGACTTCCTTTGGTGGAAAAGCAGAAGGCGAAGACTAGATGGGATCCGATTGTTGAGAGGTTGGAGCGGAGATGGGCATGTCAGAAGAGAATTTATTTGTCCAAAGGCTTGAGGTTGGTCTAGATTAAGGTACTGTTTTTAGCCTCCCTACTCATTTTATTGTCACTTGTTCTGCAACTGGTGCTGGTGAGATGGTGGTCGGCGAAGTTGGTTAGGGACTTTTAATGGGATGGGAATGATGGAGTAGGGGATATCATTTGCTTGGGTGGGAGCAGATCAGTGTGGGTAATGGGTTGGGGTCGAGGGATTTTGGGAGATTTAATGTGGAGTTACAGGGGAAGTGGTTATGAAGGTTTGTATCAGGGGGAGCAATTTCTGGAGAAGGGCGGAGGGGGAAGATTTTTGTTGAGGCAGGGGGCTGGCTCACATAAGAGGTCAAGACGTGCTTTTGGCATGGGGTCTTTGAAAGTCATAAGATGGTAGGGAGGAGTTTGTCAGGCACACTTCTTTTGTGTGATAGGTAATGGGAGGAGAGTTTATTTTTAGAAGGATGTGTGGGTGGGGGTGAAGACCTTGGGAAGAGATTCCCCAACTTATTTCATTTAGCAGTGGATCGGAATGGGATGATTGTGGACTTTGTTTCAGTGGTGGATGGGCAGTTGTCCTGCCCACCTATTTTATGGGATACATTTTCAGGATTGTGAGTTGAATGAGGTAGAGCAGTTTCTGGTGTTTAGAGGGGTTGCTCCATTTCAAGGGGGTGAGGATGCCATGTGGTTGAACCTTTGTGTTAGTGGGAGGTTTAATAGTTAAATTGTATTACACTGGTTGTAATTGTACGGAGGATGGGGCATTTTCTTGGAGCAATATTTGGAGTTTTGCGGTCCTGAGTAGAGTGGCTTTATTGATTTTTCATATGGTATTCTCTTTACTAGTGATGATTTGGGTGATGCCTGTGTTGGTGGTAGGTTTTCTGGATGCTTGGAAGATGCGAGCAAAATGGGATACAGCTCCCATTGTTTATGGTAGGTGCTATGGAAAGAGTGGAACTGTAGATATTTCAAAACCAAGTAGCGTTCCATTGTGAATATGAAATCCTTGTTTTTGAGCGTGCTTTTCTTTTGGCAAAATGAGGTTTATTTAGGTGGGTTGTCTCCTTTCATTGATTTTTTTCAGCTGGCCTGATGCAGTTGTTGCGAGTCTTGGTGGTGCAGACTTTTCTTTACTTTTTGTTAGCTCCAAATGTACATGGGTGGCAGACCCATGGTGCCTCTTTAAATAGGTATTATTACTTATTGAAAGAAAAAATAAAAGTGATGAAGTTTGGTGGGTGGCTAGAAAGGATAAGAAAGATGTTCCAAGTTCTAGGCTGTAAGAAAACCACAATTTAAGTAATATTAGTGAGTGTTGTATAAATCTATTGATGGATGTATTTTTTTTATTAAATAAGGAATTCCTTGAATTTATGTGGACTTCTTTGCTGCAAGCTAGTTTGGCTTTGGAATTGGGGAATTCTGTTCTGTTTCATTTCTTCTTTTGGTTTTGAACCGTCATCTTAACAGGTTTCCTTTTTCTCTCCCCCCACCCCCCTCCTTTCTCTCCTCCTCCTCCTCATTTGGCTCATCTAATTGATAACTTGTATTTTGTAATACTTGCTAGTAGTGTGATTATTTATTTAATCTAAAGAAAAAAGAACATGTGATTACCCTACATCATTGTTGGTTGCAAGGAGTATGAATGCTGATTGCTGCATATGTGATAGAAAATTAAGCTATTACATGACCTTTTAAAGAATACTTGAAGTTTTATCCTGTAATAGGAAAGAGAAAATACTTGTCTAAAGCTCTACATGTATATAACTATCTGTATATTACTGAGATGCCATAGAATTTAAGTCATTGAATGCCAAAGCAAACTAATGTGCCAGGGTCTCTAAGATCCTAGGCAGAAGGTCAGGGGCTAGTGTGACCGCAGAGAGGCTCATGTAGCAAAGCATATGCATATAAATCATATTTGAGCTTGCAGCTTATGAGCATGACTGATTGATTTTCCTGGGCCTGGCAAGGCACTTTAGGTGAGTCTTGAATGCTAGGCACGCCCCTAGGCACGACTTCACTTTTTATCATCCGACTTCTAATTAGTCAGTATTATGTTTGACCTTCTGTCATTTGGTTCATTTTCAATATATTTATGCGGTGTTGAGAAGATTAATTGCTGTCAGATGGATTACCTTCAGTGTACTGTATGTTGTCTTGATATGATAGTAAAAGAAAAGATGGATCGGCAGTGAAGAGAATTTTCTGCAGTCATGCCCTACCTTGGTCTACATGTGCAATATTGAGCATGCTAAAGTATTTTGCAGTACTGCTCTTCCTCTATTTAGTGACGAGATTAATACTCAAAAATTGGGGAATTACTTCCTAGTTACTTCTGTATAGTTGTGGTCATTTGTTACACACATTTATCTTTATTTGGCTAATTGTTTTAGATTTTGTCTCAGGTGTTGAATTCTTTAGAGAAACCAAAACCTAAAGCAGGTCAGCAGCAGCATCAGAGCTCATCTATTCACCTTGTTAATCACTCTCCGCGTGGGGCACCCACAAAGTCTGATATTTTGAAAACATCGAGCTTAGGAAAGCTTCAAGTCCTCAAACCAGCGCGAGAGAGGAATGGTGTCTCTTATGCTGCAAAGGATAGCTTGAGCCCAAAAAGTGGTAGTAAAGTAACAAATAACCCACTTGCTGCTGCTCCATTACCTGTTACATCTCCTACCTTGAGGAGTCCAGTCAACAACCCAATCCTTGCAAGTGCTGAGCGTAAGCCTGCTGCTGCAGTATTGCCTTCAGTATTGGAGAAGAGACCTACATCTCAAGCTCAGAGTCGAAATGATTTCTTCAATCTTGTGAGGAAGAAGTCTATGACAAACTCCTCTTCTGTTGTTTCTGATCCCGTCTCTCCCGTGTCAGCATCTGTTCTGAATAAGCCTGGTAAAACTGAAGCTGCTGCCCTTTTTATTCCTCAAGGTAGAGATTCCCCATTGGTAGATGGGGACCATTTGAGTGAAGGTAGTGGTGACTTGACCCGCAATAGTGACGCTTCTGATGAGCATCAGAAATCTCGTGACAATGGAGAGAATCCTTCTTGCTCTGAGGTGATTCTTTATTCAGAGGAGGAAGAGGCTGCATTTTTACGTTCACTTGGGTGGGATGAAAGTGCCGGAGAGGATGAAGGCCTTACAGAGGAAGAGATCAGTGCATTCTACAGGGATGCAAGTAAGGTAATAGCTTTCTTAAAAACTTAATCATTTGAATACATCCGAGATCAAAAGACTTTTAATTATATTAGACATGGTTAATTACAGCGTTTGTTTTATGTCTCTGCAAATAATTTTTGGTGCTATTTGAAATCATCTATTTAAGTCGGTATGTGCTTCGTTTATTTTGCAGTACATCAATTCTGGGCCATCATCAAAAACTTTTCAAGGAACTAAGCCAAAGCTTTTAGTGCCTGTCAACTTGCGAACGGGGAGCATTAGCTCACCTGACTCTAAGCTGGATTCTTAATCTACTAAATGTCTCTCACCGGGTTTGACCATTTTTAAACTTGAAGACGTGGAGGTTTTCTTTTTCTTTTTTCATTTTTATGTTTCTCTGATTGATATTGAGATGAATATCTGAGGCATCAAAAGAAGAAAAAAAGGGGGGAGGGGATTTTTGAGATCCTTGTACTGTGAAGTGAATAGGAATAAGTTGCAGATGATAGTCCATGCCCCAAGCATGTCTTGTGAATTTATGTGCCTTCTTCTTGACTTCTAAAACTTTCTAAGGTTAAAAAGGTTGAGATAAAAGAGTAGGATTAGACCTCTCTGGAGCTGCATAGGGAAATTGCTTGATTGTGCAAATTCTGGATTTTTGTCAGTTTAGTAGTTTTTGGGAGGGGGTCAATTTTAAACCAATAGATTATTATGCTTTCATAGTTGTTTCACAAAGAAAAGAAGCAATGAATTTATTTCTCTAGAATTCTTTTTTTGCTTTATAATTTCCAGTAATTGCACTTTACAAGGCATCATTAGCAAAGGGAATATTTATTGCATTTTTTAATTTTTTAATTTTATTTTTGGATATTTATTATAGTTACTTTGTTCATTCTTGTTTGTTGCATTTATTGCGTTCTTGTCCCAACTATGGAGGATCCTTTTGTTTCTTGAAATTCACCCCTTGTTTATCCACGCGACAGACAAATTACTAAAAATAAGGTATGTTAATTGTAAGTGCTTTCTTTTTTAAAGGCCATTTAAAAAAAGTGATTTACATATACACTCCGACTAATGTCAAACTATAAAGAATAAAATATTTTTTTTTTCACATTTTTTTTATATATTATAAATTTATCGTCACATATAATAATATTATTTTAATAATAATGAGTTGATCTCAAATTATTACGCTTAGTTTAATATTTTCATGACCAAAAAGGCTGAGAATGTAGACCAAGGATTTGTTATTTGTCAAGGATAAATGAATAAGTTAAAGGACATAAAATTTAAATATAAAATTAAATATTATATTTATTTTAATTATTAAAAAATAAAATAAAATATTAATTTTAATATTATATTTAATTTTTAATAATTAAAATAAATATAATATTTAAATATTATATACTTATATTTATTCAAAATAAATTGTCTTCACGTAAACTTAGTCAAAAATTATGGTGATCATTAATTAGTGTAATATTATGGGGCATGTGCAGCCCAATGTGATTAGAGGTAAGTTAGAGGAAACCAATTTCTTATCGTTGTTAGTATCCCCCCTAATTGATTGGCCCTCGATTCCCTCATAGTTGAAACTAAACAGGAATTATATGATTTTATAAGCAAAAATTGTATGTGTTTGTGATATTTTATACTCTCTCCGTCCCTTTTTAAATATCATTTTAGAAATAAATACACATATTAAAAATAATAATTAATATTATATTTTTTAACTAAAAATAACTTTAAATATCAATATTATCCTTATATTAGAATAAGATAGTATTATTTATTAAATAAAAAGTAGTGAGAGAACCAAAATTATATTTAATACTTTGAATAATATTAGAAACTAAACAATTAATGTTTAATTGAAATTCTCAAATGATAAATATTAAAAAATAAAAACATTTATCTAAAACGACATTTAAAAAGTGACTGAGGAGTTCTATCAAATGGATATTAACTATAGAGTATATTTAAGTTGCTTATGTCAAGCCTTAGCTTTTTAAGTATAAGTTTACATACACAACATTTAAAAATAAAATCAAACACTACATTTATTTTAATTATTAAAAAGTAAATAAGTCTACAAACACAAACATAAATTCAAATACTAACAACATTTATACCATTAAAAAGTGGGACATGGTACTGAAATCTATGTCATGTTCCACTTTTTAATGGTGCAGATATTATTAGTAGTTGAATTTGTGTTTGATTTATGTGTTTGTAAACTTATTCTTAAAAAGTGGGACATGACACAAATTTTAATGACATGCCTTATTTTTTAATAGTTAAGATGAATGTAGTATTTAAATGTTGTACACTTATATTTATTCGCTTTTTAATCAACTCGCCCTGTTTTAGAAATGATTTAAAATTTTGAAACTTAATATATATAAAAATTATATTCAAATCTCCTTTCCATTTTGACCCTACAGATTTGGGTTTACTACAATGTTCTTCTTTTAAGTTTATTTTTATTTTTAAATTTTATTCCCTAATTATAATAAAAATTCTAATTATATTTTTAATTATATGAGTAATATTGCGTGTGTGACGGGATTAGTATGCACTATTAATTATTACCATAATTTCTTATCGTTATTCCTTAGATGGCAAACCAATTCAACAACTCATTCTATTAAAATAATAATAATAATGAATTTAAAATTCAATATCCCATTAATTGTATTATCTAACAAAGACTAGCAATTTAAGAGGATCAGACCTTGGTAAAGGAGCGTGTGAAACAACGTTATAACCAATTATTTATAAATATATAAATGCGTATAAGTATTTTTTTTTATGATATACACATCTAGAGAGATCTAGAGAGAGAAATTAAGAGACTGCATTGACAATATATAATCATTTCTTCCTTTCGTGCGTTTGTTCGTTAAACTCCTAACGTGACTAAGAATTTGCTCTCTACACCTCCTCAAGTCCACGCCTACGTACCCCCCCTCTCTCTCTCTCTCTCATTACTCATTAATGAAAGTCACCTCATCTACCCAATCAAAACTTCAAGAGAGATTCTAAACAGGAAAGATATGAACTCCTTTCAGAAATTAACACTTTCTGAAGAAAAGATTTATATATATATATATATATATATATATATATATATATATATATATATTCTGAAAAGATTTATATAAAGCATGATCCGATTCATTATTAAAGTTAGCTGACAGCGAACGTTTGACATTATAATTTATTTCGTACGTGTTAACGTTCGAATTTCGTCTGCACGTTCTGTTGACCGTTCAGAAAGAATATCTATACAAAAGTTTAAATAGTTTGAATTGTCAGTGGACTCCTTCGATATAAGTGTTAATGGATGTTTCAATATAAGTCAACAATAGAGGCTTAAGTATTTAATAGAGTAGAATAATATAACCTCCACCTCTATTATTGACCGGATATTTATAACACTTACTAGTCCTAAAAGGAGTATCTATCGGAGAAATAATAGAAGTAATAGTTGAATAGAAAGGTAACTATCCTAAGCCACTTAGGACGCATGACTCCTACTCTAATTAAGATTAAATGTAGTAAGTAGTCATCATTTAACCTAACACAAGTCTATCGGACCAAGGAGTTCTTATAAGGGACGATGGTCCATTGGACCTAGCCTGTAAGATCTCGAATTTTATGAAATATAAAATTTAATTTTTCTTCATATATTTTTTTTTCCTGAAACAGTAAGTGGTTAAATTGATATAGTTAAAAGTAAAGGATGTTATGTGCAAATTTTATTTTGTCGAAAAATATTCGTTTTGTCAGAGAATATTCAGGCCGTACGACGGCACCAAAATAACTAATCATTGGTGGACCCCGCAACGGAATATTTATCGGATATAGAAAACGACAGAAATAACATTTTTAAATAAAAATAGTCAACGGTGTTATCATTTTTAACTATTAGAATACCCGGTGATAAAAGAATGGTATCATACGGTGTTTCATGATATTTTACTATAGCACACGATATTCTACAGTAGCACACGGTATTCTACAGTAGCATACGATATTGCACAGTGTCTTATATTATTGATCTGATAACGTGGTTATTGTACAATGTTCATCAATAATTGTTGTTACACAGTATTTTGCATTATTGATTCAATAATTGTCATTACACTGTATTTTATATCATTGAATCAATAATTGTTATTACACAGTATTTTAAAATTATTGAACCTAATAATTATCACAGTAGCAAATATACAGTAATTTATATTATTAAATTAATAATAATCTGTAACGTGTTTCTTACATTATTGTTGTAGCATTATTTTATTATATATGTAGGACTCACAGGAAAAATAAATAAATATATATATATATATATATATATATATATATATATATATATATATATATTATATGTGAATAGTATGTGGACCTTTAATGGGGCCTACATGAAACATGTAAAATGAGTTTTGCTGGGAAAGGGTTGGTGGAGGCTGCTGCAGTCTCTGCAGAATTTTTCAGCACTGGCGTGTAGCATGCCAGTTCACCTACCGCGCATAGTATCTTTTTTTCTCCTATAAATAGTTTGCTTAGCTGAATAGAAAAATCACACATAAAACATAAAAAATTTCTGCAAGTATTTTATGACTTTTCTTTTAGAATAGTAAGGTTATCTTGAGTGTTTGTAAACCAAAAGAAGTGCAGAAATTTTTCAAGTAAGTATTTTATTAAAGAGTAGTAATTGCACAAATACCTATTTCATACGGTATTCACAAATCTTCCTTTATAAGACTCTTCTTTGAGAAGATTTATTTTAAAAAGTTTTCTTTGAAAGATTTATTTTGAAATATTATTTTAAAAATTATTTTTGAAATTATTATTTTACACTATAAAAATTTATATTATATAAATAATTTTGATAGTTCATAATATATGAATTATCATACACCTTGAAATTTATATGTGGTAATTACTAATTATATTATAAATATATAGGTTGATCAACCTTATTTTTATCAATATCCAGTCACGTAATAAGGTAAGGAATATCATCTTCTTTCATCTTCTATTATTTAAACTTACTACGGTAAGGGATACTATCTTTTTCATCTTCCATTATTCAAACTTACTACGGTAATTGATATATATCATTTCTTTTATACTCTTAAACTTACTATGGTAAGTATTGTTCGGTAAAACTTCTGAAATGATTATATGTTCCTTAATATTTTGTGCTTCATTTAATATCATTTTAATTGAACTTTCCTATTTTTCTGAACCTTTCGTTTGAATGTGAATCTTGAATATCATTTTGAATTTCACTCCACATCATGTTGATAATTTGGACATTATTTGAATCTACACAAAGTAAAATTATAAACTTCCGATATATATTGTTTATCCTGTTCATCATTTATATCACTGTTGCTATTCTAATAATCATAATCAAGTTGTTGTGGATATATGTGGCATGGGGAATAGGATAAAAACGATATAATAGTGATGTGTCTTTTATGACACGTGGTAAAAGTTTTCTTTGACCTGGGGCAAAAATGAACTGTTGTTTGGTATAATTATGACCAAAGGTCGAAGACTGGTATAATCATGATTGTTGGTGTTATATTAAATATCTTTGGCCCGTAGTGCAAAGATGACTGTTGACTTGCATGATTATGACCAGGAACTGTGAAATTGTATTATCATGGCCAGTGGTGTCTCAGATGATAAAAGTTGATGATATTTTTCTTAAAAAGAGAAACAAGTGGATATCATGGTCCATATGACTTTTCTAATGGTTGTTATTCTGCTGCAGTTATTGATCTGAACTTTGTTTAAGAACTTAACTGCAGTTGTTGAATTAAAACTTGCTATTTAAATTATTCTATCAAGAACTCAACTGTTGAAGACTAACGATAATTTATTTGTCATTATCTTAGTCATAATATTCTTTACTGAGCTATTTGAGTTCATCCTTTCCTTTTGTTCCATTGTTTTTAACAGGAGATGAGAGAGTAGCTGAGTCTAGTCGGGGGATGGAGTGAAAGTCCGAGTTATAGTTGTATTAGTCTTCATAAGTTGTAAAATAGTGTGACAATAATAATGAAGACTTAGTTGTGTATTATTTGAATATTGTATTGTGGTACGTTGTACATTGTATTGTAATAATTGTTGTGTATTTTGACAACTCAAGTTTGGGCTATGTGGACCCAAATTTGGAGGTGTCATAGTTGGCATCAGAGCTTAAGGATATGGTCTTTAATGGAGATCTGGGGTTAAAATTAGGAGGGAAGAGACGAATAGAATCAATCACTAGTGTGTTCTACCTAAATTAGATTTTGTTATCTAATGATCGATTTGAATATAGGGACAGGAAGTGATAAGTCAATTTGTTTAACTAACATTTATTTAGTGACGACAGTTAAGTATGACATCTGAAAATCAGGAAGTTAACTATGGAATGCCTGAAGCAAATATTGCTAAGAACCAAGCGACGAATAATCCTCCTACAAAACTCAGAGTTGAATCATTTACTTAATGCAAAATTTATTCGTGTTATATCCAGGAAGGATGAAGGTGAAAGCTCTACTACAGTCATTCCAGATCCATTCTTAGAAGCAATTAAAGGATGTAATGAACTTACGAAAATAATTGCTTTTAATCTGCTCACTAATTGGAATAGTCATATCACCTGGTTATGCTCTATAATAAAGGATTAGAATATATGAACTTTTTATATCAGTCTCTGGTATTTATGGTGTTCCAGCTATGATTTTTAAGAGTATTTAAAAATGATGTTTCTATATTTTTGGACGTTACAATTTAGAGAAATTTAGGTTAAGTTAGTCATTATCGTGAAAGCTGCAGTTTATCGAAAATACTATTTTAATGAAAATCTTTGGTACGTTACTACTGATCAAGTTGATGAATTCGAGAAACAGTTTGTTAGAAAATTATTTAGTGGTATTCCTATGGTTGAAATACATGAAGATCCGGATGAAGTATTCGGGACTCAATCTGACGGTAACAGTCTTGCTGATCAAGAAAGCGAATGATGTGATAACCGGTAAGCTATTTATAAATTCTTGTGAAGTTTATGCTATGTTAGATACTCACTCTACCTATTCTTTTATCTCACCTGCATGTGCTTAACGTTTAAACTTAACTCCTGAAATTTTGGACCTTAACTTATTAGTTGAAACCCAATTAGGAGAAATAGCCATTACATCTACTGTATATAAATCTTGTCTAGTTCAAATCAACAACTTCACATTACCCATTGACCTTATTTCTTTAGAAATGCATGAATTTGATGTGATTTTAGGAATTGATTAGTTGACTACCCATCATGCTAAAATTGATTATTTTTATAAGATTTTAGTTTTCATATTCCTAATCAACCTGTCATGTAAATTCAAACAACTAAACCATTGAAATCTATAACTGTTATTTTCAGCCATAAAACCATTCGTTTATTAAAAAACGGATGTCAAGCTTTTTTAGCTCATGTCACTGATTTGAACAAAAACACGTCAAACTTGAATGATATTCTCATTGTTAATGAGTTTTCTGATGTTTTTCCCGAAGAACTTCCTGGCTTACTCCTAAACCGTGAAATTGAATTATGTATTGATCTTGAACCTGGTACTAAGCCCATTTCCAAAGTCCCATACCGAATGACTCCCATTGAACTTCAAGAGTTAAAAGTCCAACTACAAAAATTGTTAAATACTGGTTTTATTCGTCTGAGTGCATCACTATGGGGTGCTCCTGTTCTATTTGTGAAGAAAAAAGATGGGAGTATGAGATTGTGCATTGACTACCGAGAATTGAATCATGTCACCATAAAAAATAGGTACGCGTTACCTCGGATTGATGACATGTTTAATCAATTACAGAGTGCTCAATATTTCTCAAAGATCGATCTCTGTTCTGGATATCATCAGTTAAAGGTTAAAACTGAGGACATTCTAAAGACAACTTTCAGAACTCGTTATGGACATTATGAGTTCTTAGTCATGTCTTTTGGACTAACTAATGCTCCTGCAGCTTTCATGGATATGATGAACCGAATATTCAAAGAATATTTGGATCATTTTGTGGTTATCTTTATTGATGACATCCTCATATACTCTAAGAGTCGTGAGGATCATGAACAATACCTGAGATTGATACTCCAAAAGCTTTGTACGAACAAGTTATATGCCAAGTTGAAGAAATATGAGTTCTGGCTTGAGAAAGTCACATTCTTTGGGCATGTGATTTCTAGTCAGGGAATATTGGTTGATCCTGCAAAGATTGAAGCAATACTAAATTGGGAATAATCCAAGTCAGTAACGGAAGTCCAAAGCTTTTTGGGTTTAACTTATTATTATTGGAGATTCTTAGAAAGATTTTCTCGAATCGCCACTCCATTAACTCAGCTTACTCGGAAAAACACCAAATTCGTATGGAGCGAGGAATGCGAGAAAAGTTTTCAAGAACTCAAGAGGAGACTTATTTCAGCTTCTGTTCTGACTATATTATCAGGATCGGAAAAATTTATTATCTACAACGATGCTTCAAGAAAAGGTCTAGGTTGCGTTCTTATGCAACATGGAAAGGTTATACCCTATGCCTCTCGACAACTCAAAGATTATGAGAAAAATTACCCTACTCATGATGTAGAGTTGGTAGCGGTTGTTTTTGCCTTGAAGATCTGGAGACACTACTTGTACGGAGAAAAAGTGGATATCTATACGGATCATAAAAGCCTAAAGTATTTCTTCACTTAGAAGGAACTCAACATGCGACAACGACGTTGACTTGAATTATCAAAGGATTACGATCACACCATCAAGTATCACCCGGGAAAGGCGAATGTTGTAGCTGACGCTTTGAGCAGAATGTCTTATGCGAATACAAGTGCACTGCTGACAATACAAAAACGTATTTTTTATGATTTACAAAAGATGGAGATAGAGCTAAAGATACCAGGGACTCATTTGAAGATTGCGTACGTGCGAGTATAACCGTCTTTAATCGATAAAATTAAAGCTGCTCAAACTACTGATCCGGAACTAATGAACATGATGAAGAAAGTATAAAAAGGTGCTATTCCCGAAGCAAGAATCGACGAGAAAGGAATACTTCGAGTCAACTGTAAGACCCCGAATTTTATGAAATACAAAATTTAATTTTTTCTTCATATATATTTTTCCTGAAACAGTAAGTGGTTAAATTGATAAGGTTAAAAGTTAAAAATGTTATGTGCAAATTTTATTATGTCGGAGAATATTCGTTTGGTCGGAGAATATTCGTTTTGTAGGGGAATATTCGATTCATACGACGGCGCTGAAATAACAAAATAATGGTGGACCCCCACAACGAATTATTGTCGGATATAGAAAGCGACATACGTAACCTTTTTAAATAAATATAGTCAATGGTACTATCACCTTGAACTATTAAAATACCTGGTGGTAAAGGAATAGTAACATACGGTATTGCACAGTAGTACACGGTATTGCACAGTAGCACACGACATTGCACAGTAGCACACGGTATTGCACAGTAACACACGGTATTGCACAGTGTTTCATATTATTAAACTGATAAAGTGGTTATTGTACTATATTGACTTTATTGAACCAATAATTATCACATGCATAATAATTCATATTATTGAGCTGATAGTTGTCATAGTAGTATATGCACAATAATTCATATTACTGAATCAATAATTGTCATTACATAGTAACATATTATTTTCCTAATTATTTTCAGCATTATTATTATTATCTTTTTTATTATATTGATTAAACTGTTGTATTCTATTATTAGTTGATTTTTCTGTTTATCTAACTCGAAAAGTCAACTACACTGCATTTACAACAATTGGTCATAATAATGAATAATTGTGAATTATTGTTGAATAATTGAATTGATAAAGTTATTTATTTTTATTATGATAAATTATATAAATCTATTTATTTTTATATATAAAGTTAATTGAATTATTTAAAGTTAGTTGTTTTATATATAAAGTAAATTGAATGGTATAGATTAAAAGATGATCTTTAAATAAATGGTTTAGATTAAGAAAATCTTAAAAGATGAAATAAGTGGTATGGATTAAACATTATCTTGAAATATACGGTTTGGATTAAATTAAGAAATCTTGGTGATGATAAGATTTTTTGCTATAAATAGAGGCCTTAATTTAAGGATTTTTCATAAAAAACTTCCTTACTTATTCTTTCTTTCACTTTCCAAATATTTCTTTGTATAAGTTTTCTTTGAGTGTGCTAAAGTCATCTTGAGTATTTGTAAAGATCTGTAAGTGTACAAGTACAGACCAAATAAGTCTTTTTATAAAAGTTATATAAGTAACCACACACATCACATGATGTTTATAAATCTTCCTTTGGAAGATTCATTTTGAAAAACTTCATTTGGAAGATTTATTTTGAAATATTATTTTCTTCAAAAACTATATTGAAGTTATTCTACTTTATTTTATTAAATCACTTTTGATGATTTCATACGAATTGGTATACACCATAAAATTATATAGTAGTTACTAATTAAATTATAAAAATATAAGTTGACCAACTTCATATCCAGTCACGTGTTAAGGTAAGGGATACTATCTTTTTCATCTTCCATTATTCAAACTTACTATGGCAAGAGATTATCATTATTTGATTCTCGAAAATAATATCGTTTCTTTCTTACTCGTAAGATGCGTCATTTATCTCTAAATATTAATTTGTGGAAATAACCTGACTACGCGGACTACCGTATGTTTGGTGAATAACCTTTCGTATTCATTCCTTATTAATTTATGGGAATAACCTGACTACGCGGACTACCGCATGTTTGGTGAATAATCTTTCATATTCATTCCTTATTAATTTGTGGGAATAACCTGACTACATGGACTATCGCATGTTTGGTGAATAACTTTTCGTATTCATTCTTTATTAATCTCTGAGAATAACCCGACTACGCGGACTACCGCATGTTTGGTGAATTACTCTTCGTATTCATTTCTTATTTGTCTCTTGTTAGTAAAGTTTCCTGAAATGATTATATATTCTTTAATAGTTTGCGCTTCATCTAATATTATTTCAATTGAACCTTCCTATTTTTCTAAATCTTTCTATTGAACCTTAACTGTTATTCTGAACTGTGGATCTTAAATATCATTCTTGAATTTTAGTCCACATCATGTTGACAATTTGGACATTATTTGAATCTGCACAAAGAAAAATCATAAATTTTTGATATTTATTGATCATACTGTTTCTTCTGATTCATCATCTATATCACGGTTGTTATTCTAATCATCAAGAATCATGTTGTTATGAATATCTGTGGCTTGGGGCACAAATGATAGGATAAAGGCGATATAATTGTTGTCTCTTTTAGGACAAGTGGTGAATATTCTCTTTGGCCTGGGACAAAGATGAACTGTTGTTGGTATGATTATAACCAAAGGCTGAAAACTGGTATAATCATTACCGTTGGTGTTATATTTGAATATCTTTGGCCTGTAATGCAAAGATGAACTATTGACTGACATGATTATAATCAGGAACTGAAAATTTATATTATCATGACCAGTGGTATTTAAGATGATAAGAGTTGATGATATTTTTCTTAAAAAGATAAGCGAGTAGACATCATAGTCTACATTATTCTTCTAATGAATTGCTTTCCACTGCTATTATTGATATAAAGCTTATTGTCTATTATATTCAATTAGGAACTCAACTGTTGAAGGCTAATGATAATTTATTTGTCATTATCTTAGTCATGATATTTCTTACTGGACTATTTGAGCTCACCCTTTCTTTTGTTTCATTATTTTTCAGAAAATGAGAGAATAGCTGGGTCTAGCAAGGGAATGGAGTGACGGTCCGAGAGATAGCTATTGTAGTCTTCACATGTTGTATATAGTGTGGCAATAATAGTGAAAACTTAGTTATGTACTATTGAGTTCCGTATTTCTGTTCTATGTACTATTTGTATTAGAAATTGTGTATTTTATGGCATCTCAAATTGGGCTATGTAGGCCTAGATTTGGGGGCGTCACATCAACTCTCGACTCTGTGTTCCTAACGATCTTGAATTGAAGCGTAAAATTATAATAGAGGCATATAACACGCCGATTGTAATCCACCCAAGAGGTACCAAGATTTATCGTGATCTTTGACATACATTTTGGTAGAATAATATGAAAAGGGAGATTGTAGAGTTTATCTCTAGGTGCCTAACTTGTCAACGTGTCAAGGCATATCATCAAGTGCCTAAGGGTCCATTACAACTACTTGAGATTCCCGAATGAAAGTGAGAACACATCAATATGGACTTCGTGACGGGTCTTCCCAAGGTTTCTCATTGCTTAGATGCAATTTTGGTTATCATAGATAGATTGACCAAATCAGCTCATTTCTTACTTATACGAGAAAATATTTCACTTGAGCGTCTTGTCGGTATGTACACAAATGAGATTATGAGATTATATGGCATTCCAGTTTTCATAGTTTCTGATCGAGATCCTAAATTCATTTCACACTTTTGGATCAGTCTAAAAAAAGCTATGGGCACTGAACTACGTTTTAGTTCTGCATATCATTCTCAAACGGACGGACAATCGGAAAGGATGACCCAAACCCTCGAAGATCTTTTGAGACTTTGCGTACTAGACTTCAAAGAAAGTTGGGATAAGTACTTGCCATTGGTTGAATTTTTCTACAACAGCAGTTACCAAGCAAGTATAGGCATGACTTCATTCAAGACTTTATATGGACGCAAATGTCGCTCTCCAGTATGTTGGAACGAGGTAGGAGAAGCAAAACTGTTGAGACCTGAGTTGGTACGCTTGATAACAAAAAAGATCCAAATAATTCGACAACGAATACAGACCGCACAAGAACGACAAAAGAGTTATGTTGATCTTCATCGAAGGAACGAAAGTTTCAACATTGGAGACCATGTATTTTTACGTGTTTTTCCATGAAAATGAGTTACGATATTCGAAAAGAGAAGAAAGCTCAACCCTCGATTTATTGGCCCATTTGAAATACTCGATCGAGTAGGAACCGTAGCCTACAGACTAGCTTTACCGTCAAGTATGTCCTGCATCCATAACGTTTTTCACATATCTATATTATGTGAAGGACCCAAACCACGTTATTGAGTTAGAATCAGACGTTATAGCAGATGATTTAACGTACAAAGAGGCATCTGTTAAGATCATAGATAAGAAAGAGCAGATCCTATGCTCAAAGGTTATACCTCAAATCAAGGTTTTATGGAGGAACCAAGATTCTGATGAAATGACTTGGGAGCTAGAATCTGAGATGAAATCTAAGTATCCTTACCTCTTCGAAATGCCAGGTACGTCAATTTCGAGGACGAAATTTCATAAGAAGGAGAGGTTGTAAGACCCCAAATTTTATGAAATATAAAATTTAATTTTTCTTCATATATATATTTTTTGAAATAGTAAATGGTTAAATTGATAAAGTTAAACGTTAAGGATGTTATGTGTAAATTTTATTTTGTTGGAGAATATTCGTTTTGTCGGAGAATATTCGGGTCGTACGACGGCGCCGAAATAACTAATCATTAATGGACCCTATAACGAAATATTTTTCGGATATAGAAAACGACAAAAGTAACCTTTTAAAAAAAATAGTCAATGATGTTATCACTTTTAGCTATTAGAATACCCGGTGGTAAAAGAATAGTATCATACGGTGTTTCACGGTATTTTACTGTAGCACACGGTATTGCACAGTGTCTCATATTATTGATCTGATAACGTGATCATTGCACAATATTCATCAATAATTATTGTTATACAATATTTTACATTATTGATTTAATAATTGTCATTACACTGTATTTTATATCATTGACTTAATAATTGTTATTGCACTATATTTTAAAATTATTGAATCTAATAATTGTCACAGTAACAAATATACAGTAATTTATATTATTAAATTAATAATAATCTGTAAAGTGTTTCTTACATTATTGTTGAAGCATTATTTTATTATATATGTAGGACCCACAGAAAGAAAAATAAATAAATAAAAATATATTATTATATGTGAATAGTATATAGACCCTTTGTGGGGCCCTTATGAAACATGTAAAATGAGTTTTGCTGGGAAATGGTTGGTTGAGGCTGCTGCAGCCTCTGCTGAATTTTTCAACACTGACGTGCAGCACGCCAGTTCACCTACCGCACATAGTATCTTCTTTTCTCCTATAAATAGCTTACTCAGCTGAATAGAAAAATCACACCTAAAATATAAAAAAATTCTGCAAATATTTTATGAGTTTAATTTTCTCTTAGAATAGTAAGGTTATCTTGAGTATTTGTAAACCAAAAGGAGTGCAAGAATTTTTCAAGTAAGTATTTTATTAAATAGTAGTAATTGCACAAATATCTATTTCACACGGTATTCACAAATCTTCCTTTATAAGACTCTTCTTTGAGAATATTTATTTTAAAAAGTTTTCTTTAAAATATTTATTTTGAAATATTATTTCAAAAATTATTTTTAAAGTTATTATTTTACACTACAAAAATTTATATTATATAAATAATTTTGATAGTTCATAATATATGAGTTATCATACACCTTGAAATTTATATGTGGTAATTACTAATTATATTATAAATATATATAGGTTGATCAACCTCGTTTTCATTAATATCTAGTCAAGTGATAAGGTAAGGAATATCATCTTCTTTCATTTTATATTATTTAAACTTACTACGGTAAGGTATACCATCTTTTTCATCTTCCATTATTCAAACTAACTATGGTAAGGGATATTATTTATTTTATACTCTTAAACTTACTGTGGTAAGTATTGTTCGGTAAAATTTCTGAAATGATTATATGTTCCTTAATATTCTGTACTTCGTCTAATATCATTTTAATTGAACTTTCCTATTTTCCTGAACCTTTCTTTTGAACTGTGGATCTTGAATATCATTTTGAATTTCATTCAACATCATGTTGATAATTTGGACATTATTTGAATCTGCACAAAGTAAAATTATAAACTTTCGATATATATTGTTTATCTTGTTCATCATTTATATCACTGTTGTTATTCTGATAATCATAATCAAGTTGTTGTGGGTATTTGTGGCCTGGGGCACAGATAATAGGATAAAGGCGATATAATGGTGGTGTGTCTTTTATGACACGTGATAAAAATTCTCTTTGGCCTAGGGCAAAGATGAACTATTGTTTGGTATAATTATGACCAAAGGTCGAAGACTGGTATAATCATTATTGTTTATGTTATATTGAATATCTTTGACCCGTAGTGCAAAGATGACTGTTGACTTACATGATTATGACCAGGAACTGTGAAATTGTATTATCATGACTAGTGGTGTTTTAGATGATAAAAGTTGATGTTTTTCTTAAAAAGAGAAGTGAATGGACATCATGGTCTATATGATTTTCTTAATGGTTGTTATTCAGCTGCAGTTATTGATCTGAACTTTGTTTAAGAACTTAACTGTAGTTGTTGAATTAAAACTTGTTGTTTAAATTTTTCTATCAAGAACTCAATTGTTGAAGACTAACGATAATTTATTTGTCATTATCTTAGTCATGATATTATTTACTGGGCTATTTGAGTTCATCCTTTCCTTTTGTTTAATTGTTTTTCAACAGAAGATGAGAGAGTAGCTGAGTCTAGTCCGGGGATGGAGTGGAGGTTCGAGTTGTAGCTGTATTAGTTTTCATAAGTTCTAAAATAGTGTGACAATAATAATAAAGACTTAATTGTGTATTATTTGAATACTATATTGTGGTACGTTGTATTGTAATAATTGTTGTATATTTTGACAATTCAAGTTTGGGCTGTGTGGGCCCAAATTTAGGGGTGTCACATAGTCCAGTATGAATTACCGGATCAGACTTAGCGAAATACTCATGCTAATAATATAATTTTTATGTACAATTGAAAATATTTCTCGTCTAAAGTAACTTATTTAGTAAATAAACACGAAGCTCAATGCTCGAACGCGATTAAACGAGTACCAAATCCATACACACACACACACACACATATATATATATATGTGTGTGTGTGTGTGTGTGTGGATTTTGTATGGCTAGGTCCTGTTACGTAGCATAGTATATATTGCGTTGAAAAAGGGATGATCCATCCCATTATAATCACAAACGCTATAGTTTTTTTTTTTTGTGGACTAGCTCTATCAACTTACGATCAAATTCATGAAAATTTGTCTGAATTCATGCATGCATATATCATGCGATCAAAAGCTTTCTTCCTAGCTAGCTCTCTCAGTATGCATGCACTTGCTTGTTCTTTAATTTTATCCAACCTCTAGCGTGAAGAAATCAAATGTCAAAAAGTTATTGAAATGCTTGTATTTCAGTTTTTTAAGTTAGCACGTGGAGGTGTTAGATATTGAAGTTAACAATAATAAAAATATAATAATTAATAAAGACTTTCTATTCATAAAAGAGTGGAAGGTAGGTGGTGATGATCGAGGGTCTAATCCCAGTTGACAATTTCATGATCTTTCATCTTGTTATTGGGGTTTCGTATAGGGCTCATTTTCTTAAGAAAATGATGTCACAACTTTTTATTTAATAAACACTAGTTTTATCATTATTAATTAATTAATTGTCATATACAAATTGATTACTCAATACCTCTTTTAACAAGGCTCGGACCATGCTTCGTAACAAAAAATTGGTACATGCACGTGCAAATTAACAAGCTCATGCATGTATGAACCAACAAAATAACACATGAATGATTTCGTGTGTGTGTATCTATATAATGCATTAAAAAGTTATGTCCATTTTATATTGTGTTTAGGTTATAAGTTTGAATTATTAAATGTTTTTAAGGTTTCAACAAGCTCATAAGTTCGCCAATAGAAATAGGGCTAAGACTGATTTAATTAATCATCATATATTTTAATCTATGAATAATTTTTATTGATATAAAAAAAAAACTTAATATTACGTATTAACGGGTTTTATTTCTCCTTTATCCTTTATTTGCATGCATGCATGCATGCATGCATGCATACATACATAACATAACATAACTTTTTAATGCATTATATAGATACACACACACACGAAATCATTCATGTGTTATTTTGTAGGTTCATACATGCATGAGCTTGTTAATTTGCACGTGCATGTACCAATTTTTTGTTACGAAGCATGGTCCGAGGCTTGTTAAAAGAGGTATTGAGTAATTAATTTGTATATGACAATTAATTAATTAATAATGATAAAATTAGTGTATATTAAATAAAAAGTTGTGACATCATTTTCTTAAGAAAATGAGCCCTATACGACTTATTTTTTTGGCTTGTCAGATATTAATTGGGCTGATAGTTTTGAGTTGAATACTTAGACATGCATGATAATACCAAATCATATAATTTTGTTCATGTACATACAAATCTCACGTGTTACAATCTTAACTATCATTTGATTGATATTAACTTGGATATGAACTAAAAAATATTATCTACACCTTAACGCCAGATACCCTCCCTCACATACAAATTAAAGTAGTAACAAATAGATTAAGGGATAATTGTGTAGGGGCGCCCAAGGCAATATATTACTTAGCCAGATCTCAAATAATGATTCATGAATCATGATATTTGATTTTATGTAGTTGAAGTAATTATTTAAGGACCCTCCTAAGTCCTAAAGTCAAACCTAGACGGGTGCCCTCCTTGTGAATCTAATTTTAAATTATATATTAGTCTTTTGAGACGATAGAATTGACTTTGGTACCTCAAAAGCAGCTGCAGCTTCATCATCATCTCATGATCAATATTAATTAAGAGAGAGAGATATATGATCTAGCTAGATTAGACACAGAGAAAGAGAGACTGCAAGCTAGCTAGGTGGTGAATATGGGCAGATCATAAGAAAGTCGTGAATCTATCTTTGAAGCTTGATCATTCTCAATTAAGATCGCATGAAGAAGCACCAAAAGAGGATATTAATGAAGAACAAGTGATGCAATCATATGATAATAATATTGCACAAAATATGAAAGAATCAGAAATATTAACAGATCATCAAGAAGTAGAGGATATTGTTGCATCTCCCCATTTGCAAAACAGCTTCAAGACAGAAGAGGTACGCTTGTAATTAAACCCTAAACCAAAGGTTTTTCCTCTCATCTTTTATATATACTTTTTTATTTCTTTAGTAATCGGAAATAAACATCTTTTATATACACACACACACACACACACACACTCTTGTATGATTATGGAAGATCAAAGGAGATGAATTGTGTGACTATTTTTATATTCAGATCTGTATATTTTTATGTTACTTAACTTGCCTTTAGTTTTTCATTTAATTTGCTATAAGCAATTAAGGGGCTGTTTGTTTACAGCTTAATGCATCTGAATGACTAAATCGGTCAGTCATTTAGTATGTTTGTTTTGAATAAAAATCTTCTGAATTGCTGAATCGGTCAAGTTTTTGGGCTGAATGACTAAATCTAATTTTTTCGCTGAATGACTAAGTCCAACAGCTGAATGAAGTATTTTATATTTAATAAAAAAAATTACAATAGTAATTATTATATTAAGTAATATTAAATAAATTTACAACAACTTTGAATTTTTTCAGAGGAGTAAAATAATAAAAGCGTGTTATTCAGATGTTTCAGACATGTCAATTATTAAATAATTTTTTTATTCAGTATTTTGCTTTATTCAGATTGCTTAAACATTCAGAACTATTTCATTCAATTTTATCAAATATTTCCCAAGTAATTAATGAAAAATTTTATATGCAATGAAATTTCTTGTATTATTAGTTGTCGGTGTTACAAATGGAGATGAGCCGAATGAAAGAAGAGAACGAGGTGTTGAGGAAGGTGGTAGAGCAAGCAATGAAAGATTACTATGATCTCCAAATGAAGTTTTTGGTCATCCCACAAAATAACCATGCCAAGGTAATTTTTAAAAAAAATAATATTTAACCTTTTAACTATATATGATTTATATTAATTATGTATCCTAATTAATTAACTATTTTTATATAGGATTCCAAATTATTTCTTTCGCTACTCCATGATGGTGACGATCAGAATCAAGAAAGAAAGAGAGTTCCAGCAATTGTAGAAAAGAGTAACCACACGCCAACGCGAGCATCATCATGGCAAGAAAAGGAAATTGAATTAGGGTTGTCATTGAGAATACAAAGCAACGCAATAAGCCACCAAGAAAGACAAGAAGAAAATCATGATCAAGAAGAGAATAAAAAGGAAGACATGATTGCAAGCCATACTCCAATAAAAAGCAAGATACAACGGACAGATTTGGGCAGTATTACAAGCCATGTTGATTCCCCTCCTAATAGGAAAGTTAGGGTTTCAGTCAGGGCTAGATGTGAAGCTGCCACAGTGAGTATTGTACTTTTATACTTCTACATTTCACCCTAAATTTATTATTACTTTTTAAATAAAGTTGGACAAGCGAATAAAGTTGGACAAGCATATGATATGAAATTGATTAGAAAATTGATCACTTATTGTAGATGAATGATGGATGCCAATGGAGAAAATATGGGCAAAAAATAGCAAAAGGAAATCCTTGCCCTCGAGCCTACTATCGTTGCACCGCAGCTCCAGGTTGCCCAGTTAAAAAACAGGTAAAAATATTAATTTTGAAGTAATTTACATTTTCATTAAACAAATTATTAATGTTTTATGAACAAAGTTTTATAAAATAATTGCTCTGCAAATAACTCACATCATTCTGTCTGTAAATTCTGTAGAGATAGTATGTTCGTGTATAAAAACTACTCATTAAATTATTTTCACTATATATCTTAGTTATCTAAATTAGTTCTTAATTGTAATTAGGTACAAAGATGTTTAGAGGACATGTCAATACTTGTAACAACATATGAAGGAATTCATAATCATCCTCTTCCCGTGGGTTCAACAGCAATGGCTTCAACATTCAGTCGATTCTGAGTAATCCTCTTTTGGATAATATCACCACCATTAATCTCAACCAAGCATCCAATTTTCTATACCACAATCCTCCTATTTTTAAGTCATCACCCTTTAAAAGCACATTAAACACTAGTGATCCTTCTAAAGATATTGTTCTTGATTACATAAACAATATTATCAGCAATAATTTTCCTGTCCAAATCCCCATGGCTAGCTCCTCAAACCCTTCACCACAATTAGGTTATTCTTGGATGCCAAGTAACTCATCAATTAGTACTAGTACGAGGAATCATTTTCGTGTTCCTCCTAGATTACTACAAGAGAACAATAATAGTAATAAGTTGTTAGCTGAAAACGTGAGTGCAAGTGCTTCTGATCCTAGGTTTAGGGTGGACGGATGCCATTTCGTCCCTCGTGAATAAAGAATTAAGCCAAACAAATTCTGCTCAGCCCAAGGAGGCCTTTATGGTGGCTAGAGATGAGTGAATGGTGAAGGCTTTAGTGGAAAAAATTGGGTTCTTGAATCTCTTCCCAGCTCAAGTGGTAAGCCATTGATTCGGAATTCACCAATTGTTGTGTAAGAATCTCTTGAATGATATATAGTAATTATTTATTTATTTATTTTGTATTTTTCTCAATCTTAAAACTATAGAGAAAGATATACAGTTTCTTGTTCAGGGATAAATTGAGAAGTGTATGGGTGATTATTTACAATGATATTGATCAATTATTGACTTCTGCTTGTATACTTAACAATGATATTTAATTTTGTTTAATGGGGTTTCATGTGAGTCCTTAAATGTTGTAAAATTCAAGAACTTAAAATAAGCACTTTAAGAAGTTCAGATTTATTTTTCAATGTCGAGTAAAACTGTTTTTTTTTTTTTTTTTATCTTTTTGGTTGGTAGTTTAGCATAATTTTAACATTCCTGCCAAACAAGACTTCCGCTACTCAAAAAAATGGTTTTAGACTTTTAGTTCTCTCTCTCTTTCTAAATTTATAATTTTTTAAATGGTTATTGAGCTCCAAAATTGTAAACATCGATCTCCCTAATAATTTAGCATTTCCAATTTGCCATAATGTTTATTCATGACTAAACTTTTGGAACATGTTAATTATATATAGACAATTAAAAATATATAAGTAGAAACAATTAATATACATAAATGATCCAAAATTTATTGGTTTAAACTTTTAGGTTACCTAGCTATTAATAAAGTTTGCCTAGTTTGCCTTGAGAGTGTGCTTGGACGTACGTTATTGATTTAGTAGGATTCTAATTTTTAG
Organism: Hedera helix; assembly: GCA_947179155.2. Classification (NCBI taxonomy): domain Eukaryota; kingdom Viridiplantae; phylum Streptophyta; class Magnoliopsida; order Apiales; family Araliaceae; genus Hedera; species Hedera helix. The sequence goes on along the minus strand of OX359284.1, from coordinate 33,300,159 downwards.
AATAAGTTTAATAATTAGTGTAAAGTATGAATAAGTTTAATAATATATAATTTATCGGATAAATTTTAAATATAACATATTTAAGCGATAATATGTATAATAAAATAATTTGTTTAATTTCATATTATGTCATTATAATATGCCATTTAAATTGGAATAAGAATAAGAAAAAAAGGAATGCAATACATTTGATTTTTGAATTTGAGAAGTCTTTAAAAGTTTATGAATTTGAAAAATCATTGTAAATGAATGTGACATGCAAAAATAATAAAATTAAAAAAACTTTGTTTTGTTAAGTCATTAAAAAATTATTCTTTAAACTACTAAGTTGGCTCAAAAATCGTAAAAAATGACACAATACATGTCTTGTTATATGTTGATATTGATTGATACTAATTTCATAGCATTGCAATTTATTGTTGGTTACGACCTGGAAGTTTTATTATACTCTTTTATCCTCTTTTCCTTATTTAAAAGAAATTAATATTTTCACATTATTTTTTAACAGTTTCACATGATAAACTTCATAAAAGTATTGTTATAAATGTATAGCAACAGTTAAATTATCGCTATTGATATTTTTGTAAGATTCGCCATGTGAAACTATCAAAAAATAATGTGAAAATATTAATTTCCTATTTAAAATATGTGACTTGCTTGAATGGATTATTATTTGAATTCCTTTTTTATCCCGCTGATAAATTACTTATTAATTTATATAATTCAATCTTTCAGGGCCTGGCTGTTTAAAAATAAAAATAAAAATGTCCCTTGACAATACATTGTTCAATATTATACACATCATTCACCTAAGACGGTAAGTATATGGATGGATGGATGGTAATTGCCTCACTTGATATTTGTTTACAAGAATAATACTTGAAATTAAATTATTAAAATAACTTAAAAAGAAGATTATTTAATATCACGTCTAAATTATAATTTTTACCATTTGAAATTAAAATTTTGTAAACAAAATTAACCTTTATCATTATTTAAAATGACCAATATATTCTATTATATCTATTTGTACTCAAATTATTGAGAATATGATCACTTTGTTATTAATGGTAAATGTATAATAGTCCAATTGATAAATTTTTATCCAATTATTTTAATAATCCTAAACAAAACAAATATAACATGATATTATTTTAAGTTATCTTATAAATAAATCCCATTAAATTAAAACAAACATGTAATTAGGATTATTTAATTCTAAAATTAATAGTCTTAAAATTATCTAGAATTATAATTCTTTCAAACAAACATAGTCTTAAGGTCTTTGTTTGTTGTTGATTTTTGTACAAATATATTAATATGCATGAAGCACAATGAATACATAATTTTAAATATTTCTTTTAATAAAAAATATATTAGTTATTAAAGCTTAATATTATAAAGATATTTCCCACTCAAATCTTAATTGTCGTCAGTCAAAAATTATTCATAAAAAAAAATCTCAAACAAAGAATAGTTACAAAATTAGCAGGTTTTTTTTTTTTTTTTAATTTTATTATTATTGGTAAAATAAAAAAGAGTCAACCATGGGCTACAATACCCCTAGCAGTCCAACCAATAAACAACTAGTAGCCCATCTGAGGTTGATAAAGAGCCCACATAAAATTACACTAGGGTTTTCTTAACCTTCTACATTATAAAGGTTCTAAATTAATTTATTTTTTTGCTGGTTTATCTTATGTAAACTTTAGATACGGTAATAAAAATTCAATTTTTTTTTCTTTTTTGATGAGGGTAACAAAAATTCAATGAATGTATCATTATAATGACGTCAATCCTAATTCACTTGTAATTTTATTAGTCTTAAATTATAATGATTTTAGTGTGACGGAATGACAGTTCAAATGAATTAAATTATTTAATTCGTAATTAATATTGCCCATTTTATAATGGATGCGAGATTGTGTATTTAAAAATTCAACATCTATATCATCTACATAATTAAAAAGTATAAATTTGGTTTCAAATTTTTTTCTTAGTATAACTATTATCTAAATTAAAAAAAATTTAAACCTTAAATTTCATAATTATATTTGGATTGAAATTTTGACGAATTCATTTTGATCTATATAAAATTAAAATAATTACTTTCTCAAAATCATAGCTAATTAAATTTATATATTTTTTTAAAAATGTTTAATTTAATAATTGATCGAAGGAGGGGCCTATAATATATAATTCAACAATTTATTAATTAAATAAATATTTAAGAATTTAATAACTATCATTATCTTCTCAAAATTTTAATTAATATTTATCTTACATTTAATTAATTATCTTAATTAACATAATAAATTATTATCCATGTTGTATGTGTTTTGCACGGGTTGGTGAACTTGTCTATAATAAATAAGACAAAATTATTGTTTAACTTTAAATTTTAGGAATGATATATATATATATATATATATATATATATATATATATATATATATATATATATAAAACAAAATTGTTGTTCAACCATAAATTTTAAGAGTGACCTTTCAACCCTAAAATCTATATCTATAATAAATAGGACAAAATTGTCTCTTAACCTAAATTTAAAAATAGTCTTTCAAGTTTCAACTCAAATTTTAGAGAATACTCTAAAATTCTACTTATAAATTAATGATAAAATTCTAAATTCTTAAAAAACCTACCTTAATTAAAATCCACCTTAAAAATTTTCTTAGACCACTATCGTTAAAGAAAAAAAACTCTAACCAGCCGCTCTCATGACTTCTTGCACAACATTTATCAATCATAAACATCCAATCATTAAAATTCAATCATGAATATTTAATCATCAAAATTTTGAATGTACAATGATTTGTTTAATATTTATTTCACACAATTATTTTAAGATTTTAGTTCAATAATTGTGTCTTTATTTTTTAATAGTGCATATACAAGTTACATGTTATAGTAATTTAAATTTTGAAGAGGTCGTGAGAATTATTCATCTTTTGTATTTCTTCAACAATGTAACATTAGTAGTTTCAAGTGGTTTCACTGTAAGTAATTCATCAATATTTTTTATTTCAACCGTAATAGGTTTTGGCTATTTCTAAATCGATCAATAGTTTCAAGTGGTTTCAGTCTAAGTAATCTATCAACATTGTTTATTTTAACCGTGATAAGTTTAAGTTGTATTTAAAATTCGTAAATAATCAAAAGATCTTTTTTTTAATTAAAATTTAAAAAAGAAATATATTGTATATTTAAAATAAAAAAAGATCATATTTTTCTATAAAAAAAAGCTCACTTAAGTATTTTTTTCGTCCTTTATTCAATTATAATTTTTGTCTATCTATAGACTTATTATCATAATGACGTACTCATCCTTATATCTTATTTTTATATAATTTTTAATTTAATTATGTGCTATAAAATTTATATTATTATTAACTATATTAATAATTTATTATTATTAAATTACATAAATATAACTGTTTGAATTTAAATATAATTTAATATTATTTAATTAGATGAATATATAAATAAATAAATCATCAAATAGTATTATTTGTATTATATGAATAGATGAATTATTATTTTTAAATTTTTATTAATTAAATGTTATATTTTTAAAAAAGAATAATTTCTTATATAAAAATTATTGTGCATAATATTAATCAATTATTACTATAGTTAATATATTATTATAATATAATAATAAAAATATAAATAATATAATAATTTTATAATAAAATTCGTCCTTTGTACATAATCATGATCTCGTTTAAAATAATTGAAAAAAAATATATTGACTAAGCTTTTATTAACAGAAAATCTACTTTCCTAGAAAATAAATATTTTTGAAAATTTAAATGCGTATATATAGAGCACGGGTACACCATACAAAATGATCAGCTTATTGAAATTACAAAATAGAAATGAATAAATATATGCATAGATCTAAAATACATCAACTTTTCTGTTTTGGGAAAAAAATGTCTCGATTGTTGTGCAGAATTAAAATAAAATCTATAATAACAATACGCAAGGGATTTTAAACAAAAAAAAATTCCCGCTCATCTCCAAAAAGGATCATGACCGTTCAAAAATTAGGATAAATCCAACCGTTGCTTCCTCTTTAACAGCGGCATCTTCCTCCTCCTCTCCTCCAAACCCATTTTCTCTCCTACACAGCAAAAATCATGGCTCCAGTGCGACCAGAGGCATAAAATCTCTTATGTATCTCTCTAATTGGTATGTAAATTTCTGTTTTTGCTATAAAATCTCTTATGTATCTCTCTAAGGTTATCTGAGTTGATGTTTGGACGCCATCAATTTCCAGCATTGCTAGAGATTGCCAGATTTGTTGTTCCGCCTATGAAGTGTTGGATGAAATTTTTCAGTGAAGGTGAGAGGCTGACTAGAATCAGGTGAAGTATGAATTAGTTTTTATTTTTATTTTTTCACTTTCACTCCCATTACAACTCTTTGTAGATGTTGTTTAGAAAAGCATTTTTTTTTTATATATATGTGAGTATGTACTTGGCCTCAATTAGCTACAAGAATAAATTAAAATAATCTCATTTATATATTATACTATCGAATTGTATTATCTTCAAAAGCACAAACATAGATTGAGTCAGAGAAAGAGGTAACACCCTCTTTATCTTCTTTATGTTACTTTATGAAATTAGTGTCAACTTCCCCAAATGTCGCCATTTGCGACTTTCTGCCATGGAAACCAGTTAGAAAGAGATACATTAAAATTTTGCTTTGGACTTTTGAACGACTTTTTAGATGATTTTTAAGTTAACTTTACACAATATTTTTGACTGATGTGTATATACTAAACTCACTTTGCAAAAAAAAAAGTCAATACATAAAAAGTTGATTTCTTTACTTATTCAGTGCCTCAAATTGCAGATCAAAGTATCATTTAGTATTAATTTTCTCATTGGATTAAGGAACTAAGGATTTTATATTTATGTCCTAATGTAGTTAAGTTTAAGAATACTTGGCAAGACTTGAGTAATTTGGCTTTCTGGTGCAAAATTTATATATAAGATGTTTATTACTTTATTTACGTTCATATTTTTATTAAGGTGTTTTATCAAAATTTGTTTGGCATTATTCCATGTAGATGAGTCATCAAGGTTTTTTTGTTTTGTTTTTGTTGTTGTTGTCGTTCTACCTATTTTATGAAAACAATAAATTTATGTGATCCATTGAATAGGGAGGTGACAGCTAAGGCACTAAGAGTAGCAATGATAGCCATTTGGATGGTTGAGTTATGGAAGCAGTTTTAGTAATGATGGCTGAGATGGGAAGCCATTAGGATCAATGAAATCAGAATTATGAGGGGTTGGGTTCACAGTGAAAATCTGAATTTTACAAAGAAGGTTTCATGATCTATGCGTGTGATGGGGGAGGGGTTATTTAATTGTTGGCATCATTGTTCTAGAAATTTTATTAAGGATCAGCTTCTTAGCTTATTGTTAAAATTTTGATTTCGTCTTCAGCTACTGTACTATGTAGAGTAGCTGATGGAATTGGGTACATAATTTTTTTTTTATAATTAAATATCAAAGTCCTAATTCACACGTTTAAAGTAATTTCATAGCTCAAATTGAATATATGCTTAATGTTGCACATATTCCTTAGTTTGCTGGCTTCCTTTGGATTTATCTGCAGCTCAAATGCAGCCAAAAGTTTTAAACTGCTTAGTTGTTCTTAATAATATAAACTAAGTGAAATTAACAGTTTTGACTCCCATTGTTTATTCTCTTTCTTCTGTTCATAACGTTTTTACCTCAGTGGTAAAACAATTTTGTGATAGCTTTTAGTTTGTGTATTAGAATTACTCATTATTTGTTAGTCTTTTATCTAACTTCTGGTTCAGGGATCAAGGCCACCATCAATTGATATTAGATCAATTGATATTGGAGTCAGTTCAACTAACACCACTCCATGGATTTTTATTAATGTATCCTTTAAAGCATATATGATCATGGATTTTATCCATCCAAGGACAATTGTAAATATTCATCATATGTTAAGAAATGGCAGATGATCAAACACCTGTGACATTGTTGCCCGAGTGCTACTCCGAGTAAATAAATTAGTGCTATTCTGAGGAAATTAGTGCTACTCCCTATTCCTGCTTTTAACTTTATTGTCGCTAATTTAGCTTTTTTTAGCTTCATTCTGTAGCTTGGTTCCATTTATAAAATTCTGATTTCCAGAAAAATGATGAGTTTTGGGTGTTTACTTTCAATTTCTTGAGAAACTAACAAAGAAAAATGGATTGACAATTAGACCTGCTTAATTGAAATTGTCAAAGACAAATATTGAAATTGTTTGGGGATATAGAGAAACACTAGAAAAGCTATTATGGTTGGGTCATGTTATTAACTTATTATGGCACAAGCGGAAAGGTCTAAAAAATTTTATATACATATCCCCACATAATGTTTTTAACCCATCAAATCAAATGCTTTTCTATAAGGTCAAAACGAACTGTAATTATATGTTTTTGTTTTAGTGTGTTTCAGTGTGTCAAAACGAACTCTTTACTGCTTGAAGCCTGTCAAAACCATAACATTTGCAACTGTAATTGAGAATTTGCTTTAGGAATATGTAATTCTGTTTTTAATTCATTAAAGACTATTTTTTTTATTATTATTTGAACTTTATTTTATTTTCAATGAACTTTTCTATATATTCCTCTAAAAAGTAGATGGTGAGATTTTGACATCCCAAATCCACACACACAGAGATAGAGAGATATAAAGTGAGAGATAAAAATGATGCATCTATTTTAGGTTGATTAATATTTTAGGGAGACATTTAAAATTTTAGATAGCGCATTTGCTTCTATACATCTACTTATCTATTCACATGATTGGTTTGGTGATTAACTAAATTCCCATGTAATGTTTTGTTATATATAATTTCTTTGTGTTTAATCTTAACAGGAGAATTCAGTTGAGTCCTCAAATGTGTTTTTTCACAGTTATCAGTGTCGGGTTGTTCTCTATAAGAAATGGTGAGATTTCTCTTTTGAGTTTAATTTCATAATTAATGTACCAAATTGAGTCGCACGATGGTCTTATATGAACGTGGATCTCATTTTCTATTCATGTGATACTGTGAGGAGATTTCTGAAAGTATTAAATTCTGTTGTGAAAATATGACAAGTTATGAGCTTGAATGTGAGTGTTTAGAGCTTGAAAAAACTGGGAAGCTATTTTTTAGAGCTTTAATGGGATTACTAATTCTTATTCAGAGTTTTCAAATTTTTGTCATTTTTAGTAATAGTAAGTATCCACAATTTTAAAAAAGAAAAGTTTGTTAATTAGTAGTAGTAAGAATCCAACAATGGGAAAGAACGTGAAGCCTGACCGTGCATTTCAGATTAAACGAAAACATTCTGTTGGTTAGAATTACGTTTCTGTTCAATAAATGTTTGCTGAGGAGTGCTTGATTAGGTTAGATCTATTTCTATTTTGTTGTGAATGGCGATATAATGATTTTTATGTAGATCTGTAACAATATGATGTTGAAAAGGTAGGATTCTTCAGTTTAAAAGTAAAGAAATTAGTATTTTTAAACGCCATACTTATTTCAGAAAATTGTAACAAAAAATTTAGACGAGAAATAGGATGTTATAACAGAAGGCTCAAGGCAGACATTGTAACCAAATGGACCCTTAGATTACAAAGTGATAATTACTCCCTCACTCATTTCTAATTGAGATCCTTTGTTGCGGTGGTAACAATATAATATAAAAAAGTGATAAGTGATAGAGTTTAATGTTAAGTCTGAGTTATGAAATTTATGATGTTTTTGATATATTTTGTGTATACCAGAACTAACTCTTTATTTTCCATTTCTGTGTACTTGATGTAATGTGCTGTTAACTTACTAGATTTTGGCACATTTTTATGCTTTTACTTCCCTTGCATTGAATTTGATGTGATTCTTGAAAATTCAATAAGTTGTGTTCTTCAACACGATTTCAAGTAAACCATTAAACATCGATCTGTGTATATCTTTTGGGGCAAGTTATGAGTTTGAATGTGAGTGTTTAGAGCTTGAAAAAACTGGGAAGCTATTATTCAGAGGTTTAATGGGATTACTTATTCTTATTCAGAGTTTTCAAATTTTTGCCATTTTTAGTAGTAGTAAGTATCTACAACTTTAAAAAAGAAAAGTTTGTTCATTAGTAGTAGCAAGTATCTATAAATGTGAGTTCTGATGATAAACATATGTGATATTTCTTTGTTATAACCCCCTTTTGATTTATAACGTAATGTTATCGTGCATGTTAGAAATTCGAATTCGGATAGGAGCCAAATTTCAATCGCCACAGTACTAATCCAGGTACTACCTTCTTTCCTCTCTCTATACGTATATTTATTTGTGTTTTATGCTTACAATTTGTGAAATTAGGGGTATAATTTGAATAATTGGAGATTTGGTTTACGATTATGTGAATTTGTTTAATTAATTTGAGGACTGAGGTGTTTGGTGGGTATTTTCAAGTGATTTTTTCTTGATTTTTATGAATTTGTTGAGGAGTGTTTGATTAGGTTAGATCTGTTTCTATTTTGTTGTGAATGGCGATATAATGATTTTTATGTAGATCTGTAACAATATGATGTTGAAAAGGTAGGATTCTTCAGTTTAAAAGTAAAGAAATTAGTATTTTTAAACGCCATACTTATTTCAGAAAATTGTAACAAAAAATTTAGACGAGAAATAGGATGTTATAACAGAAGGCTCAAGGCAGACATTGTAACCAAACGGACCCTTAGATTACAAAGTGATAATTACTCCCTCACTCATTTCTAATTGAGATCCTTTGTTACGGTGGTAACAATATAATATAAAAAAGTGATAAGTGATAGAGTTTAATGTTAAGTCTGAGTTATGAAATTTATGATGTTTCTATTGTGGTGATTCCCCCCCCCCCCCCCCCCCCCCCAAACATCTTTCTGGTTGATATGAGTGATTAAATTTGAGGGGGAAAAAAGTTGATGATTTGAAATATTATGTCTTCCTTGTGCTATTAAATTGGTTATAAAGAAGGTGACCGATTTAACTGTTAAATCTACTTGACTTAAAGGGATTAATTATATTTTTTTAATGACATTATAAATAATGGAGATCCAGGATCCAATGTCATAATGGTATGATCTACGAGAATGATCAATGTTGCTTATTTTACCTTCTTAGGTTATGATCTATTGTCAAAAGAAACTTGAGCAGTCTTGCATTTATATAGAATTTCTAGCTGTAGGACATAACTTTTATGGTAATGTGTTGATAAGTATTTAATTGGAAACATTCAGTGCAGTTCATGCCGGATACTTTGCTATGAATTTTATTCATTGCCATCAGTTTGTACTTGAAATATATGCATCGAAATATATACATACACATTCGTGCTTCTCTTTAAATTTCGAGTATGATTATTCATCATCATCTGCCATCATGTAGCTTAGGAAATAAATTAAATTATTTCATTTGATTCTATTGTTGGTATTCTTTCATTTCATTCAATTGTTACTAAATTTTTCATTTCATTCAATTGTTGGTAACTTGGTATTCGTAGTGCCAGAGGCACGGGTTCATGCTAGTCTATAATAACAATACGCAAGGGATTTTAAACAAAAAAAAATTCCCGCTCATCTCCAAAAAGGATCATGACCGTTCAAAAATTAGGATAAATCCAACCGTTGCTTCCTCTTTAACAGCAGCATCTTCCTCCTCCTCTCCTCCAAACCCATTTTCTCTCCTACACAGCAAAAATCATGGCTCCAGTGCGACCAGAGGCATAAAATCTCTTATGTATCTCTCTAATTGGTATGTAAATTTCTGTTTTTGCTATAAAATCTCTTATGTATCTCTCTAAGGTTATCTGAGTTGATGTTTGGACGCCATCAATTTCCAGCATTGCTAGAGATTGCCAGATTTGTTGTTCCGCCTATGAAGTGTTGGATGAAATTTTTCAGTGAAGGTGAGAGGCTGACTAGAATCAGGTGAAGTATGAATTAGTTTTTATTTTTATTTTTTCACTTTCACTCCCATTACAACTCTTTGTAGATGTTGTTTAGAAAAGCATTTTTTTTTTATATATATGTGAGTATGTACTTGGCCTCAATTAGCTACAAGAATAAATTAAAATAATCTCATTTATATATTATACTATCGAATTGTATTATCTTCAAAAGCACAAACATAGATTGAGTCAGAGAAAGAGGTAACACCCTCTTTATCTTCTTTATGTTACTTTATGAAATTAGTGTCAACTTCCCCAAATGTCGCCATTTGCGACTTTCTGCCATGGAAACCAGTTAGAAAGAGATACATTAAAATTTTGCTTTGGACTTTTGAACGACTTTTTAGATGATTTTTAAGTTAACTTTACACAATATTTTTGACTGATGTGTATATACTAAACTCACTTTGCAAAAAAAAAAGTCAATACATAAAAAGTTGATTTCTTTACTTATTCAGTGCCTCAAATTGCAGATCAAAGTATCATTTAGTATTAATTTTCTCATTGGATTAAGGAACTAAGGATTTTATATTTATGTCCTAATGTAGTTAAGTTTAAGAATACTTGGCAAGACTTGAGTAATTTGGCTTTCTGGTGCAAAATTTATATATAAGATGTTTATTACTTTATTTACGTTCATATTTTTATTAAGGTGTTTTATCAAAATTTGTTTGGCATTATTCCATGTAGATGAGTCATCAAGGTTTTTTTGTTTTGTTTTTGTTGTTGTTGTCGTTCTACCTATTTTATGAAAACAATAAATTTATGTGATCCATTGAATAGGGAGGTGACAGCTAAGGCACTAAGAGTAGCAATGATAGCCATTTGGATGGTTGAGTTATGGAAGCAGTTTTAGTAATGATGGCTGAGATGGGAAGCCATTAGGATCAATGAAATCAGAATTATGAGGGGTTGGGTTCACAGTGAAAATCTGAATTTTACAAAGAAGGTTTCATGATCTATGCGTGTGATGGGGGAGGGGTTATTTAATTGTTGGCATCATTGTTCTAGAAATTTTATTAAGGATCAGCTTCTTAGCTTATTGTTAAAATTTTGATTTCGTCTTCAGCTACTGTACTATGTAGAGTAGCTGATGGAATTGGGTACATAATTTTTTTTTTATAATTAAATATCAAAGTCCTAATTCACACGTTTAAAGTAATTTCATAGCTCAAATTGAATATATGCTTAATGTTGCACATATTCCTTAGTTTGCTGGCTTCCTTTGGATTTATCTGCAGCTCAAATGCAGCCAAAAGTTTTAAACTGCTTAGTTGTTCTTAATAATATAAACTAAGTGAAATTAACAGTTTTGACTCCCATTGTTTATTCTCTTTCTTCTGTTCATAACGTTTTTACCTCAGTGGTAAAACAATTTTGTGATAGCTTTTAGTTTGTGTATTAGAATTACTCATTATTTGTTAGTCTTTTATCTAACTTCTGGTTCAGGGATCAAGGCCACCATCAATTGATATTAGATCAATTGATATTGGAGTCAGTTCAACTAACACCACTCCATGGATTTTTATTAATGTATCCTTTAAAGCATATATGATCATGGATTTTATCCATCCAAGGACAATTGTAAATATTCATCATATGTTAAGAAATGGCAGATGATCAAACACCTGTGACATTGTTGCCCGAGTGCTACTCCGAGTAAATAAATTAGTGCTATTCTGAGGAAATTAGTGCTACTCCCTATTCCTGCTTTTAACTTTATTGTCGCTAATTTAGCTTTTTTTAGCTTCATTCTGTAGCTTGGTTCCATTTATAAAATTCTGATTTCCAGAAAAATGATGAGTTTTGGGTGTTTACTTTCAATTTCTTGAGAAACTAACAAAGAAAAATGGATTGACAATTAGACCTGCTTAATTGAAATTGTCAAAGACAAATATTGAAATTGTTTGGGGATATAGAGAAACACTAGAAAAGCTATTATGGTTGGGTCATGTTATTAACTTATTATGGCACAAGCGGAAAGGTCTAAAAAATTTTATATACATATCCCCACATAATGTTTTTAACCCATCAAATCAAATGCTTTTCTATAAGGTCAAAACGAACTGTAATTATATGTTTTTGTTTTAGTGTGTTTCAGTGTGTCAAAACGAACTCTTTACTGCTTGAAGCCTGTCAAAACCATAACATTTGCAACTGTAATTGAGAATTTGCTTTAGGAATATGTAATTCTGTTTTTAATTCATTAAAGACTATTTTTTTTATTATTATTTGAACTTTATTTTATTTTCAATGAACTTTTCTATATATTCCTCTAAAAAGTAGATGGTGAGATTTTGACATCCCAAATCCACACACACAGAGATAGAGAGATATAAAGTGAGAGATAAAAATGATGCATCTATTTTAGGTTGATTAATATTTTAGGGAGACATTTAAAATTTTAGATAGCGCATTTGCTTCTATACATCTACTTATCTATTCACATGATTGGTTTGGTGATTAACTAAATTCCCATGTAATGTTTTGTTATATATAATTTCTTTGTGTTTAATCTTAACAGGAGAATTCAGTTGAGTCCTCAAATGTGTTTTTTCACAGTTATCAGTGTCGGGTTGTTCTCTATAAGAAATGGTGAGATTTCTCTTTTGAGTTTAATTTCATAATTAATGTACCAAATTGAGTCACACGATGGTCTTATATGAACGTGGATCTCATTTTCTATTCATGTGATACTGTGAGGAGATTTCTGAAAGTATTAAATTCTGTTGTGAAAATATGACAAGTTATGAGCTTGAATGTGAGTGTTTAGAGCTTGAAAAAACTGGGAAGCTATTTTTTAGAGCTTTAATGGGATTACTAATTCTTATTCAGAGTTTTCAAATTTTTGTCATTTTTAGTAATAGTAAGTATCCACAATTTTAAAAAAGAAAAGTTTGTTAATTAGTAGTAGTAAGAATCCAACAATGGGAAAGAACGTGAAGCCTGGTCGTGCATTTCAGATTAAACGAAAACATTCTGTTGGTTAGAATTACGTTTCTGTTCAATAAATGTTTGCTGAGGAGTGCTTGATTAGGTTAGATCTATTTCTATTTTGTTGTGAATGGCGATATAATGATTTTTATGTAGATCTGTAACAATATGATGTTGAAAAGGTAGGATTCTTCAGTTTAAAAGTAAAGAAATTAGTATTTTTAAACGCCATACTTATTTCAGAAAATTGTAACAAAAAATTTAGACGAGAAATAGGATGTTATAACAGAAGGCTCAAGGCAGACATTGTAACCAAATGGACCCTTAGATTACAAAGTGATAATTACTCCCTCACTCATTTCTAATTGAGATCCTTTGTTGCGGTGGTAACAATATAATATAAAAAAGTGATAAGTGATAGAGTTTAATGTGACGCCCCCAAATCTAGGCCTACACAGCCCAAACTTGAGTCGTCAAAAGACTACAACAAAATTATTACAACAACGTACAACAATACAGTGTATAATAATACACAACTAAGTCTTCACTATTATTGCCACACTATTTTACAACACGTGAAGACTAGGATAGCTATTCCTTGGACTCTCACTCCATCCCCCGGCTAGACCCCGTTACGTTTTCATCTCCTGTTGAAAACAATGGAACAAAAGAAAGGGTGAGCTCAAATAGCCCAGTAAGAAATATCATGACTAAGATAATGACGAATAAATTATCATTAGCCTTCAACAGTTGAGTTCTTGATAGAATACAATAGACTACAAGGTTTATATCAAAAACTGTAGTTAAATTCTTAAACAACGTTCAGATCAATAATAGCAGCGGAATGAGCAATCTATTAGAAGAATAATGCAGACCATAATGTCCACTCGCTTCTCTTTTTAGTAAAAACATCATCAACTTTTATCATCTGAAATACCATTAGTCATGATAATAAAAATTCACAGTTCCTGGTCATAATCATGCAAATCAACAGTTCATCTTTGCACTACGGGCCAAAGATATTCAATAAAGCACCAACGGTCATGATTATACCAGATTCAGCCTTTGGTCATAATCATACCAACCAACAGTTCATCTTTGCACTACGGGCCAAAGAGAACATTCACCACGTGTCATAAAAGACACTGAACAGATGTATCGCCTTTAACCTAGTATATCGCCTTTAACCTATCATCTGTTCAACAATTATATCACATCTGTGCCCCCGGCCACAGATATTCACAACAGCTTGATTCTTGATGATTAATACAAATAACAGTGATACAAATGATGAACAGAAGAACAGGATAAACAATAAGTATCGGAAGTTTACTTTGTGCAGATTCAAATAATGTCCAAATTGCCAACATGATGTGGAGTGAAATTTAAAAATGATATTCAAGATCCACAGTTCAGAATAACGATTACAGTTCAATAGAAATGTTCAGAAAATAGGAAGGTTCAGTTGAAATAATGAAATTCAACTATTATGGAACATATAATATTTTCAGGAATTATAGAAGCAATAGTTCCATAATAAGTTTCGATTTAGGTGTATGAAAGAAAATAATATCCCTTACCGTAGCAGGTTTGATTAACAAAAGGTGAAGGGAATTAATATCCCTTACCATAGTAAGTTTGAATAATGGAAGATGAAAAAGATGGTATCCCTTATGAGTATAAAGGAAAATGATATCACTTATGAATATGGAATAAAAGTGTCATGTGATAATTCGTGTAGACAAATTATTTCCACACGAGACAAATAAAAAGGGTTATTCACCAACAGGCGGTAATCCGCGCCGTAAGGTTATTCCCATCAATTTGAATACGAAGAGTTATTCACTAAACAGGCGATAATCCGCACCGTAAGGTTATTCCCATCAATTTGAATACGAAGAGTTATTCACCAAACAGGCGATAATCCGCACCGTAAGGTTATTCCCATCAATTTAAATACGAAGAGTTATTCACCAAACAGGCGATAATCCGCACCGTAAGGTTATTCTCAAAGATTAATAAGGAATTAATACAAAAGGTTATTCACCAACAGGCGGTAAACCGCGCCGTAAGGTTATTCCCACAATTTAATACATGGAAGTAAATGGCACAAGAAAGAAACTATATTATTTTCGAGAATCAAAGAATGATAATCCCTTCAAGTAAGAAAGAAAATAATATCCATTTATGATGATGAAAAGAATGATACCCCTTACCGTAATAAATTTAAGAGTGTGAAAAGAATGATATTCCTTACCTTAACACGTGACTGGATATTGATTTAAATGAGGTTGATCAACCTATATATATTTTTAATAAAATTAGTAATTACCACATATAAATTTCAAAGTGTATGATAACTCGTATAATATGAACTATCAAAATTATATATATTTAACATAATTTTTGTAGTATAATATAACTACTTTAAAATAGTTTTTAAAATAATATTCCAAAATAAATCTTCCAAAGAAAGCTTTTAAAAATGAAACTTCTCAAAGAAGAGTCTTCTAAGGGAAGATTTGTGAATACCGTGAAAAATAGGAATTTATAAAATTACTACTCTTTAATAAAAGACTTACTTGAAAAATTCCTGCACTCCTTTTGGCTTTCAAACTCTCAAAATAAGCTTACTATTCTCAGAGAAAACTCATAAAATTCTTATAGAAAAATTTTATGTTTTAGGTGTGATTTTTCTATTCAGTTGAACAAGCTATTTATAGGAGAAAATTTTCACTATGCGTGGTAGGTGAGCACTGGCGTGCTGCACGCCAGTGCTGAATATTTTCAGCACGCAGCCGCTGGCTGCTTTTCCTTCCTGCACATTTTTGTGCAAATTTTTTTCAAGTGGGTCCTACAGGGGCCCACATGTTACTATTCACGTTACTATTTCAAATAGTAAAATTAATAATTATTTATTTATTTATTTATTTATTTATTTATTCTTCCTGTGGGTCCAACATATAAAATAATGCTACAACAATAATTCAACAATAATGTAATAAACACGTTACAGATTATTATTAATTTAATAATATAAATTACAGTATATTTGCTACTGTGACAATTATTAGATTCAATAATTTTAAAAACAGTGCAGCAACAATTATTGAGTCAATGATATGAAATATAGTGTAATGACAATTATTGAATCAATAATGCAAAATACTGTGTAACAACAATAATTGAATTGATAATATAAAATATTATGCAGTGACAATTATTGATGAAATGATGCGCAACAGTTACGGTGTCAATTATCAGACCAATAATATGAGACACTGTGCAATACCGTGTGCTACAGTAAAATACCATAAATTACCGTATGCTACTATTCTTTTATCACCGGTATTTTAACAGTTAACACCGTTGACTATTTTTATTTAAAAAGGTTACTTCTGTCGTTTTCTATATCCGACAGATATTCCGTTGTGGGGTCCACCAATAATTAGTTATTTCGGCGCCGTCGTACGGCCCGAATATTCCCCGACAAAACGAATATTGTCCGACAAAATAAAATTTGCACATAACATCCTTAACTTTCAATTGTGTCAATTTAACCATTTACTGTTTCAGGAAAAATATATATGAAGAAAAATTAAATTTTGTATTTCATAAATTCGGGGTCTTACAACCTCCCCTCCTTATGAAATTTCGTCCCCGAAATTGACGTACCTGGCATTTCGAAGAGGTATGGATACCTAGACTTCATCTCAGATTCTAGCTCCCAGGTCATTTCCTCAATATCTTGGTTCCTCCATAAAACCTTAACTTGAGGTATAACCTTTGAGCGTAAGATCTGCTCCTTCTTATCTAGGATCTTAACAGGTACCTCCTCATACGTTAAATCTTCTGCTATAACGTCTGGTTCTAACTCAATGACGTGGTTTGGGTCATTCACATATTTACGTAACATAGATATGTGAAAAACGTTATGGATGCGAGACATACTTGGTGGTAAGGCTAGTCTGTAAGCTACAGTTCCTACTCGATCGAGAATTTCAAATGGGCCAACAAATCGAGGGTTGAGCTTTCCTCTCTTTCCGAATCTCGTAACCCCTTTCCATGGAGAAACACGTAAGAATACATGATCTCCGACGTTGAAACTTTCGTCTCTCCGATGAAGATCAGCATAACTCTTTTGTCGTTCTTGCGCTGTCTGTATTCGTTGTCGGATAATTTGGATCTTTTCTGTTGTCAAGCGTACCAACTCGGGTCCCAACAGTTTTGCTTCTCCTACCTCATTCCAACATACTGGAGAGCGACACTTGCGTCCATATAAAGCCTCGAATGGAGCCATACCTATACTTGCTTGGTAACTGTTGTTGTAGGAAAATTCCACCAATGGCAAGTACTTATCCCAACTTCCTTTGAAATCTAGTACGCAAAGTCTTAAAAGATCTTCGAGGGTCTGAATCGTCCTTTCCGATTGTCCGTCCGTCTGAGGATGGTATGCAGAACTGAATCGTAGCTCGGTGCCCATAGCTTTTTGTAGACTGATCCAAAAGCGTGAAGTGAATCTAGGATCTCGATCAGAAACTATGGAAACTGGCATGCCATGCAATCTCACAATCTCATTTATGTACATACCGGCAAGACGTTCAAGTGAAAAGTTTTCTCGTATAGGCAAGAAATGAGCGGATTTGGTCAATCTATCTACGATGACCCAAATTGCATCTAAGCCTTGAGAAACTTTGGGAAGACCCGTCACGAAATCCATATTGATGTGTTCCCACTTCCATTCGGGAACCTCAAGTGGTTGTAAAGGACCTTTAGGTACTTGATGCTCTGCCTTGACACGTTGACAAGTTAAGCACCTTGAGATAAACTCTGCAATCTCCCTTTTCATATTGTTCCACCAAAATGTATGTCGAAGATCTCGATACATCTTGGTACCTCCTGGGTGGATTGCAAATGGCGTGTTGTGTGCCTCCATCATGATTTTATGCTTTAATTCAGGATCGTTAGGAACACAGAGTCGAGAGTTGACTCGAAGTATTCCTTTCTCGTCGATTCTTGCTTCGGGAATGGTACCTTCTTGTACTTTCTTTATCATGTTTATCAGTTCCGGATCGGTAGCTTGAGCAGCTTTAATTTTATCGATTAAAGCTGGTTCTACTCGCACGTGAGCAATCTTCGAGTGGGTCCCTGGTGTCTTTAGCTCTATCTCCATCTTTTGCAAGTCGTACAAAATACGCTTTTGTGTTGTCAGCAGTGCACTTGTACTCGCATAAGATTTTCTGCTCAAAGCGTCAACTACAACGTTCGCCTTTCCCGGGTGATACTGGATTGTGTGATCATAATCCTTCAACAGCTCAAGCCAACGTCGTTGTCGCATGTTGAGTTCCTTCTGGGTGAAGAAATACTTGAGACTTTTATGATCCGTATAGATATCCACTTTCTCTCCGTACAAGTAGTGTCTCCAGATCTTCAACGCGAAAACGACTGCTGCCAACTCTAGATCATGAGTAGGGTAATTTTTCTCATAATCTTTGAGTTGTCGAGAGGCATAGGCTATAACCTTTCCATGTTGCATAAGGACACAGCCTAGACCTTTGCCTGAAGCGTCGCTGTATATGACAAATTCTCCCGATCCTGATGGAATGGTCAGAACAGGAGCTGAAACAAGTCTCCTCTTAAGCTCTTGAAAACTTTTCTCGCATTGATCGCTCCATATGAATTTTGTGCTTTTCCGAGTAAGCTGAGTTAATGGAGTGGCGATTCGAGAAAATCCTTCTACGAATCTCCGATAATAACCAGCTAGGCCCAGAAAACTTCGGACTTCGGTTACTATCTTGGGTTGTTCCCAATTTAGTACCGTTTCAATCTTTGCAGGATCGACTGATATTCCTTGACTAGAAATCACATGCCCAAGAAACGTGACCTCCTCAAGCCAGAACTCACATTTCTTCAACTTGGCATATAATTTGTTCTCACGGAGCTTTTGGAGTATCAATCTCAGGTGTTGTTCATGATCCTCGCGACTCTTGGAGTATATGAGGATGTCATCAATAAAGACAACCACAAAATGATCCAAATATTCCTTGAATATTCGGTTCATCATGTCCATGAAAGCTGCAGGAGCATTGGTTAGTCCAAAAGGCATGACTAAAAACTCATAATGCCCATAACGAGTTCTGAAAGCAGTCTTTGGAATGTCCTCAGCTTTAACCTTTAACTGATGATATCCAGAACGGAGATCAATCTTTGAGAAATGTTGAGCACCTTGTAATTGATCAAACATGTCATCGATCCGAGGCAACGGGTACCTGTTTTTGATGGTGACATGGTTCAATTCTCGGTAGTCAATGCACAATCTCATACTCCCGTCTTTCTTCTTCACAAATAGAACAGGAGCACCCCAAGGTGATGCACTCGGACGAATGAAACCGGTATCCAACAATTCCTGTAGTTGGACCTTTAACTCTTGAAGTTCAATGGGAGCCATTCGGTATGGGGCTTTGGAAATGGGCTTGGTACTGGGTTCAAGATCAATACAAAATTCAATTTCACGGTTTGGGGGTAAGCCAGGAAGTTCTTCAGGAAAAACGTCAGGAAACTCATTAACAATGGGAATATCATTCAAGTTTGACGTATTTTTGTTCAAATCAGTGACATGAGCTAAAAAGGCTTGACATCCGTTTTTCAATAAACGAATGGCTTTATGGCTAGAAATAACAGTTATAGATTTCAATGGTTTAGTTGCTTGAATTTGCATGACAGGTTGATTAAGAATATGAAAACTAATAATCTTATGAAAACAAACAATTTTAGCATGATGGGTAGTCAACCAATCAATTCCTAAAATCACATCAAATTCATGCATTTCCAAAGAAATAAGGTCAACAGGTAATGTGAGGTTGTTGATTTGAACTAGGCAAGATTTATAGACAGTAGATGTAATGGTCATTTCTCCTAATGGGGTTTCAACTGATAAGTCAAAGTCCAAATTTTCAGGAGTTAAGTTTAAACGCTGAGCACATGCAGGTGAGATAAAAGAATGGGTAGAGCCAGTATCTAACAAAGCGTAGACTTCACGAGAATTTATGAATAGCTTACCGGTTATCACCTCGTTCGAGTTTCGTGCCATTTGGGATGTCACAACAAAAGCTCTCCCTTGAACTACAGATTTTCCCTTATCCGCGCTAGCTTTTGGTATCATCATTGCAGCTGGACTCGATTTTGTGGCAGGACAAAACCGCGCAAGATGACCCTCTTTCCCACAACTGTAGCACTTTTTGGACTGCTGTGTACAGTTTGGGCTGATGTGGCCTTCTTGACCACACCTATAGCATCTCACTGGTGGTCGATCTTCTCCCCTTGAAACTGGGGTCGGTGCTGGTGCTGGTACTGGTGCTGGTGCCCTTCCATAATTATTATGGAATCTCTTCCTTTTGAAATTGTTCCCACTGGATTCTCCTCTTCTGTTATTTGATGTGGAATTACCACCGAAGTGTTGGTTACCTCCTCGATGGTTCTCGTTCCTGTGGTTGTTGTCATTCCTTTCTCTATGCTGATCATTAACTCTTGGCTGCAATGTTTCATCTGTCTGCTCCACCCTTTGAGCCCTATCCACAACATCTGAATACAAACTGAATTTGTGAGAGCTAAGTTGTTGACGAATTTTGAGTCTCAAACCTCTTAGGAACATCCGACTCATTCGTGCTTCGTCATCCACTAGATGGGTGGCAAAACGAGATAACTCAGCGAACTTAGCTTCATATTGGGAGACTGTCATGTTTCCCTGCTCCAGCTTAATGAATTCCACCTCTTTCATATGGCGGATGCTTTCTGGGAAATACTTCTCGTTAAACAGTTCTTCGAATTCTGTCCAAGACATTTCGAGTGCTGAAGGTTGGATACGTTTTACCGCTTCCCACCAATGATCCGCCTCACCTCGTAACATAAAAGTGGCAAATGGCACCTTCTGATCATCAGCGCATTGTAAGACATCAAGTATTTTTGTCGTCTGCTTTAGCCATGCCTCCGCTTTGAGTGGGTCAGGCTTCCCGTGGAATTCAGGTGGTCCCAATTCTTTAAATTGCTTGACAGTGACCATCCTCAAATTACCAGCGTTTCTACCGTTATTATTGACTGGATTTCCTCTTGCTTGATTCTGTATGAACTGCATGAAATTCCTAAATAATCCATCGTTCATCATGTTATCAGGAACATTATTTCCTGAGTTGGCAGGAGGATTGTTTGGGGCCTCCTGATTCTCGGCTACATTTGCTTCGGGTATTCCATAGTTAACCTCTTGATTTCCAGATGCCATACTTAACTGTGGTCACAAAATAATTGTTAGTTCAAACAAACTGACTCATCACTTCATGTCCCTATATTCAAATCAACTCATTAGATAATAAAATCTAATTTAGGTGGGACACACTAGTGACTGATTATATTCGTCTCTCCCCTCCTAGTTCTACCCCAGATCTCCATTAAAGACCATATCCCTAAGCTCTGATGCCAACTGTGACGCCCCCAAATCTAGGCCTACACAGCCCAAACTTGAGTCGTCAAAAGACTACAACAAAATTATTACAACAACGTACAACAATACAGTGTATAATAATACACAACTAAGTCTTCACTATTATTGCCACACTATTTTACAACACGTGAAGACTAGGATAGCTATTCCTTGGACTCTCACTCCATCCCCCGGCTAGACCCCGTTACGTTTTCATCTCCTGTTGAAAACAATGGAACAAAAGAAAGGGTGAGCTCAAATAGCCCAGTAAGAAATATCATGACTAAGATAATGACGAATAAATTATCATTAGCCTTCAACAGTTGAGTTCTTGATAGAATACAATAGACTACAAGGTTTATATCAAAAACTGTAGTTAAATTCTTAAACAACGTTCAGATCAATAATAGCAGCGGAATGAGCAATCTATTAGAAGAATAATGCAGACCATAATGTCCACTCGCTTCTCTTTTTAGTAAAAACATCATCAACTTTTATCATCTGAAATACCATTAGTCATGATAATAAAAATTCACAGTTCCTGGTCATAATCATGCAAATCAACAGTTCATCTTTGCACTACGGGCCAAAGATATTCAATAAAGCACCAACGGTCATGATTATACCAGATTCAGCCTTTGGTCATAATCATACCAACCAACAGTTCATCTTTGCACTACGGGCCAAAGAGAACATTCACCACGTGTCATAAAAGACACCGAACAGATGTATCGCCTTTAACCTAGTATATCGCCTTTAACCTATCATCTGTTCAACAATTATATCACATCTGTGCCCCCGGCCACAGATATTCACAACAGCTTGATTCTTGATGATTAATACAAATAACAGTGATACAAATGATGAACAGAAGAACAGGATAAACAATAAGTATCGGAAGTTTACTTTGTGCAGATTCAAATAATGTCCAAATTGCCAACATGATGTGGAGTGAAATTTAAAAATGATATTCAAGATCCACAGTTCAGAATAACGATTACAGTTCAATAGAAATGTTCAGAAAATAGGAAGGTTCAGTTGAAATAATGAAATTCAACTATTATGGAACATATAATATTTTCAGGAATTATAGAAGCAATAGTTCCATAATAAGTTTCGATTTAGGTGTATGAAAGAAAATAATATCCCTTACCGTAGCAGGTTTGATTAACAAAAGGTGAAGGGAATTAATATCCCTTACCATAGTAAGTTTGAATAATGGAAGATGAAAAAGATGGTATCCCTTATGAGTATAAAGGAAAATGATATCACTTATGAATATGGAATAAAAGTGTCATGTGATAATTCGTGTAGACAAATTATTTCCACACGAGACAAATAAAAAGGGTTATTCACCAACAGGCGGTAATCCGCGCCGTAAGGTTATTCCCATCAATTTGAATACGAAGAGTTATTCACTAAACAGGCGATAATCCGCACCGTAAGGTTATTCCCATCAATTTGAATACGAAGAGTTATTCACCAAACAGGCGATAATCCGCACCGTAAGGTTATTCCCATCAATTTAAATACGAAGAGTTATTCACCAAACAGGCGATAATCCGCACCGTAAGGTTATTCTCAAAGATTAATAAGGAATTAATACAAAAGGTTATTCACCAACAGGCGGTAAACCGCGCCGTAAGGTTATTCCCACAATTTAATACATGGAAGTAAATGGCACAAGAAAGAAACTATATTATTTTCGAGAATCAAAGAATGATAATCCCTTCAAGTAAGAAAGAAAATAATATCCATTTATGATGATGAAAAGAATGATACCCCTTACCGTAATAAATTTAAGAGTGTGAAAAGAATGATATTCCTTACCTTAACACGTGACTGGATATTGATTTAAATGAGGTTGATCAACCTATATATATTTTTAATAAAATTAGTAATTACCACATATAAATTTCAAAGTGTATGATAACTCGTATAATATGAACTATCAAAATTATATATATTTAACATAATTTTTGTAGTATAATATAACTACTTTAAAATAGTTTTTAAAATAATATTCCAAAATAAATCTTCCAAAGAAAGCTTTTAAAAATGAAACTTCTCAAAGAAGAGTCTTCTAAGGGAAGATTTGTGAATACCGTGAAAAATAGGAATTTATAAAATTACTACTCTTTAATAAAAGACTTACTTGAAAAATTCCTGCACTCCTTTTGGCTTTCAAACTCTCAAAATAAGCTTACTATTCTCAGAGAAAACTCATAAAATTCTTATAGAAAAATTTTATGTTTTAGGTGTGATTTTTCTATTCAGTTGAACAAGCTATTTATAGGAGAAAATTTTCACTATGCGTGGTAGGTGAGCACTGGCGTGCTGCACGCCAGTGCTGAATATTTTCAGCACGCAGCCGCTGGCTGCTTTTCCTTCCTGCACATTTTTGTGCAAATTTTTTTCAAGTGGGTCCTACAGGGGCCCACATGTTACTATTCACGTTACTATTTCAAATAGTAAAATTAATAATTATTTATTTATTTATTTATTTATTTATTTATTCTTCCTGTGGGTCCAACATATAAAATAATGCTACAACAATAATTCAACAATAATGTAATAAACACGTTACAGATTATTATTAATTTAATAATATAAATTACAGTATATTTGCTACTGTGACAATTATTAGATTCAATAATTTTAAAAACAGTGCAGCAACAATTATTGAGTCAATGATATGAAATATAGTGTAATGACAATTATTGAATCAATAATGCAAAATACTGTGTAACAACAATAATTGAATTGATAATATAAAATATTATGCAGTGACAATTATTGATGAAATGATGCGCAACAGTTACGGTGTCAATTATCAGACCAATAATATGAGACACTGTGCAATACCGTGTGCTACAGAAAAATACTATAAATTACCGTATGCTACTATTCTTTTATCACCGGTATTTTAACAGTTAACATCGTTGACTATTTTTATATAAAAATGTTACTTCTGTCGTTTTCTATATCCGACAATTATTCCGTTGTGGGGTCCACCAATAATTTGTTATTTCGGCGCCGTCGTACGGCCCGAATATTCCCCGACAAAACGAATATTGTCCGACAAAATAAAATTTGCACATAACATCCTTAACTTTCAATTTTGTCAATTTAACCATTTACTGTTTCAAGAAAAATATATATGAAGAAAAATTAAATTTTGTATTTCATAAATTCGGGGTCTTACATTTAATGTTAAGTCTGAGTTATGAAATTTATGATGTTTTTGATATATTTTGTGTGTACCAGAACTAACTCTTTATTTTCCATTTCTGTGTACTTGATGTAATGTGCTGTTAACTTACTAGATTTTGGCACATATTTATGCTTTTACTTCCCTTGCATTGAATTTGATGTGATTCTTGAAAATTCAATAAGTTGTGTTCTTCAACACGATTTCAAGTAAACCATTAAACATCGATCTGTGTATATCTTTTGGGACAAGTTATGAGTTTGAATGTGAGTGTTTAGAGCTTGAAAAAACTGGGAAGCTATTATTCAGAGGTTTAATGGGATTACTTATTCTTATTCAGAGTTTTCAAATTTTTGCCATTTTTAGTAGTAGTAAGTATCTACAACTTTAAAAAAGAAAAGTTTGTTCATTAGTAGTAGCAAGTATCTATAAATGTGAGTTCTGATGATAAACATATGTGATATTTCTTTGTTATAACCCCCTTTTGATTTATAACGTAATGTTATCGTGCATGTTAGAAATTCGAATTCGGATAGGAGCCAAATTTCAATCGCCACAGTACTAATCCAGGTACTACCTTCTTTCCTCTCTCTATACGTATATTTATTTGTGTTTTATGCTTACAATTTGTGAAATTAGGGGTATAATTTGAATAATTGGAGATTTGGTTTACGATTATGTGAATTTGTTTAATTAATTTGAGGACTGAGGTGTTTGGTGGGTATTTTCAAGTGATTTTTTCTTGATTTTTATGAATTTGTTGAGGAGTGTTTGATTAGGTTAGATCTGTTTCTATTTTGTTGTGAATGGCGATATAATGATTTTTATGTAGATCTGTAACAATATGATGTTGAAAAGGTAGGATTCTTCAGTTTAAAAGTAAAGAAATTAGTATTTTTAAACGCCATACTTATTTCAGAAAATTGTAACCAAAAATTTAGACGAGAAATAGGATGTTATAACAGAAGGCTCAAGGCAGACATTGTAACCAAACGGACCCTTAGATTACAAAGTGATAATTACTCCCTCACTCATTTCTAATTGAGATCCTTTGTTGCGGTGGTAACAATATAATATAAAAAAGTGATAAGTGATAGAGTTTAATGTTAAGTCTGAGTTATGAAATTTATGATGTTTCTATTGTGGTGATTCCCCCCCCCCCCCCCCCCCCAAACATCTTTCTGGTTGATATGAGTGATTAAATTTGAGGGGGGAAAAAGTTGATGATTTGAAATATTATGTCTTCCTTGTGCTATTAAATTGGTTATAAAGAAGGTGACCGATTTAACTGTTAAATCTTCTTGACTTAAAGGGATTAATTATATTTTTTTAATGACATTATAAATAATGGAGATCCAGGATCCAATGTCATAATGGTATGATCTACGAGAATGATCAATGTTGCTTATTTTACCTTCTTAGGTTATGATCTATTGTCAAAAGAAACTTGAGCAGTCTTGCATTTATATAGAATTTCTAGCTGTAGGACATAACTTTTATGGTAATGTGTTGATAAGTATTTAATTGGAAACATTCAGTGCAGTTCATGCCGGATACTTTGCTATGAATTTTATTCATTGCCATCAGTTTGTACTTGAAATATATGCATCGAAATATATACATACACATTCGTGCTTCTCTTTAAATTTCGAGTATGATTATTCATCATCATCTGCCATCATGTAGCTTAGGAGATAAATTAAATTATTTCATTTGATTCTATTGTTGGTATTCTTTCATTTCATTCAATTGTTACTAAATTTTTCATTTCATTCAATTGTTGGTAACTTGGTATTCGTAGTGCCAGAGGCACGGGTTCATGCTAGTAAAATAATATGAAAAATATGCCAAAAATAATAAAATGGTGTACGATTGATGTATGTGTATGTATGCCCAATAGAAATAGCTTGGATGAGCAATTAAGGGTTTTTCAGCAAAGCCAAGAGAGAGGTTTCAGCTTCAATAATGGGCAGCGCCGTAGTCGAGAAGACTGAAGAAGAGCTGCGGAAAGAGATCGAAGAACTCCATCGCCAGCAATGGGAGGTCTTATTCTGTCTCTTTCTCCTTCTGTGTATGTGTGTGTATATATATATGCAGAAACATGTAATTCGCCAAGTGTTTGATTGTTTGTCTGATTGACAGATTACAGAGCGGCTTCGTGATCCTAGGGGTCTTCGCCGCGGTGGTTTATCAGGTGCTAGGAATTTTAGCGCGAATGGCAACCGTCAGCGTGGGTTTGTTAGACCTGTAATTTCTCTCCTATCCCTCCCTCTGTATATGAATTTTTGTTTATTTTTTTTAAGGTTTTGTGATAATTGAGTAGTTGATTAATTATAGGCGGAAAGGACTGAATCGGAGGACCAACCTGCGCCGAAAAGGCGGCTTTCTTCGGCCGTGGTGAAGGTGAGTAGAAACACCCTTGATTCGTACTTTCTAATTTCTATTTAGCTATAATTCTTTTATGGGTTTTGATTGAGTTTTGATTTTGATGTTAATTGGAGTGAAGATTGAGGATGGAGAGATTGTTGACGATGAGCCTGCCAAGGACGGGGGTCAGGGGGCAAATAAAGATTTTATTGTGGAAGAAAGTGTTGAAGTTGTGGGTGCAAACCAGAGCGAGAGAAAGCCTCTTAATTGGGCTAGGAGGGTTGGCGATCAGAGACCACCTAGGATGGTAATTTTTTTTTAAAAAAAATTCATCGAATTGTTGTTTTGGGTAACTGAGTTTTGTATTTGTGAATGGAGTGATATTGTTTTGTGGAAAGATTGAATTTTTCATTTTTCTTATGTAATTAGGATTCTGAAGCTCCTCCACCCGTGCCTGTTCCACGATTGGTGCCTGTTCCAAGAGTGTTGCCGAAAGATGAGGACCCAAGTTTGGTTAAGAGGAATAAGAGAATGCTTGGGCAGCTCCTGGGCACCTTGGAGGTAATGGTACAAGTAGTGTATATATATATATTAAAAAATTTTCCTTGTTTGAAAGGTGAAAACTTCCTCCAAGTTTTTATATGCAATTGTTTAACTTTCTTAATTGTTCAAATCAATTTGAAGGGTGATCTGGTTGAAACATAATGATATTAAAGCAAATGTAGTAACTAAATTTGCTTGTTGCATTTTGAAACTTGATGTTTTTCTTTCTTCAACATTTATGGACAGTAGATATGTATATTGATGCTGGTTGCCGGTTAGCATAACCAATGACCTGAGTTTATGCATGACGTCTACAGCTTAATTATTTCTGGCTAGTGCGTGTTGTTTTATTTGGCATGAGCCATCAAGTTGTAGGCTTGTAGCCCTCCTTGATATAAATTTTAAATGGCACTTTATTGTGCTTATGATGTATATGGATATTGTTTGTTATTTTCTGGAAAGTGGTTGGAAAATATCTGGAAAAGCACGTTAGGATCATAATATTAAACTATATTGATTGTAGACACGGCAGAATTTAAGAGTGTTAGCTTTAAATACCATAAGTTCTAGAGCTCCCACATAGATCCAAAAAGTTTTTCTGCTTGTTTATCTTCTTTAAGCAATTTTAGATAAGCGATTCTCAACAGATTTTCATATTATTATAGCAATAACAAAGACTATATTAAGTCAATAATTACAATAATCCAAATAAGCAAATAGGGTAAGTGAATCCAAACTGACCCATTGTGGAAAGCACAGTTCAGTGAGTACACATCATGTGCGTATGCTGACTTGTTTGAAATTATGTTATGCCAAATAGATAACTATAAGCGAAGTACTCTAAAGAAAAGGTGTAGAACCAACATTGGTTTTAGTACACCAATCATTTACCCGATTAAGTTGATTAGAAGATTACCTAAATACGTAATAACATCAGCAAGACCACTTGGATGAAAGAGATGGTAGATAGTTTGCGTTGGTATTTCCTTTTGGTTTTTCTTGGAAAGTATGTATTCTTTTGTTGTTTTTTTGTTTGTTTTGGGTAAGTACGTACTTTTGATTTTTATGCCGTATCATTATTGGTCCATGGACACGTGAGTAGGATCCTTAATGAGGTCCCGGGCCTCACTTTATACTTTATGATTTTTGGCAAAAATCTTTTATTTTCCTTATTTAAGGGATTTAAGAATAATCTAGTATTTTGTGTAAGTACTTTCGTGAGTCCTAAACATAATGCCTTTTATTGTAGATAAAATATATGAGCAGAACCTTGTTTTGTTCTGCCTAGACTACCTATGTTTGGTTAAATAAACATGTTAATAGATTATTAAGTATGTTTGTGTTTGTCTTATTTATAATAAAATGGTGAAGTATGTTCCTTAAATTTCTATTGTATTCTATGTTTAAACCTTATTCATCTGACTGGAATGTTTTTTTTCTGAACACCCTCAAACCTCATCTGTAGCATTTTTTATGTCTTTATTCGTTTTAAAGTTGAATATTTATCTTTATCTTATTTGCATGAAACTACTAAAATTGTTACAGAGATTCAGGAAAGAAGAACTTTCTGGCATAGAGGCATACATGCGGAGATCAGATTCTCTAAAAAGAGTGAGTACTTGTTAGATCATGTGTATGAAGTATGAACTACATTATAAGATGTGTGTGCGCATTTGTGTCTCCATGTCTGTGTTTGTAGTGTTTGAGCTATGTGTACTTGACAAGAAATAAATCTCAGCAGAGGAAATGCTTTTCAACAATTTTCTTGTGATCGTGTGTCCTAAAGAGGAAGTAATTCACTATTTCAGAATTTGGTTAAACATGGCAATCTATGAATATACATGGAGAAATTTAAACATAGGTTCTGGCAGGTGCGCGGTGGTGTGTGGGTTAAAGTCTTTCTTTTGATACTTGAGTGCTTCAAAGTCTGAAAAAATTGAAACTTCATTCTTGAATATATTGAATATCATGGGTGAAATTAAAGGTAGTATGTAAGATAGCATTGCCAACAGGGATAGTTCAGTTGTTTTAGGATTTCTCTTTCTGTCTTTCAACTTCGGTTGATTTAACTAAAACAGAAAGGTAACAATGTGGGGAACTTCTAGAACGAGTGAGATCCCAAACTTTCATCAATCTACTTGGTGAGATATATAAACCAAAAACTTAAAATTTCATTGTTTACGAACAGAAACACAATAATATTAGCAGCCTAGATTGGCCTTATTGTTGGACAACAGTGAAAAATTAGGCTATATGGCCTGGTGTGTGATTATATGGCTTTTGAAGTGCATGTAATTGTGGTATCTTTTTTTCCCCCCCTTCTTTTTTCTATTTCAAATTCATGCAACTACTATGATGATTCAAAACCTGATATAGGCTGAGCAAAAAGCACATGAAGAAAGTGAAAGGCTGAGGCAACAGGAGCGTGAACAAATTGCAGAAAAGCGGAGGAGAGATTTGGTTTGTTTTTATGTATTTAGCATTTCAGATAACTTTTGAATACAGTTTCTTTTTTATGTGAAAAAAGCTGATATATTCTTTCAAGTTTTAATTCTTTCTTTCGCTATTATTGCATCTCTATTAGACTCTTAGAGCACGTGTTGCTGCTAAGGCTGAAGAGAAGAAATTGGAACTGCTATTTCTTCGGTGGAGTGAGCACCAAAGAAAGCTTGGAAATTTTATAAGGTATAGATGATATCTTTGGACTTCATTGATCTGCATGATGACATTTTTTATGTCCACTTCTCTACATGTCTGCCATTGTGATATTCAGCTCTGTATTGCTTATGCTCTTGTTCTTTGTTTCTTGTCTCAGGTTATTTCTAAATTTGGTCCAAAAGTGTCCATTCACAATTTTATTGTGACAAAGATAAGTTTCTGTCCATATGCACAGCGTGAAGCAACTGGATGACTTGATGTTTCCTGCTTTGCAGGGTTTTTTAGGTTATTAATCAATGGAGTTTTATGCTTAATTTCTTTTGACACCCTTCTCCTTTTCCTTTTTTTTTTTTTTTGTGTGGGGATGCTTTTGATTTCAGGACTAAGGCAGAACCTCCAGTTTACTATTCGTTTGCCAAACCATTGGAAGAAGATGCGACTTTGGTTGAACAGCGGAAAGAACAGGTGACCCTTTCATTTGCTTTGGAGCTAGAATTTCTTTACGTCAATATAGGAAAATTGCTGAATAACATGTGGTAAAAAATTAGATGTCAGACAGTCGGTAGGAGATGTCTGACTTTAGGATGTCTGATTAGGCTTCTTACTGGCCAAAACCTTTGGATACACAACTAGTTTCTTACTATGTGGTGATTCAGGTATTTCAAGAATGGAAGGCTGCTAGGAGGGAAGAATTATCTCAGTATCAGAAGCAGATTGGTGAGCAGTCTGTTGCCACTGTTGAAAAGGAGCTGGAGAGGTGGCAAAATGCGAGAAAAGCTAGGAAGGAAAACAATGATACATTGAACTTGCAAGAGACAATGGACAAAGAACTGGAGACCCACAGGCTTGAGCATGGACCCAAGACAAGAATAATCCCTGGAGGAAGCAACAATGAAGATGAGGATGACGTTGAAGATATCAACGTTGGGGAGGATGACATGATGGATGATGTGCTGGATGTTGGTGAAAACAGCAGGAGGGACGATGAAACAGTGAAGGCAGACGCTGATAATGGTAATCCTTTTGCAGAGGACAAGGACGAGTAAGTAGGTTTATTTCATTCATAGGTGTGGTTGTATTATGTAGTTGTTATCCTTTGACCTGGCTGCTTATGGGTTTGTCAGTTTAATAACGGCGTTGGTGCGTCGTGAATCTCCAGTTTTGTTGTATTTGCATATTTGTATGCTAAAGAGATGTTAAACTAATTTGGTATTTTTATTCTGGATTTTTGTCTCACCAATCAAGTTGCTAAATTTATACCCATTTTGAGCAATCAGCTATATTATCTTTTCTTTACTGATTTAGGAATGAATGCACAAGGTCCTGAAGAAAGGAAAGAACTTTAGAAGGCAAAGTGTGCATGGTAGTTATCAATGCATTAAAATTGAAAAAATATGCTACTTTATTTTTCTTTTCCCACTTGTTGAAGAAAGAATGTGATCAGCCTCGGGCCCTTCTCTCTCAACAAAAAGCAATAGATGGAGTCATTAATTAAAGAAAAAAAAAATAGACTAGTCTAATTCTTAGGACACTAAAAACAGAGAATTTATTTTCTTCCTTTAATCTCTTAATCTTTTCAAAATCTAAAATACGATTGCCTCGACACTAACAACTGAATGTTCTCTTATTTTTACCATATAAGATGTAACAACTGAAAGTTCTCTTATTTTTACTATAAGATGAGTAATTAAATAATGAGGGACGAATCGGTTGTCATATTTTATATATTTCTCTTTAATTTTTATTAAATTACGAAGTAACTGTACATAAACAGATTGATTAAGTAAGAATGCATAAGAGTGAGAGAGTGGATACTATTTTGAGAGAGCAGATACGATATATAATTGGGTTTTTAATTAAATAAGCTTCACTCAAAAAGTTATCAACGACACGTATAACGGTTATCAATTTAAAATATACAACCATTTATAAATATGAGTCATATCAATAACATAAAAGAGATAAGAATGCACTATTTTATAAATTAAAAATTGCATATGCATTAATTTTATAAATAATTTATTTATATGTTTTTTTTTAATATTTTATTAAAAGATATTAATAAATGTAAATGTTCTTTTTTTTTTTATGAACGGACGGGCCCGAGCCATTATGCCAGATGTACAGTCAACACCATATGCATGAATGTCTTTTCATCAAGCGGCTAAATTTATTTATATTATATAATCATTAATTAGATAGACCTTATATACGTTGATGCATGCATGCTAATTAAATGATGCGTTATTTTAGGCAACTTTTCTTATTCAGGTGACTGTTTATTATGCTAAATAAAGATCATGTATCTGTTACTTACATGTATATATGCCTGCACACGCTAGCTAGCTCCATGACAGAGTGAGTGTAATATTGAGTCTAGCTAGCTCCATGACAGAGTGAGTGTATTAAAGATCATGTATATATTATGAAATTTATTTATTTATACTCGCATTAATTAATATCCCTATAAGGAGGAGGTATTCAAAAAGACAAAAAGAGCCGCAGATGATGAGGTTAGTCATGAGTTGTTTGGCCAGACAATCCATAGTTTCTGGGTGAACAATATCCAATCGTAAATATTCATTTAAAGTTTTGAGAGTTGGTCAATTAGGCTCGAGGCACTCTGCTAACAATTTGATTTTATCTATAAATTACTATCTTTAATTATTGACGATTTTCTATTTCGATAATTATTCTTTTATTTTTTGCAATTAAATAATTAATTTTTTTTTTAAAAATTCACTTATGTTCAATTAGACATGTTAATTTATAAATTAATGATGTAAACTATTCATTAGGTCGATCTACCGATGCTTATATATAATCTTAAAAAGTTATTTAAATAATTTTTTCACATTTATTAAATATTTCAGACACTTGTGATTAGGACTCCTAATTGTTACTTTCTTCATTCAATTTTATTTGTTCTATTTTGAAATAGACATATATTAGTTTTCTTTATATTCAAAATTTTCATCTTAACTATTTTAATATCATCTTATCCGTTTTAATTAATTTTCTAACTCTTTTTTCTCTTTATTGGAATAATAAGAGAGAGAGAGAGAGAAATAAAGCGTGTGATTGTTCTTCTAATGTTAGTTAATTAATTTTTTTAAAACAAACTGTAAAACATGACCAGGGAATATTAATTCATGTATAATTGAGTTCAGAAGATACTTATTTTATCTACAAATAAAAAGTCTAAGCATAAAAATAAAACAATCTAAAAGCATCTATCAAAGACGTATCAAATCATGCATCCCATTAACAAATCTGCAATCACAAGAGTAAAGAAAGTAGGAGAGATCTAACCCTAAAATAATTAATAAAAACAAAATTCTACAAAAAAAGAAAATTAAAGCAAGTTTGAAATTTATACGGGATTAGGTGAGACATTCATTAAAAAGGCAATAGAGCATTAACGCTATAATGATCCTTTGTCTCATTTCCAGTTTTTCTCGTGAAATGAGTCAAAATCAAAGTGTATCTTCGCCAAATCTAATACTCCGACGCAAGTAATAACGTCCCCATCCACAGATTTCTTTGCCCTCTTGTGCGTTATTTTTTATATTTTTATATATAAATAATTATTATAAATTTGTAGCGGTAATTAAAATCGTTGTTATAGACTTATAACAATATTTTTCATGTAAAAATATTAAAAAACTCTATAAAAATATAATTTTCCTTTCACATTATCCAGTCACTTGCAATGACCCATGGACCGGAATATATATATATATATATATATCCCGTATAATTTATTTAAGAATAATGTTTTTAAGAATTTTAAGCCACATGAATCCAGTACCACTAACCCTCAAAACCCTGAAATTTTAGTGAAAATCTGAAAATTATTATATCACGAAGATTTTCTTAATTTGTTTATTTTGGGGCAACTGCCTTAGATATATATATATATATATATATTAACTATGGATGATGCACTTATAAAATAATTGTAAATAAATGAACACGCGAAAAAAGGGGAAAAATTTGAAAAACAAGATGTAAATACAAAAAAAAATAGCATTGGAATTAAACAGAAACAAACCACTGATGCTAGAGATGAGGTAGGTTATGGCTGAAAGTCAAACAATATGGCTCAAAACAAGGACACTTCTTCAAACCTGTTGTCTTGCTATCCAACAGATCCAGGATAAAATAAAATAAAATAAATCATCCATACAAATATTATCTAAACGTCTTTAGGTCAAAAGTTAGACAAAACTTTACGTTTAAATTAAAAGAGATATCTCACGAAAAAAAAAGATGTATCTTATGATGAAATTGTTACAACTTTTTCTGCCTATAAACATATATATTTGTATTTATTTTCATAGCGTGTCATTGTCTTCGACCGCATGCAATAAAATTCTCAATATTTTGTGACAGGAATGCCATCAGTAAAATGAGAAAGCAAAGTTGAGTTTTGCAGGCACTCGTACAATTAACCTAAGCTTTATATTCTTATAGAAAGTAGAGGAATAAAAAATTAAAATTTCAACTTCGTGTGTGGGATTTTTGACTACCATAATAATGAAAGAAAGCTTTCCACTGCTCTCTAGAAAATAAACAAGACCCAACTGTATTTTTTAGTCTTTAAAGAGGGCCAACTTTCACAGCATAGGTCCAGTGCCTTGGAATAAAAACCTACATAACTGACCTGACTATGGTGCAGTGGTCCAGAAGTATAAGTTTGAGTATGCTCGGTAACATGACATAAATATCCCATAAATAATGATCAGCAAGAGCTCAACAGTTCATAAAAAGAGTTACCTAACGTCTAATTCTGTAAATTGTATTTTGTTTATGCACATATTGACTCATTAAAAAGAGTTACTTGACTGTTTAAACCTACCATGCACCTATTGTTGTATATATATCCTAACAACAAAGTTATACCCTTTTTAAACTTTAAAAAAAAGTGTTATACCCTTTTTATATTATATGTAAACTTTTTTTACTTTTTTAATGTTTATAAAAAGCGCTATACACCTGCATGACTTTTTATAATTTAATTAAATAAAAATATGAATGTTCATCCGTGATAACTTATTGATATAACATTGTTTCGGTAATTAATATAAAGAGATATTTTTGCCTATGAATTAGCCATATCACTACTTTTTATTGTGGCAGATTGTGTTGTTACTCTCTTTTTCGACAGATCAATTTACGCATAAAATTAGTCCGGTTGTTATTCTCTCTTGTGACAAACCAATTTTCACGTTAATTAGTCATGTCATTATTCCCTCGCAGACCAATTTTAATTACCACTAACAATCGATTACTATAAATAATTTTTTTAAAAATATTTCATCGAAAGAAAAGTCTTGGGCGACCGGTCCTAGTGACGAGTCAATTTTTTTTTTCTCTTTTGACTTCTAAAATATTTATAATATTTATTCTGATATTTTTTTTTTACAAAATTCAGTTATTTATGTGTAATTTAGATACATATAAATAATATTGTTATATAATTTGTACAATATTATTATTTATATGTATCTAAATTATATTTAAATAATTTAATTTTATAAAAAATTTAAAATATTTAAAAAAAAAAAAAAAAATTGACCGGTCGCTAGCACCGATCGACTGGTCCTCCTAGAAAAAATCCCTCATCAAATCACCCGGCTTTGTCAAACGGATAGTAAATAAAAAGCCTCAAAAGTCTAACTTGGTGGATGGTTGGCTTGAATTTAATGACCATCTTGAATGCTTGAAGACTCGTTGCTAATCTTTATGTCATGTCCCCTTGGACCTTACCAACCCATTACTCACACAAACGGTCACCAAATAAATGACCCACAATAATTGCACTTAAATCTCATTAAATTAATGGGGCCAGTTCACTTTTTTAATCAGCCCCACCAACAGCAACTTATTTAAACAAATATAAATAAATTTAAATACAGTAATATTCATATTCAAAAAATTAATTCATTATTCATATTTATATTTGATATTTGATAAATTTTAAATTTTTTATCTATATTCGGTATTTGAAAAAATATTTGAATGTAGATAATATCCGTTTTCGTTTATTTTTTTCAAATAAACAGATTATTCAAATATTTGGATATCTAAATTCGTTTATCAGTTAACTAATATAAAATTCATTCAAATTATTTACAAAAAAATAAAATAAAAAAATGAATAATTAATCATAACCGATCACAATTTAAAGTTTAAACTATACATATTAATGAATGAATGTTAATTTATTTATTTTTAATAAATATAATAAGCAATACTCTAAATTACAATTCAAATAACTTTTCATTATTTTTGAAATCTTAAATTCAAAATGAATGCTCTACTTATTAATATTTAGATGTCCATTAATAAGTAGATGTCCATTTTATGTGTTAATTTGAAATAATAATGTAGTGTGTATAAATATTTATAATCTATAATTATAACACTTAAATGATATTTATAACA
This sequence comes from Hedera helix, assembly GCA_947179155.2. Classification (NCBI taxonomy): domain Eukaryota; kingdom Viridiplantae; phylum Streptophyta; class Magnoliopsida; order Apiales; family Araliaceae; genus Hedera; species Hedera helix. The sequence continues at coordinate 33,263,499 of OX359284.1, read as the reverse complement.
CTTATTAAATGATGCATTTTAGATATATTGTAACAATATATATAACTAGAATAAAGGGAAAAACAATGAATTTTAAAGTATAATTCATTAATAAATGAATTTTTATTTATTTATTTTTAATAAATACAATAATCAGTGCTCTAAATTACAATTCAAATAAGTTTTCTTTATTTTTGAAATCCATTTCAAAATGAATGCTCTACTTATGAAAGTTTAGATGTCTGTTAATAAGTTGATGTCCATTTTATGTGTTTGGAGTTGTGTGTATGAATATTTATAATCTATAATTATAATATTTAAATTATATTTATAACATTTATAACACTTATTAAATGATCCAAAAGTTATATTGTAACAGTTGTTAAATGATATTTATAGCACTTGTTAAATGATACATTTTAAATATTTTAACTTTATAATAGTAAAATCCATTAACTATACTTGAATCAATTTATTTCAGTTTATTAATATTATAATAAAAGTGTTATTTCTTATTTTTTATAAGTAAAATGACATTATCGAGTGATCTTTGGCCTAGTGGTACGACCAACTCATGTGAAAGCATGAGATCGGGAGTTCGATTCTTGGTGACAGCAAGGGAGGGTGTGTGTGTTGAGTGTGTGTGTATGTAAAAGTAGCAAAAAAAAATAAAATAAAATGACATATTTTAAAAATAATTTTCGTATGATAGTGAAAACTAATTATATATAAAGAAGACAACTTAAAAAAAAAAATTTACTTATCGAATAAGGATCCGAATTCAAATATCGAATTTCAGATATCCGCCGAATATATTTACGGTCGAATATTAAATGAATAGGAATACGTTTATATCCGTATTTGTATCTGTTTATTTGCGGATATTTTTAAACTAAATACGGATATATTTATTTTTTTTAAATACGAATGCGAATGGATACGAATTTTTCAGTTACCATTTATAGCCCGGCTTATTTCTATATAAATGACCCAACACCATCCCCTTGCTTATAAAAAAAGCACTTTTTTGTTGTTTCTTTGATGTTGTAAAATTTTACAGGATGTCCAAGGGAAGAGGCAGTGCAGTTGCAATCGTTTTGGTGCTCTGCTTGTTGGTGCTTCAATATGAAGTGGCTCGAGCCGCAGTGTACACGGTTGGAGATGCCGGCGGTTGGACCTTTAACACCGTCGGCTGGCCCAACGGGAAGAGATTTAAGGCCGGTGATACACTCGGTAAGTGCTTTTTCTTGGTAACTTATTTTGAAACCGTCACAATAAGATATTCTCGTTCTTCTGTCTCAAAATAAATGACTTAAAAGTTTAAGATCTGCGAGAGTAGTCACTCTAGTGCATATACATTAACATTTGTTTGTCCGAGTGAGTTCCTATTTATTATAAACTGAAATTAAAAATAATATAGCTAAACATTATCTAGTACATTATTTGTCACTTTCTGTAGCTACTAGAGACACGTATCTCCTGACGTTAGTTCAATTGTCATTACATTCAGCTAAACCGTAATCTCTCAAAAACTTTAACTTTCACAAAAATTGGATGCTTATTTTGGGACGGATGGCTAAAGCGTTGTGCTAGTAGCTAGATTGACTAATATATAATTAAATGCCTTAATTACTTTTTGTTGCAGTGTTTAAATACAGCCGAGGAGTACACAATGTGGTGGTTGTAAACAAGGGTGCTTATGACAGTTGCAGCACCCCGCGCGGTGCCAAAGTGTATACAAGTGGAAACGATCGGATCCAGCTTGTTAAAGGGCAGAACTCCTTCATTTGCAGTCTCCCAGGACATTGTCAATCTGCAATGAAGATATCAGTTTTTGCAGCTTAATAATAATTAACTACATGATGAGAACATGTGTGTGTGTGTGTGTGTGTGTGATGTAGTTCTATGCATAGGAATAAATTAAGGTGTTTGAGTCAGTACAAGGGCCTTACTATATACTTGTGTAGGCTTTCAAGTTGTTGCCATTTTTCTTTTCTTTTTGGAGTTGCTTGTGTAATGAGATGGTTCAATACTATGGTGTTGGATTGTTCTATAAAAATTATATTTATCTATTTATTCATGTTGAATATTTATTTATTAATAAAAATACATAATTCGTTATTTATTAAATAGTTATTTATTTTATTTATATAAATTTTCAAATTTATATATATTATGATTTATATGTATAAATAAATATTATACACAGAAGATATAAATTATATATAATATATATAAATAAAAATATAATGGTTTATAATTTTTGATAATTTTTGATATTATCATGTTAGTTATAGTATTTTTATAGAGATATTTATCTTAATTATGGAAGTTGGACTTTTAATTAAAGTATTAGTATATTAACGGTGTGTATTAAACAGATCATGTGATAATATTTTATTTATAAAATATTTTTACATAAATACTAATTTGTTAATATTTTTTAATTTTGAAATAATAATGGACTTAATATTGTTATATATATTAATTTAATATTCTAATAAGTGAAATTATAGTGTCTTTATTAATATATTGGAATGTTAATTAATATATTTAATAAATATTAGGAACATTTTTATTATCAAAATATCTATAAAATTTTTCATAAGATAATTTATTATTGATTATAAAATTTTGGTCAAGTCTTTTAATATTTATTATTAAAATAATTGATTTAATTATTAAATCAATTTATGATCAAATGAAGATAAATTATGGACTTATGAAATTAGTTTAAATATATTATGATTATAATTTCTGAAATATTTATGTATATTCATAAATATTTACAGTTTATTAGTAAAATGTCTATTTTAATTAATTCATAGACTGAAGTACAATTATAATTATTTAGTGGAATTAATAATAATTAATATTTATTTAGTATATTATTATTAGATAATAATATATAAATAAGTATTGGAGTCAGAATAAAAATCTCTTAAGATCTTCATCATAACCTAATATGAATCAGTTTTATTAGAGAAATAATAATCAATAAAGATATAAATATATCATTGATCAGATACATGTAAAGATGTTATTATTCCAAATCAGAAGAAAGACTAAGTAGCGTATACTCTCTCTCTCTCTCTCTCATCTCCTAAGAAAAACACATAAAAGTATTTTTTCAGAAGGGTGTTTTAGAAACCACACTTTAAATTCAGCATAAAGTTATAGAAAGTAAGATCTTTGAGGATACTCAAAGATTTAAACGTGTTAATTCAACCAAACATTAGGTAACAATTCATACTATAAATACATGATATATATATATATATATATATATATATATATATATATATATATATATAATTATTATTTTGTATAAAATCATAAAAATAATCCTATTTTATTAAATTCTTAAATTACTTCTCGCAGAATTTTTCCAACAATAGCCATACTTGCTTTAATATGTGCTTGGTGATCGTATATAGGGTATATTTGTTAATGTAAGTTGAGATGATTCTGGCTAGTACTCCCTTTGTGATCCATTGTTTCCCAAAATGAGAATTCCCTTTATTAATTTTTTTTAATAATTTTATTTTCCCCTTAAAAAGAATAAAAATGACATGATACTATGAATTTTCCCTTAATAATTTTTTTTATTAAATTCAACTTTCATTTAATATCAATATTGTCATTTAAATTGGGTCGAGTACATTTCACTTAAAAATTTGAAAATGTTTCTTAAACTGTAGGAGTATGATTTAATATTAGTACTCTCGATTGGTAAATTTGTTCTAGTAAGAAACGACCTATGATTTCATCTCTGATGTAAGGGATATATATCAAACCAATTATTGATCGACAAATGTCCTAATTGACAATATATATATATATATATATATATATATGACAAAACTCTAATATAGACATATTAGTTTTATACAAGGGTCCAAAATTAAAATCTTAACAAAAATTTGACTCCAAACAGAATTTTATTTATCGAATTCCACGTATTATAAGGAAACTTTAGTATTTTTTCGACAAAGAGTATAATTTTATTTTAACAGATGGACTTAACTATGAACGGTAGAGTGAAATAAGTCACTTTAATTATAAATAAGTCACTTTGTTTGAAATTTCAAACAACATTCATTCTCATTTTAATTTATTTATTTTTCTTTGTTTCCATATCACTTTACTTATGGGAGGGTTCTTGGGATTCAAACTCCGACCAACTTCTTAGGTGTCTTCTTTATCACCGAATCTCAACAAATCTGGTTGTTCACCTTTTGGTCGCATCAATATCAGTCTTTTTCTTTTTTCTTTGTTTTAATGGGACAAAAACAAAAAAAACTAGACTCATGGATTTTCTATTAAGAGCCAAGGGGGCGACTCGTCATTAATAGATCCAGATAATATAAAGTTAATTTTATGTTAAATTAAATAATAAATTAATACAGTATTGACACGCAGAGAAAAAGAAAATACCCCTCGGCCTACGTGTCAGTATCGTATTAATTTACTATCCAATTTATCATAAAATTAATTTCATGCTAACCGAATTCGTGATTATTACACAATTACTCCTCTCTCTAAGTTCCCCTTTTTTTTTTTTAGAAAATTTATATTTTTACAAATTAATTTGATATTTTTTACAAGATTAAATGAGACTCACTTGTAGAAATATCAAATTAGCTTATGAAAATATCAATTTTCTTTTTTTTATAAGTATTTTATTTTAAATAATTATTTAAAACTAAGTAACTTGATTTATCTCATGATTGCATTTTTATTTATCACATAGAAATTAAAGCAACCAAAGACCACCTTTTACAATTTTGATTCATGTGTGTTTTGTAGTTAAATCTGAATGGCAGGAAAATTGTTAATATCATATTAAATCATTTTTTAATTTTACGAATAATATATGGTATTGTTGTAATTTACCAGATAATATAAACAAATCATTAACCAAAAGTGATGATAATCATGATACGATACATATTTTACAAAATTAAGAGAAGTTGTACAAAAATACTGAGAATTATGCGGCAGCCCCAAGAGAGCCTTGCCAAGTGCCAATTATTTTGCGTGGCTAAAAATAAGAAAAAGCGGAGGAGCTCTCTCTTTCATGAAAGGGCTCCGTGTCATGGCTAACACATGACTAAAGAAGGAGTTGAGAAATTATTGCTCAACACAATCAATATGAATATATGAACTTCATATATTCATATTGATTGTGTTGAGCAATAATTTCTCAACTCCTTAATTAGTCAACAATAATATTTTGGCAAAACCCTATATATATTAAGAGGGCTAGAATTACGGGACATGAAAAGTTTATTTTGTTTGGACAAATATAACCTTATAGTTATGGTGATTGTGATTGCACACTATATACTAATGCTAAGGGCATGTTTGTCCAATCTGAGTGCCCTCACAATATGCCATTAGCATAAGGTTTGATATTTTTGTGAGTAAAAATTGATGTTTTCACGGGTAAAAGTGTGCAATAATAAAATAGTGTTCATTTAATTAATATAGTAGTTAGTTTATTTAATATTTACATTTTACCTTAAAAATTAGTTGATTACATTTTTAGGCCTGACCCGGCCTAAGGACTGAACTGGCCCGGTCCGGCCTAAGGACTGGCCTAGCCTAACCCAAAGCCTCTTTGAGGCTAATGTTGAAATTTATATTGATCTGTTGCTCAAGTAAGTTGTTTGGTTATTAGTTTTAATTTTATAGATTTTATTTGTTGTTTTGCCCGAGGACGAGCAAAAAGCTAAGTGTGGGGGTATTTGATAGGGCTAAATTATACGATATTTTTATTCCCCAAAACTTAGTTTTTATATTTATTGTGTGCTTAAATGTTTAATTATTTAGTTATTTTGGTTTTAATAGGTTTTATAGGGTTTTAGTTAATTTATGTTAATTTACGTAATTTTATAGTATTTTATTATTTATTTTTATTTATGTGTTTTTATTTATTTTTAGTGTTTTAGGTGTTTTATTTATTTTTATGTGTTTTTAGGATTTTTAGTATTTTTATATTATTTTTAATTATTTTATATTTTATTTTGTAGGAAAAATAAGCTTTGGGGGCAAAATCTGTAAATTCTGCAAAGCTTCGGGGACGAATATGTAATTTCCCGAAATATTGCGAACGCGCCATGCGCGCAAGAAAAGGAATACGCAACACAGGGAACGACGTCGTTTTGATTCAGTAACAGTAGCAGTCTTCGCGCAATGCGCGAGAATTGCTGAACGGCACGGGCGCGTGTAGTCCACGCGCCAACGGTAAAAAAAGAAAAAAAGCGGCTGGTGGCTGACGCGTGGCTGGCGGCGACTGTCTCCTTCTCTCTCCGCGTGGCTGGCTGTGACGCCCCCCAAATCTGGGCCCACACAGCCCAAACTTGAGTCGTCAAAAGACTACAACAAAATTATTACAACAAAGCACAACGTACAACAATACAGTGTATAATAATACACAACTAAGTCTTCACTATTATTGCCACACTATTTTACAAAACGTGAAGACTATGATAACTATTCCTCGGACCCTCACTCCATTCCCCGGCTAGACCCTGTTATGTTTTCATCTCCTGTTGAAAAACAATGGAACAAAAGAAAGGGTGAGCTCAAATAGCCCAGTAAAGAATATCATGACTAAGATAATGACGAATAAATTATCATTAGTCTTCAACAGTTGAGTTCTTGATAGAATACAATAGACTACAAGGTTTATATCAAAAACGGCAGTTAAATTCTTAAACAACGTTCAGATCAATAATAGCAGCGGAATGAGTAATCTATTAGAAGAATAATGCAGACTATAATGTCCACTCGGTTCTCTTTTTAGGAAAAACATCATCAACTTTTATCATCTGAAATATCATTAGTCAAGATAATACAAATTCACAGTTCCTGATCATAATCATGCAGATCAACAGTTCATCTTTGCACTACGGGCCAAAGACATTCAATATAACACCAACGGTCATGATTATACCAGATTCAGCCTTTGGTCATAATCATACCAAACAACAGTTCATCTTTGCACTACGGGCCAAAGAGAACATTCACCACGTGCCATAAAAGACACCGAACAGATGTATCGCCTTTAACCTATTATATCGCCTTTAACCTATCATCTGTTCAACAAATATATCACATCTGTGCCCCCGGCCACAGATATTCACAACAGCTTGATTTTTGGATGATTAGAATGATATAAATGATGAACAGAAGAAATAGGATAACAATAAGTATCGGAAGTTTACTTTGTACAGATTCAAATAATGTCCAAATTGTCAACATGATGTGGAGTGAAATTCAAGATCCACAGTTCAGAATAACGGTTACAATTCAATAGAAAGGTTCACGTAAATAGGAAGGTTCAGTTGAAATAATGAAGTTCAACTATTATGGAACATATAATATTTTCAGGAATTATAGAAGCAATAGTTCCATAATAAATTTCGATTTAGGAGTATGAAAGAAAATAATATCCCTTACCGTAGCAGGTTTGATTAACAAAAGGTGAAGGAAATTAATACAAGGGTTATTCACCAACAGGCGGCAATCCGCTCCGTAAGGTTATTCCCACAATTTAATAGAATTTGAGTACAAAGAGTTATTCACCAAACAGGCGGCAATCCGCTCCGTAAGGTTATTCTCAGAGATTAATAATGAATGAATACGAAAGGTTATTCACCAACAGGCGGCAATCCGCTCCGTAAGGTTATTCCCACAATTTAATAGAATTTGAGTACAAAGAGTTATTCACCAAACAGGCGGCAATCCGCTCCGTAAGGTTATTCTCAGAGATTAATAATGAATGAATACGAAAGGTTATTCACCAACAGGCGGCAATCCGCTCCGTAAGGTTATTCCCACAATTTAATACATGGAAATAAAAGGCACGTCTTATGAGTAAGGAAGAAACAATATTATTATCGAGAATCAAATAATGATAATCCCTTACCATAGTATGTTTGAATAATGGAAGATGAAAAAGATGGTATCCCTTACCTCAACACGTGACTGGATATTGATTTAAATGAGGTTGATTAACTTGAACAGTACACGTATACTTATAGATCTTCACAAATACTCAAGATGACTTAAGCACACTTAGAGAGAACTTTCACAAGAAGTATTTAGAGAGAGAAAGAAAGAACAAGTAAGGAAGTTTATGAAAAATCCTTAAGTTAAGGCTTCTATTTATAGCCAAAAATCTTATCATTCATTTAATCTAAACCATTCATTTAAAGATCATCTTTTAATCTACACCATCCATTTCAAATATTATATTATCTTTAATCTACATCATTCATTTCATATCACCTAATAATCACCTAACTTTATATTATAAACAAATCAATTTAATTATTCAACAATAATTCACACTTTAATCTACACCATTCATTTCATATTACCTAATAATCACCTAACTTTATATTATAAACAAATCAATTCAATTATTCAACAATAATTCACACTTTAATCTACACCATTCATTTCATATCACCTAATAATCACCTAACTTTATATTATAAACAAATAACTTTATCAATTCAATTATTATGACTAATTGTTATAAATACAGTATAGTTAGCTCTTAGATATCAAGTCAATAAATTAATGAAATACAACTGTTTAAATAACATCATAATAGAGATAACAATAATGTAAAATAAAGCATACGTTACTGTGTAATGACAATTATTGATTCAATAATGTGAATTACTGTGCATATGTTACTGTGACAATTATTAGGTTCAATAATTTTAAAAACAGTGCAACAACAATTATTGACTCAATGATATAAAATACAGTGTAATGACAATTATTAAATCAATAATGCAAAATACTGTGTAACAACAATTATTGAATTGATAATATAAAATATTATGCAGTGACAATTATCGATGAAATGATGCGTAACAGTTACGGTGTCAATTATCAGACCAATAATATGAGACACTATGCAATACCGTGTGTTACTGTAGAGTACCGTGTGCTACAGAAAATACCATAAACTACCATATGCTACTATTCTTTTATCACCGGTATTTTAACAGTTCCGTTGACTATTTTTATTTAAAAAGGTTACTTCTGTCGTTTTCTATATCCGACAAATATTCCGTTGTGGGGTCCACCAATAATTTATTATTTCGGCGCCGTCGTACGGCACGAATATTCCCCGACCAAACGAATATTCCCCGACAAAGCGAATATTGTCCGACAAAATAAAATTTGCACATAACATCCTTAACTTTCAATTTTGTTAATTTAACCACTTACTGTTTCAAAAAAAATATATATGAAGAAAAATTAAATTTTGTATTTCATAAAATTCGGGGTCTTACACTGGCAGTTTCCTTCCTTATTTTGGATTTCCTACACTGCAATGCAACAAATCAGTAGAATAAAAATCCAATTTTAATTTGGAAAAGGAAGCAATAATTCTTTATTTTATTTTTAGTATTGTATTTAGACTTCCAATTAGGGTTAGGAAAATAATTATTTTATTTTTTCTTTTATTTTTAATTGTAAATCCTACTAGGTTTAGGAGGATTTTGGAGCCTATAAATAGAGGGTTTGATACACAATGTAATATACAACTTTTCTTAGAATAAAAATTCTCTCTTCTATTATTTAGTATTCTTTAGTATTATGAGTAGCTAAATTCTTTTTCTTGGTTTAAGTGATTGAAGCCATCAAGATTTATACACTGTGAGATCTAATTTATTTTAATTGTTCAATTTATATTTTGAGTATTGGATATTTTTCTGTGTTTAATTTTATGATTAATTCGTTTAATTGCTAGGATGCATACTAGTTTATTATTCGTTGAAATCTACTGCTAAATTAAATATCAAATCCGTAATTGTTTGGTCACTTTAATTTGCGAAGCAACTAAGGTTAATAATTATTTTGCTTATCAAAATATTGTTATATCTTAGGAAAAATATTCATCTAGATTAAATGCAGACGCTTGGATTGTGTTGTTTAGTTCAACGGTCTCTCTATTTCTTTATGCTGCTACTAGGTTAAATCTTTAGCGCTTGTCTGAGATTATTTAGTAGTAAGGGTTATTTAGATCGCTTGTTTCTACTTAACTAAAATTAAGGAGAGATAGGAAAATTATTCGAATGGGAGTAATTATTTCACGTTGAATATTTAAAATATGAATTGATTTATTCTTGCATCAGTGATCAGTTGTAAATTCTTGATGGTGGATATTAACTTAAACCAAGGCTTTTTCTTCTTATTTATTTCTTGCATATTTATTTTAATTAGTTTTATTTAAATTATTTCTTTAATTCAAAAACCCCTCTATTTTTATTTGCAAAAATATAAAATTAAATTAATCATTCTCTGTGGGATCGACTCTTGCTTACACTACTACATTAATATTTTTTCCAAAGTAAGATTTTATTTTTGGGTGCTTGCGACATCACACCAATTATTTTTTTAATAAAACGTTGCATCCCAAAACATTCAAAAAAAGGCTTGAAATAGTATAATAAGAAAAAGTAAAAAATAAAAATACAAGTACATGAATCAAAATTATAGATTACATGTAAGACCCCGACTTTTATGAAATACAAAATTAATTTTTCTTTATATATTTTCTTCTGAAACGGTAAATAAATAAATTGACAAAAGTGAAAATTAAGAAATGTTTGTACAAATTTTATCTTATCAGTGAATATTCGTTCTGTCGGAGAATATTCGATTCGTACGACGGCGCCGACCAAACATTGGTGGATCCCCCACAATGAAATATTATCGGATGTAGAAAACGGCATATGTAATATTTGTAAATAAAAATAGTCAACGACACTATCACTTTTAACTGTTAAAATACCAGTGGTAAAAGAATAGTAACACACGGTATTGCACAGTAGCACACGATATTGCATAGTAACATACGGTATTGCACGGTGTTTCATATTATTGAACTGATAAAATGACTATTGTACTATATTGACTTTATTGAACAGATAATTATCACATGCACAATAATTCATTTTATTGAACTGATAACTGTCACAGTAACATATGCACAGTAATTCACCTTACTGAATCAATAATTGTCATTACACAGTAACATGTTCTTTCTTTTACTTATTTTCTACATTATTGTTATCTCTATTATAATGTTGATTATACTGTTGTATTCCATTATTAGTTGATTTTTCTTCTTGTATTGTGAGTATCTAACTCAAAAAGCCAACTTCATTGCATTTATAACAATTAGTCATAATAATGAATAATTATGAATAATTGTTGAATAATTGAATTGATAAAGTTATTTATTTTTATAATAATAAATTATATAAAGTTACTTGTTTTTATTATAATAAATTATATAAAGTTATTTACTTTATATAAATTATGTAAAATAAATTATTTTATTATGATATATTATATAAAGTTATTTATTTTTATATATAAAGTTAATTGATTTATATAAAGTTAATTGTTTTATATATAAAGTTAGTTGATTTATAAAGTTAGTTGTTTTATATATAAAGTTAATTGAATGGTATAGATTAAAGATAATGTAATAATTATAGAATTTGAAATGAATGGTGTAAATTAAAGATGATTTTTAAATGAATGGTTGAGATTAAGAAAATCTTAAAAGATGAAATGAGTGCTACAGATTAAACATTATCTTGAAATATACGGTTTGGATTAAATTAGGAAATCTTGGTTTATGATAAGATTTTTGGCTATAAATAAAAGCCTTAACTTAAGGATTTTTCATAAAACTTCCTTACTTATTCTTTCTTTTACTCTCTAAATATTACTTTGTGTAAGTTCTCTTTGAGTGTGCTAAAGCAATCTTGAGTATTTGTGAATATATGTAAGTGTACGAGTACTGTTCAAGTAAGTCTTTTTATAAAAGTTATATAAGCAACCACACATATCACACAGTGTTTATAAATCTTCCTTTAGAAGACTCTTCTTTTAGAAGATTTATTGTGAAAAGCTTCATTTGGAAGGTTTATTTTGAAATATTATTTTCTTTTAAAAACTATATTGAAGTTATTTTACTTTGTTCTATCAAATCATTTTTGACGATTTCATACGAATTGTTATATACCATAAAATTATATGTGGTAGTTACTAATTAAATTATAAATATATAGGTTGATTAGCTTCATATAAAGTCACGTGTTAAGGTAAGGGGTATCATTCTTTTCATACTCTTAACTGACAATAGTAAGTACTATTTGGTAAAATTTGCTGAAATGATTATATGTTCTTTAATAGTTTGTGTTTCATCTAATATCATTTCAATTGAACCTTCCTATTTTTTTAAATCTTTCTATTGAACTTTAACCGTTATTTTGAACTGTGAATCTTGAATATTATTTTTTAATTTGAGTCAATATCATGTTGATAATTTGGACATTATTTGAATATGCACAAAGTAAAATTATAAACTTTTGATATTTATTGATCATCATGTTTCTTCTGTTCATCATTTATATCACTGTTGTTATTCTAATCATCAAGAATCATGTTGTTGTGAATATATGTGGCCTGGGGCACAGATGATAGGATACAAACGATATAATTGTTGTGTGTTTTTTAGGGCACGTGATGAATGTTCTCTTTGGCATAGGACAAAAAAGAATTGTTGTTTGGTATAATTATAACCAAAGGCTGAAGACTGGTATGATCATGACCATTGGTGTTATATTTGAATATCTTTGGCCTGTAGTGCAAAGATGAATTGTTAAATTGCATGATTATGATCAGGAACTATGAATTTATATTATCATGACTAGTGGTGTTTAAAATGATAAAAGTTGATGATATTTTTCTGAAAAAGAGAAGTTAGTAGACATCACAGTCTACATGATTCTTCTAATAGATTGTTCATTCTGATGTTATTATTGATCTAAAACTTGTTGTTTATTGTATTATATCAAGAACTCAAATGTTGAAGGCTAATGATAATTTATTTATTGTTATCTTAGTCATGATACTTTTTACTGGGCTATTTGAGCTCACCCTTTCTTTTTTGTTCCATTGTTCTTCAGAAAATGAGAGAATAGCTGGGTCTAGCTGGAGAATGGAGTATAGGTCCGAGAGATAACTGTAGTAGTCTTCACATATTGTATATAGTGTGACAATAATAGTGAAGACTTAGTTGTGTATTATTGAGTTCTGTATTTCTGTCCTATGTACTGTTTGTTTTAGTTACCATGTATTTTATGGCATCTCAAATTGGGCTATGCAGGCCCAGATTTGGGGGCATCACATTTGGTATCCGAGTTTAAGGATATGATCTTTAATGGAGATTTGGGGTAGAAGTAGGAGGAAAGAGACAAATAGATTACGTCACTAGTGTGTCCTACATAAATTAAATTTTGTTATCTAATGAGTTGACTTAAATATGGGGACAAGAAGTGACAAGTCAGTTTGTTTAACTAACTTTTATCTTATAACCGCAGTTTAGAATGACTTTTAAAAATCAGGGAATGAACTACCCACTACCCGAGGCGAATGTAGCTGAGAACCAGGAAGCTATAAACAATCCTCCTGCAACTTCAGAAAATAATGCTGGTGATCATGCAAATCAGAATGGTTTCTTTAGAAACTTTATGCAATTTATCCAAAATCAGGTGAGGGGAGGTCCTACTAGTGGAAACGTTGATAATTAAAGGATTATCAACGTTAAGCAATTTAAAGAGTTGGGACCACCTGAATTTTTCGGGAAGCCTGACCTACTCAAAGCGGAGGCGTGGTTAAAGCAGACGACAAAAATACTTGATGTCTTGCAATGTACAGATGATCAGAAGGTGTCATTTGTCACCTTTATGTTACGAGGTGAGACAGACCATTGGTGGGAGGCGGTAAAACATATCCATCATTCGGCTATTGAAATGTCTTAAGTGGAATTTCAAGAGCTTTTTAAGGAAAAATACTTTCCATAAAGCATCTGTCATATAAAGGAGGTGAAGTTCATAAAGCTAGTGCAGGAAAATATGACAGTCTCACAATATGAAGTTAAGTTTGTCGAGTTATCTCGTTTTGTGACATATCTAGTGGATGACGAAGCACGAATGAGTCAAATGTTCTTGTGAGGTTTAAGAATCAAAATTCGTCAACAACTTAGCTCTCACAAATTTTGTTTGTATTCAGATATGGTGGATAGGGCTCAAAAGGTAGAACGTGAAAATGAAATAGTGCAATCAAAAGCTAATGACTAGCATAGAGAAAGAAATGACAACAACCACAAGAACGAGAACCATAGAGGAGGTAACCAACCCTTCGATGGTAATCCCGCATCGAATTACAGAAGAGGAGAATCCAATACGAATAATTTCAAGAGGAAGAGATCCCATAATGATTATGGAAGGGCACCAGTACTAACACCGGCACCGGTTTTAAGGGATGAGATCGACCACCGGTGAGATGCTACAGGTGTGGTCAGTAGGGTCACATCAACTCAAATTGTACTCAGCAATCTAAGTTATGTTACAGTTGAAAAAAGGAAGGTCATGTTGCTCGATTTTGTCTTGTTACAAAATCAAGTCCAACTGCAATAATGGTACCAAAAGCTAGCGCGGATTAGGAAAAATCTGTAGTTCAAGGGAGAGTTTTTGTTGTGACATCCCAAATGACACGAAACCCGAACGAGGTGATAACGGTAAGCTATTCATAAATTCTTGTGAAATCTATGCCCTGTTAGATACTGGTTCTACCCATTCTTTTATCTCACCTACGTATGCTTAACGATTAAACTTAACTCCTGAAATTTATACTTTGACTTATCAGTTGAAACCCCATTAGGAGCAATAACCATTACATCTACTGTATATAAATCTTGCTTAGTTCAAGTCAACAGCCTTAAATTACCTGTTGACCTTATTTATTTGAAAATGCATGAATTTGATGTAATTTTATGAATTAATTGGTTGACTAATCATCATGCTAAAATGGATTGCTTTCAAAAGATCATTAGTTTTCATATTCCTAATCAACCTGTCATACAAATTCAAACAATCAAATCATTGAAATCTATAACTATCATTTTTAGCCATAAAACCACTCGTTTATTGAAAAACAGATGTCAAGCCTTTTTAGCTCATGTCACCGATTTGAACAAAGATATGTCAAACTTGAATGATATTCCTATTGTTAATGAGTTTTCTGATGTTTTTCCCAACGAACTTCCTGGCTTACCCCAAACCGGGAAATTAAATTTTGTATTGATTTTGAACATGATACTAAGCCTATTTCCAAAGCCCCATACCAAATGACTCCTATTAAACTTCAAGAGCTAAATGTCTAACTACAGAGATTGTTAGATATTGGTTTCATTCGTTCAAGTGCATCGCCTTGGGGTGCCCCTATTTTTTTTGTCAAGAAGATAGGACGGGAGTATGAGATTGTGCATTGATTATCGAGAGTTGAATCATGTCACCATAAAAAATAGGTACCCGTTACCTCGAATTAATGACATGTTTGATCAATTGTAGGGTGCTCAATATTTATCAAAGATTGATCTTCACTCTAGATATCATCAATTAAAAGTTAAAGCTGATGACATCCCAAAGACTGCTCTCAGAACCTGTTATGGGCATTATAAGCTTAATCATGCTTTTTGGACTAGCAATCCTGCAGCTTTCATGGACATAATGAACTGGATATTCAAAGAATATTTGGATCATTTTTTGATTGTCTTTATTGATGGCATTCTCATATACTCCAAAAGTTGTGAGGATCATGAATAACACCTGAGATTAATACTCTAAAAGCTACGTGAGAACAAGTTGTATGCCAAGCTGAAGAAGTATGAGTTTTGGCTTGAGGAAGTCACGTTCCTTGGGCATGTGATTTCCAGTCAAGGAATATCAGTTGATCCTATAAAGATTGAAATAATATTAAATTGGGAGCAACCTCGGTTAGTAACTGAAGTCCAAAGTTTTTTGGGCTTAGCTGGTTATTATCGGAGATTCGTAAAAGGATTTTCTCGAATCACCACTCAATTAACTCAGCTGACTCAGAAAAACACAAAATTCGTATGGAACGAGGAATACAAGAAAAGTTTTCAAGAACTTAAGAAGAGACTTATTTCAGCTCATGTTCTGACCATACCATTAGGATCGGGAGAATTTGTTATCTACAATAATGCTTCAGGCAAAGGTCTAGGTTGTGTACTTATGCAATATGGAAAAGTTATAGCCTATGCCTCTCGACAACTCAAAGATTATGAGAAAAATTATCCTACTCATGATTTAGAGTTGGCAGTAGTCGTTTTCGCATTGAAGATCTGGAGACACTACTTGTACGCGGATAGAATGTAAATTTTTACGGATCAAAAAAGCCTCAAGTATTTCTTCACCCAGAAGGAACTCAACATGCAGCAACGACGTTGGCTTGAGCTGTTAAAGGATTACGACTACACCATCCAGTATCACCTAGGAAAAGCAAACGTTGTAGCTGATGCATTAAGTAGAATATCTTATACGAGTACAAGTGCAATACTAACTATGCAAAAATGCATTTTGTACGACTTACAAAAGATGGAGATAGAGTTAAAAGCACCAGGGACCCACATGAAGATTGCGCTGATAAGTCAATTTTATATCTATTTATTAGGTATTTTATACTTAATTATTTATGAGTTTTTAAGTATTTTTAACATTTTAGGTAATTTATGTATTATTATGTGTTTTTATTATTTTTATGTATTTTATATTATTTTTATTTGTTATTAATTTTATTTTGTAGGAAAATGAAAAATGGATGGCATTTTGGTAAATTTCAGCAAAAGCGGACTGGCACCACGCGCAAAGGTGAGACTCAACAACATCAGCATAGGCGGCGTCATTTTTGGGCTCAGGCTATGAAAGAACACTAACCACGCCATGTGCGCAGACGGGGAAAGGAAATGGACACGCGCAATGCGCGGGAGGGGCTAGAGTAGAAAAAATAAGTAGGCGCGTGAGTGTGGCAACTTGTTTCTTCTTTCTTTTTCTATGCGTAGGTCCCAACACTTTTATTCATCCAAGAGTGGTCCAGAAACATAGTAAATAAAAGGGATTCCAATTAATTACAAATTCAATTGTAATTTGGAATATGATTTTAATTTGTAATTTATTTTAATTATTATTCTAAATCCTATTAGGGTTATGATAAATTATGTAGCCTATAAATATAGAGTTTGAGATACAATTGATATACAACTTTTTGCTAGAAAATACCATTATATATAATTTTATTCTTCTTCTATGAGTAGCTAAATTTTTGTTCTTGGTTTAAATTAGCGGAAGTCAACGGATTAATACACTGTGAGATCTAATTTATTTTAATTGTTCAATTTATATTTTGAGTATTGAATATTTTTTGTGTGTTTATTTATATGATTGAGTCGTTTAATTGCTAGGAGACCTACTAGTTTATTATTCGCATCAATCTAGTTCTAAATTAAATATCAAATATGTAAATGTTTGATCGCTTTAATTTATGAAACAACTAAAATTGATAATTATTTTACAGATCAAAATATTGTTATATCTTAGGAAGAATATTCATTTAAATTAAATGCAAACGCTTGACTTGTATTTTTTAGTTTAACAATATCTCTAATTCTTAAAGCTGCTACTAGGTTAAATCTTTAGCGCTTGTCTGAGGTTATTTAGTAGTAAATATTATTTAGATCGCTTGTTTCTATTTAACTAGAATTAAGGAGAGATAGAAAAATTATTCGAATGTGAATAATTATTCCACGTCGAATACTTAAAATATGAATTGATTTATTTTTGCATCAATGATCAGTTGTAAATTCTTGATGGTGGATGCTAACTTAAATCATGGCTTTTTCTTCTCATTTATTTCATTAAATTACTTACATATTTATTTTAGTTAATTTTATTTAAATTATCTCTTTAATTAAAAACCCCCCAATTTTGGTTTACGAAAACATAAAATTAAATTAATCATTCTTTGTGGGTGACTCTTACTTATATTACTACATTAATATTTTTTCAAAGTAAGATTTTATTTTTAGGTGCATGTGACAGCACACCACGCACGTACAAGTAGAATCAGCTTTAATCGATAAAATTAAAACTGCTCAAGCTACTGATCCAAAAATGATGAACATGATGAAGAAAGTACAAGAATGTGCTATTCCAGAAGTAAGAATCGACGAGAAATGAATACTTCAAGTCAACTCTCGACTCTGTGTTCTTAACGATCCTGAATTGAAGCATAAAATTATGATGGAGGCACACAACACACCGTTTGCAATCCACCCGAAGAGTACCAAAATGTATCGGGACCTTTGACATACATTTTGGTGGAACAATATGAAGAGGGAGATTACAAAGTTTATCTCAAGGTGCTTAACTTATCAACGTGTCAAGACAGAGCATCAAGTGCCTAAGGGCCCATTGCAATCACTCGAAATTTTAGAATGGAAGTGGGAACACATTACTATAGGCTTCGTGACAGGTCTTCCCAAAGTTTCTCAAGATTTTAATGCGATTTGGGTCATCGTAGATAGATTTACCAAGTCCGCTCATTTCTTGCCTATAAGAGAAAACTTTTCACTCGAGCGACTTGCTGGTATGTACGGAAATGATATTGTAAGATTGCATGACATGCTAGTTTTCATAGTTTCTGATCGAGATCCTAGATTCACTTCACACTTTTAGATCAGTATACAAAAAGCTATGAGCACCGAGTTACGATTTAGTTCTGCATACCATCCTCAAACGGACGGACAATCTAAAAGGACGATTCAGACTCTCGACATGATATTTTACTCATTATTATCTTAGTCATGATATTTTTTACTGGGCTATTTGAGCTCATCATTTCTTTTTTGTTTCATTGTTATTCAGAAAATCAGAGAATAACTAGGTCTAGTCGGGAAATTGGGTGAAGGTCCGAGAGATAGTTATAGTAATTTTCACATATTATATATAATGTGACAATAATAGTAAAGATTTGGTTGTGTATTATTGAGTTCTGTATTTCTATTCTATGTACTGTTTGTTTTAGTTACCGTGTATTTTATGACGTCTAAAATTGAGTTATGTAGGTCTAAATTTTGGGACGTCATACTGCACCTTTGGTCTAATTGTCCAATACTAGAACTTAAGGTCCTTATCATGCCTAGCTAAGAACTAAGAATCTTTGATACTATGTTTGTATTGAAAGAATAAAAACATGAATAAATAAAATATATAAAAGAATAAAATAAAAAGTGAGAATGATTTTTTCTATTCCATCAGGAATAAGTCATTCTATATTCGTCAGGCCACTAAAAAATAAAATTTATAAATTTAAAAATGATAAAAATGATTTATTCTATTTCAATAAAATAATTAAATATATTTTTATTTTATTTTATAAATATAAGTCATTTCATTCTTTCGATCATAATATAATAATTCATTTCCACGTACCATTGTTCACACGTACACATTAAATTTCTTCAAATATTTAATTACTTAGCTGTCTTATGAAGTCTCTTACGTAATCTATTTTTAAAAAAATAAAAAATTGATGAATTTATTTCTAACCAGCCTTGATTATTATAATACACAGTCACATGCGAAAGACCATTTGGCACATGAAACTTACCCTTCTTAATTCCAACTTTATGCCAAAACAAATTAACCACTTGGTGTGGCTGGCCGACCATAAGTAATTAATAAAAGACCTTTTCATAAACAAAAGCATACGTTTCTATTGTGGTTAATAAGTATTGTGCCCAGTGCGTTGTTTATATTCAAAAATAAAAAGATAAAAGGGCAGGCTACTTTTGCTGCAGGGAGCCCCAGTAATACATAATTATGTCCTAAAATAGCTTCTTAAAATTATATATTTTCGTTCTTGAAGTACATCATGTTTTAAATATTTTTTAGGTAATAAAAAAAAAGATCAAGCTAATTTTTTTAGTCTATATAATATAATTATAATTGTTTAAAAAAAAAAAATTGGCCCGACCTGACAATACAAGTTATAAATCATATGTCAACCCAAATTTAATAAAAACTATTGGGTTGATTAACTATTTTATAAGAGTTGTGTTGGTTAAAGTTTGAAACTATATTTTTGAAATAAAAAACAGTCCCAAACTGGATAATTATATTTTAACTCATTTTCATGTTTATTTTAATTTTTCAAATTAAAAGTGTAATCAAAATTTAGAGAGAGAGATATAACCTCAATAATTAGTGCAGTGGTTCAAATGACGTCTCGGGATAAACCGTAGACTTAGACATCTTGAGATCAAATCCCACTTACAAAAATTGTTATGGAAGAAATGCTAAGTTGAGATCGAATCTCACTTGCAACAATTGTTATGAAAGAAATGCTAATGGAACTAGAGATCTTAGAAGGGTTGGTTCAGACTGGGTAAATTAGTCCGAAAAAATATAATCATATTTTAGAGAGATGAAACTTACATAACATTAGATATACAACATTAAGATGGAGTGTGTACAAAAAAATTTATAGAAAGAAAATTTAAAACTTTTAGAGAGAAAATCTATAAAAAAATTAAAGAGTGTATCAAAGTCCCCTCATCTGCAGTTTAGTTTTCAGTAATCCGCAGTATAAAACTGCGGACAGTGTTAAATGTCCAAATAATCTCAACTTTAAATTTGAGAATGCACCATCCACAATATAATACTGCAAACGCTAGAGTTTTATATTCACCGTCTGCAGTAATAAACTACAGATGCCCCTAAATCCTAAATTCGAAATATTGGTCTCTCTTCCATATTAGCTTAAATTGAATCAACCTTACATTCAATAGCAATGTAACCTCAGTCAGGATTATACGACACTAAACTTTTTCTCCAATTTCATTTAATACACCAATTGTTTAATCTTAATAATTTTATTAGTAATAATCAAAATACGTTAATAAATGATAGATGATATTAAGATTAATTTTACTAAAAATTAAAATGATTCAAAATATTTTTACAGTTAAAAGAATTATCAGTAATTGAAATTTTGATGAAAAATTTACATATTCATCAAATAATAAAAAAAATTGAATTACTTTTATTTTTAGAATAATTACAATATTTAATATTATAAATTAATTTACCGATGATAATATATAAAAATATGATAAATTGGATAAAATTGAAGAAAAACTGTAATAAAGGGGAGCCCAAATCTATAAGAATTGACTTAACACATGAAAAATAAAAGATGGAACGAAAAATTTAGTGATTGGACAATTGCATATTCTTATAGATAAGGATCCCCACCCCACATACATACATACATACATACATACATACATACATACATATCTATCATCAATACATACATACGTATCTATCATCAATAATGAAAACGTAACGTGGGTGAAAATTAAAAAGGAAGGTACCGACTCCTGACCTCATGCATGCATGCAAATTGTAAGATGTTTAAAATATCTATGTCCCTTGTACGGTGACCACATCTTTTGAACGGTTAGTCACTTGTTAGGACCAACCCACCCACGTCTGTCTTAATTGACGAGACCACAATTCAATCGTGGTCGTTAAATGCATGGCCTCATATTATTATTCTTAAAATTTCTTTTTCTATAGGTATAGTATTATATATAGTGGATTGTTGTACGTTTATATAAATAAATATAAACGTTTATAATTTTTTTTAGCTCTGTTCTAATATGTTATATGAACTTATAATGGTTACCTAACCAGGCCAGGAGCCTCCTACTCCTACCTCTTTATTTATAATATAGTATATAATTTAAATAAAAATTTGATGAATTGGTTAAAATTAAAGAAAAACTGTAATAAAGGGGAACCCGCCCAAATTTGAATTTTATTATGAGTAATAATCTATATAATGATGTATACAATAATTCAATATAAAAATAATAAGTCTTATAATTTTTACATTAAATTATTATATATATTATTACGCGCATGAATTATTACATATAATAAAACTTTTCAAATATATAAAAAAATAACTTAACACGTCATTGCATGGGTCTAGTGTGTGGTTACTAGCTAGTTTCCTCGTCTGATCTCCTAAAGACCTACAAATTTCATAATCTCAATCTTAATCAATACACAAAAACTCATCGACAACATTTAGATTACTGTCGCTCCAATAGTCCAACCCAATTAATAGTGTCATTTTCCTAAAGGACAAACGTTTTAAACATGAGGTAGATTTGTGCTCAAGTTGAGCATAATTACTAGGCTACTTTCGTTTGAAATGATTATAATGAATTAGAATTAGAATTTAAAATTATATTTATTTATAAAAGTTATATTTAAAATAAAATTATTAATTTTAAAAATATTTTATTTATTTTTAAATTTGAACTTAAAATTATTAGTCTAATAATTATAAAATGACTTAATAGTTTTGAAATTATAATTCTTAGTTGAACATGATATTAAATAGTCTCTCATATTAAGTCATTTTATAATTTTTGGATTAATAATCTCAAATTTAAATTTAAAAACAAACAAGACAAAAATGAGATTAATAATATTATCTCAAATATAATAATTATAAATAAATATAACCTTAAAATTATAATTTATGTAACTCACTAATATAACTCTACACTCTGCTCCTGTTGAAGGAGAAGATGAACAGAGTTTGTATCGAGCTAACTCTCGATAAGTAGACGGAAAATATATATATATATATATATATAGACACACACCCAACCCTTCACTGTACAACGCTATATTCTATTTCTTCACTGCCTATAAAAAAATTGTCTTAAAGACATATACTTGTCCTTCAATTGAGGACTTTTCAGTCAAATTAATTATTTTTATAAATAAAATTTATATTATCTTTCTATAAATAGAGGTAGAGAAATAATAATAATAATAATAATAATAATAATAAATTATAATGAATTTATTATTATTATTAATTGTCATAAATTTAAAAATATAAATAAATAGATTTACTTAAATTAATTAATTTGACCAAAAAAATCAAATTAAATCAATTTTTCAAAAACAAAGATAATGTGTCTGTAACAAAGCAAAAAAGAAAACAGATTAAGCAAAATAATTCTAAGAGATAGACATTATTAAATCATATAATTTCTTATATTTATTTTTATATATAAGGATAACATAGTAATAATATAGTTTGAAAATAAGAATGATTTTCATTCCTTTCTCTATTTCTAAACTCACAAATAAAGAAAAATTTAATTAAAATCTTATCTCATCCATTCTTTTTTAAAACTCACAAACATGACAAGAAAAAATTATAATAATTTTCTATCCCTTATCCTTCTAAACTCCCAAACGTAGCATAAGCAACAATATCGACCGTCCAAACTCGCTCCCAAAAAGAAAATATAGAAAGGAAAAAAAAAGGTACAAAATTCCAAATAATCATTTAGCATTCTCCTACAATATTTTATGGGCCGCCTTCCTCCCATTGGTGGAGAGAAGTTAATTCCTTTTTCTTTCAATATTATAAAAATAAAAAATTGGTGATCAATTAACTCTTCAACTATATAATTAAAATCACAAATTTTTGGTTGAGCCATTTAATTTTCTATCGAAATTAGTACAATCACTTTCTAGATTCGGAACAATTAAATATTATTTAAATTTATAAAAGATTCAAAAATAACCCCAACTTGCTAGGAAAAAAAAAGGATAATTTTTTAATCTTTATATCTCTAATTGAAAAAGAAACTTGTAAAAGTATTTTTACTTTTAGTTCTATCAATTTTATTATAAATTTTTTTTTATCATATTTTTCTGTAGGATAATATATCTTAAAAACAATTACGTCGGGTAATTTTATTAAGATATTAAAATATCGAAAAAATCTCATCACAATCTATTATATTAATATCAGTCATAAATTTGACTATTAAATTAATGTCCTAATTATATTCATTAAAATTTGAAATTTTATCAAATCATATGATTAATTGTATTAATAATATGTTTTTAAAAAAATCATAAATTTCAATATTAAATTAATGTCCTAACTAAATTCATTAAAATTTAAAATTTTACCAAATTACATGATTTATTGTATTGATAATATGTGATTTTTATCAAAAACAACATAATAAATATAAATTAGTTGAAAAATTATAGTAGATTCATTACTAATTAATTGTTATAACTAAATCAAAACTTATTAAATCTTGAATTTCATACTTCTATTTGGATTATAATTTCCAGTAAATTTTGTCAGTATAAATACTAATATAGAGTTTCACTACAAACTTAAATAAAATTAATACAATTATTTTTTCATTATTATAACTAAATAAATATGCATTCCACTCAACTATTTAGATTAATAATTGATCGAAAAAACATATAATAAATAATTCAAATATTTATAATTTAAATAAATATTTAATAATTTAATAACTATAATTATCTTCTCAAAGTTTTAATTAAATATATGTATTTAATAATATAATAAACCATTATTCATGCCATTATTTGCAAAGGTCGGTGAACTTATATAATTAAAAGTACAAACTTAATTTTATAAATTTTTAATTTAAACTTTTACTTTTCTATTTAAATTAATATAAATATATATACTATTCAAATTTATAACAATAAAATACTACAATCTGCTCTTGTTCTTCCTTCGATTTGTCCTTGTTATCCTTACTAACTTGAATAACTGTACTTTCCTTTGGATCCTTGTTAGTAGCCTCATTATCATAAGTCAAATATTCCATAATAGCTTGAATTGGATCAAACAGGAAGGTTGATGTAGAATTGATGTATTTTAGATGCATGCATAAAGATAAGGAAATTCCGTGATTAGGCAATTGCATATTCTTCAAGATATCCATCAATGATGAAAACGTAAAAAGGACAGGTACAGACTCCTCAGCCCAGTACCCTCGAGTTTCCGAGTGCTTCTAAGAGGACCGGTCATTAACGTGCAAATTTTGTTTCACAAAGACACGATAAACTCAGTTCTGAATTATAAAATTATTATTAATTTTTTTTTAAAATTAATATAAGATATTTTTAAAATTAAAATTAATATGATTTATTTAAAATTTTAAAATAATAATTTTTATAATTAGCAGTATTTTTTAAGTTATTTATTATATTCATAATTGTATTAAAATAAATTAAATAAAAATTAATATTAATTTTATAACTTAGAACTGCGTGGTGCTTTACACCATCCGCCCCCATCCTGCACATCCAAATTTCAAATGAGACTTTTTAAATTTATCCAAATCTTATAGACTTACCATTTATCTTGAAGGTTAAACACCTCAAAAATAAAAATGACCTATGTTAATCTTTGCTCTTTCGATTCATGTTATTTTTTCCTAAAAATGGGAAGTGTGAGGATTTAGGTCTATCCCAATTGAAAATAAGGTTTAATATACATTCTAGTGACAATTTCCAATATGAGAATGAGGTATAATTACACGGGGCCAGGCATTAATTTCTATCTTATATTCGGCTTTAACATTTGACTCCATTTGTAAAAAGATAAGCAAGACTTTATTTATTGGATCCTCCAAATATATGCAACGATTGGACATCCCTAGCATCGTGGGGGAGAAAAAGGAGCAAAAGAAGAAGACAGAAATGGGCCAGAAGGCATATATATCTTTTGTTTAGCTAGTTTCACAGTTGAGCGATGATAGATCCATGAATTTACATGACGAAAGAAAATAATATATTTTATAATTTTATATGTCAATTTTTTTATTATAAATTAAGTGATAATTATAATTGATAATATTTTAATTTTATATTTAATATAGTAGACTAATCTTATAATTTTATCTAATTTTATATATATTAATATATATTACAATCGTAATTCAAAAAAAAAAGTCAATACATAATAGGACTAACACTTACACTAGAGAAGTTTACTGGCAGTCCAAGCTGTTAAATTTTTTGTACAAATATTCTTTTTAGACGGCCAACAAAATATACAGACGAAATTCAAGCGTTAACAATGAATTATTGTGTCCAAACCAGACATGACTTTTAATTCCCTGACCCTATATTGGCCTGACTTAGTTGTAAGACCCCGAATTTTATGAAATACAAAATTTAATTTTTCTTCATATATTTTTTTCTGAAACAGTAAGTAGTTAAATTGATAAAATTAAAAGTTAAGGATGTTATGTGCAAATTATATTATGTCGGACAATATTCGTTTTGTCGAGGAATATTCGTTCTGTCGGGGAATATTCGTACGACGGCGCCGTACAAACCAATCATTGGTGGACCCCACAAAAAATAGTTGTCGGATATAGAAAATGACATAAACAATTTTTAAATGGTCAATGGTACTATCACTTTTAATTGTTAAAATATCCGGTGGTAAAAGAATAGTAACATACGGTATTGCATAGTAGTACACAGTATTGCATAGTAGCACACGACATTGCACAGTGTTTCGTATTATTAAACTGATAAAGTGGTTATTGTACAATATTTGACTTTATTGTCACATGCACAATAATTCATATTATTAAACTGATAATTGTCACAGTAGCATATGCACAGTAATTCACATTATTGAATCAATAATTGTCATGACACAGTAACGTAATCTTTCTTTTACATATTTTCTGCATTATTGTTATGTCTATTATGGTGTTATTTAAACAGTTGTATTTCATTAAATAATTGACTTGATATCTAACTCAAAAAGTCAACTACACTGTATTTATAATAATTAGTCATAATAATTAATAAATGTGAATTATTGTTGAATAATTGAATTGATAAAGTTATATTGTTTATAATATAAAGTTATGTGATATAAAATGAATGGTATAGATTAAAGATAATATATAATTTGAAATGGATGATGTAGATTAAAAGATGATCTTTAAATGAATGGTTTAAATTAAGGAAATCTTAAAAGATAAAATGAATGGTATAGATTAAAGATAATATAGAATTTGAAATGGATGGTGTAGATTAAAAGATGATCTTTAAACGAATGGTTTAGATTAAAGAAATCTTAAAAGATAAAATGAATGGTATGGATTAAACATTATCTTGAAATGAACGGTTTGGATTAAATTAGGAAATCTTGGTTATGATAAGATTTTTTGCTATAAATAGAGGCCTTAACTTAATGATTTTTCATAAACTTCCTTATTTGTTCTTTCTTTCTCTCTCTAAATACTTCTTGTGAAAGTTTTCTCTAAGTGTGCTTAAGTCGTCTTGAGTATTTGTGAAGATTTATAAGTGCACGTGTACTGTTCAAGTTAATCAACCTCATTTAAATTAATATCCAGTCACGTGTTAAGGTAAGGGATTATCATTATTTGATTTTAAAAAAATAATATCGTCTCTTTTTTACTCATAAGATGTGCCATTTATTTTCATATATTAATTTGTGAGAATAACCTTACGGCGCGGAGTACCGTCTGTTGGTGAATAACCTTTCGTATTCATTCCTTATTAATCTCTGAGGATAACCTTACTGTGCGGATTACCGCCTGTTTGGTGAATAACTCTTCGTATTCAATTTTTATTAAATTGTGGGAATAACCTTACGGCGCGGATTACCGTCTGTTGGTGAATAACATTTCGTATTCATTCCTTATTAATCTTTGAGAATAACCTGACTACACGGATTACCGCATGTTTGGTGAATTACTCTTTGTATTCATTTCTTATTTGTCTTTTGTGGAAATAATTCGTTTACACGAATTATCACATGACACTTTTATTGCATATTCGTTTATAATATCATTTTCTTTCATATTCGTAAGTGATATTATTTTTCTTTATACTCATAAGGGATACCATCTTTTTCATCTTCCATTATTCAAACTTACTATGGTAAGGGATATTAATTTCCTTCACCTTTTGTTAATCAAACCTGCTACGGTAAGGGATATTATTTTCTTTCATACACCTAAATCGAAACTTATTATGGAACTATTGCTTCTATAATTCCTGAAAATATTATATGTTCCATAATAGTTGTACTTCATCATTTCAACTGAACCTTCCTATTTACGTGAACCTTTTGTAGACACCCAAATTTTGCACTTCTCTACTAACCCTGGCAGGAGGGCAGAATCGTCATTGGACCCGACGAGCGAAAAGGAAGGTGGACCCCAACACGAAGCCACCCCAACGATTTACGGTCAAAGCCGCCACAACGAACAACGAGCATCAGGTTACTTGAGGCAAGGCAAACAGTTGATACAGAAGAACCTGATTTGAGCACAAAAGACGACAAATGGCCACTACGCTTACGATGTTCGGGGGTCTCGCTCAAAGCCTTCCGAAATAATACAGTAGAAATTGGCGATTTAAGACCACGTGGCACGGAAATCGAGAAAATCAAGCCAGACAGCCGCAGATGCATCTGCGGCCAACGACTTTTGGGGCTTCGCACGGCTCGAGGGCGGCACACGGCAGCCGAGGAGACGGCCACAGCAGGCAGCCGCAGATGCATCTGCGGCTGCCTGCTGAACCAGTATAGATCGCCATTTTTCCACCCGAGAGCAAAAAAAAGAAGAGAAGAAAAAAGAGAAAAAAAAAAAGAAAAGGAGAGAGAGAGAGATCGCGGGAGAGAGGGAGAGAGTCCGGTTTTGGGCTAGATTCAAGCACTAGATCCATATTGTTGTGCTATTTAGTTTAGTAATCTTGTGGTGTAATCCATTTTGTGGTATAAGAAGCTTGAATCCGCGTTTTGCAAGGTGAAAAAGATTGTCTTTTTGGTATTCTATTGCTTGTATTGTTAATATAGCTTATGTTTTGGGTTATGTGATGTAATATGTTATTATGTTGATAAAGGATCCGTGGATTAGGGGTTGTTAGCGAGGTTTCCATCGGAAAGTAACCCCTCCTAACGCCCCGATGACATCCGTACGGTGATATATCGTTCGTTGTGGTAATGGATAGTTTGTAGTGATTAAGTTGTGATATTTGGGTTATGTAATGTGATAGCAATGTTAAATCTCGTTAGATTTGGTTTAGTGTTGGTGGTGCCATGATTTTGGGTGAATGTGAGCCTAGGGAGGAGATCATCGTGGTCAAATCCCGATGATGGACATTTTTGGTATATGTAATCGTCAGATGGGAGTCGTGGTTGTGTAAATGTAATATTGGGCCTTAAAACGACATCAAGTCGAAAGTCGGGTTAAGGCCCCGTAATAATAATAAAGTATGTGATTGTGGGTGTTTGGGGTTGTCTGGATGGCTCACATGCCCATGGATAGCCCCGACACGTTTTGGGATGCTTGTTTTAATTTACGACACAAAAAAATGGTTTTCCAAATAAGGCAAATAATAAAGATCTTCTAAAAAGAATCAAACTAGGATGCTAGATCCACGAGGCTTAAAATTGAGAGTTTTTTGGCAGACTTTAATCCATAATTGATGAAAAGGCTTTAATTGATTTTAAAATGTTACAAAAAATGATTTCGTAAAATAAATGAACGTTTTAATTAAACTTTGTGCATAGGGTTAAAGAGTTCTAGAAGTTGCCTTCATTGTATTTATATTAACTGTTAAAAGGCAATGTATAGTCTCGATTCCTATTTGACAAAAGTTTAAAATTGTTTGTTTTCTAAAATGACATCTAATAAAAAAACCCTCATCGGTTCGAAATTAAAATCAATCTTTATTTTAAAACGAAGCCTCGTCATTTGGGTCAAAAGACGTTAAAACGCTTTCCAGATAAAGCACATTTGCCATACAAAAATTCAAACAAAATTCACCACAAGCATTCACCTAGGCACACACGCACACACACGCAACTCACACATTTTAGGATTTAAAAGGAT
This sequence comes from Hedera helix, assembly GCA_947179155.2. Lineage (NCBI taxonomy): Eukaryota > Viridiplantae > Streptophyta > Magnoliopsida > Apiales > Araliaceae > Hedera > Hedera helix. Next base: position 33,233,777 of record OX359284.1, on the reverse strand, counting down.
AGGAAAACATCAAGATAGCGGTAACCGTGTTTTACGGAAGTCGGGGGGTGCCTAACACCTTCCCCTCGCTTAAGTAAGCCCCCGAACTCTATGAATCTCGGTTTGCGGACCAATTAACTCGGAGTCACATATGAGCCAGCGATTACGAAAACAAACTCGGATGAGTTGGTACATCCATTTCAAATATACCAACTGGCGACTCTGGTCAATTGACTCATAAAAATCGATCTTTCAGAACCCGTCGACATTAAGCCGACCCTTTTCAAAATCACATTTAAATCAAAAGGCTAAAATTGGAAAGGGACATTTTAATAATAAAAAACGAGACGACGAAAATCCCGGCGTCGACACCTTTCTATTGAACTGTAACCGTTATTCTGAACTGTGGATCTTGAATATCATTTTTAAATTTCACTCCACATCATGTTGACAATTTGGACATTAGTTGAATCTGTACAAAGTAAACTTCTGATACTTATTGTTTATCCTGTTTCTTCTGTTCATCATTTATATCATTCTAATCATCCAAAATCAAGTTGTTGTGAATATCTGTGGCCGGGGGCACAGATGCGATATAATTGTTGAACAGATGATAGGTTAAAGGCGATACATCTGTTCGGTGTCTTTTATGGCACGTGGTGAATGTTCTCTTTGGTCCGCAGTGCAAAGATGAACTGTTGTTTGGTATGATTATGACCAAAGGCTGAATCTGGTATAATCATGACCGTTGGTGTTATATTGAATGTCTTTGGCCCGTAGTGCAAAGATGAACTGTTGATCTGCATGATTATGATCAGGAACTGTGAAATTGTATTATCTTGACTAATGATATTTCAGATGATAAAAGTTGATGATGTTTTTCTTAAAAAGAGAACCGAGTGGACATTATAGTCTGCATTATTCTTCTAATAGATTGCTCATTCCGCTGCTATTATTGATCTGAACATTGTTCAAAAATTTAACTGCAGTTTTTGATATAAACCTTGTAGTCTATTGTATTCTTTCAAGAACTCAACTGTTGAAGACTAATGATAATTTATTCGTCATTATCTTAGTCATGATATTCTTTACTGGGCTATTTGAGCTCACCCTTTCTTTTGTTCCATTGTTTTTCAACAGGAGATGGGAACGTAGCTGGGTCTAGCCGGAGAATAGAGTGAGAGTCCAAGGGATAGCTGTCGTAGTCTTCACGCGTTATAAAATAGTGTGATAATAATAGTGAAGACTTAGTTGTGTATTATTATACACTGTATTGTTGAACGTTGTTCTATTTTATAATAATTTCGTTGTAGTCTTTTGACAACTCAAGTTTGGGTTGTATGAGCTCAAATTTGAGGGTATCACATTAGTAGTTATATTGTTAGTAATAATACGGTTCTATTTTTGTATTTAAAATTAAAATTGAGTAGCTGTGAATATTTAATTATATTTCACTGATCATTCTAGTTCAAGTTTTGATGACACTAATATATATATAAATATATGTGTGTAAGTGTGCGTGTGTGAGAGAAAGAGAGACTTAATTTATAGAAATCGATTATTGTTAATATATTGTCGTTAAAACTTTTAGCGATAACTAAAAAATAAATAATTTAATACTTGTCGTTAGAGTCTTTAGTGACAGATGTTATATTGTATTAATTGCTACAATAATATTTTTAATAACCGATTAATGTAGATACCACCCATATATATATATATATGATTTCTAAGTTGTTGGATGTCAAGATACTCTACATGTATCAAAAGGCAAAATTAGCTATTACAGTAGTTGCCCTGTTTTTCTATAAAAGAGAGATGTGTTTTGAGTAAGAAATTATTATTTCATTGACCTAAAAACAATGCATTTTTCATCCTCACGTCCTCTAGAGATATTTTTCATCCCTTTCCATGGACCAGGCCATCTAATCCCACTCTCCGAACTCGCTTGCCTTTTCGCCGCACGTGGCGAGCACGTGACCATCATCACCACCCCCGCCAACGCCGACCTCATTCATAAAAGCACCTCCTCCGGCCACCCAATTTCCATCCACGTCATCCCTTTTCCGGCCAAAGAAGTCGGCCTCCCCGACGGCTTCGAATACCAACACTCCGTCACTGACGTCGACTCCGCCACCAAGTTCTTCTGCGGCATGAACCTAATGCAACCCGCCATCGAGCACGTGATTCTCAAGGGCCGCCCTGACTGCATTGTCTCCGACATGTTCTATCCATGGACCGCCGAACTTGCCGGCCGCCTCTCCATCCCCCGCCTCGCCTTCGATGGCTACTGCAGTTTCTCAAAAGCCATGTATGAAGTCATTCGTAACCCGACTTCTCCTCACCTTAAAGTGAAATCCGATTACGACCCGTTTGTCATTCCGGATCTCCCTCACTGGATTACCATGACTTGTTCTCAGCTCCCGGATTATTTGAAGACATTAAGTTTCAGTGGGTTTGGTCAATTTACGGAATCGTGTAGGGAAGCTGAGTTGAAGAGTTACGGAGTCCTTGTCAACTCGTTCTCCGAGTTGGACTCGGTTTACGCGGATTGCTATACAAAGATAATGGGCCACAAGGCTTTTCTTGTTGGTCAGTCCACTTTTACGGTTCATGCCCATGACAAGTTGAAAAGAAGTTATAAGAGTGCGGTGAGTCAGCAAGAGTGTCTGAGTTGGCTCGACTCAAAAAAACCCGACTCGGTTCTTTACGTTTGTTTTGGAAGTGGGTGCAGATTCCCTGATGCACAGCTCATGGAGATAGCAATTTCATCTGGGTCGTTCCTGGAAAGGAGGGTGACGATGATGCTGACGCGGAGGAGAAATGGTTACCCATAGGATTCAGGCAGAGGATTATAGAATCGGGTAGGTGTATGATTGTGAAGGGGTGGGCCCCACAGTTGTTGATATTGGACCATCCATCAACGGGTGGATTCTTGACCCACTGTGGCTGGAATTCGGTGATTGAAGGAGTGAGCGGCGGTGTCCAAATGCTGACGTGGCCTTTATATGCTGAGCAGTTTTTCAATGAGAAGTTGGTGACGCAGGTGTTGGGTATTGGGGTGGAGGTTGGCTCAGAGGATTGGTGCATAGCATCTTTTGATGCTGGGAAGAATGGGAAGGTGATAGGGAGAGAGAAAATAGAGAAGGGTGTGAGGAAGTTGATGGACGGTGGTGATGAAGCCAAGGAGATGAGGAGGAAGGGCAAGGAACTGGGAGAGAAGGCTAAAAAAGCTGTGGAAGAAGGTGGGTCCTCCCATACAAATTTAACGGTCCTGATTGAAGAGCTGAAGAAGCTTAGAGATGAAAAAGGCTAGTTTGCAGCAAGTATAATTTGGATCTTCATAGTCATGTACGTGGTTCACTGTTCACCACCACCTCCTCCTCCTCCTCCTCCTCGCATGATTGATATTCATTTCTCAATTCTCCGTATCCTACCTGCATCATTCATGCTGCTGCTACTCTAATTAATTAATTAATAGTTTTGGAATATTATGTACTGTCAACGTACATCCATCAAAGCCAGCTCTGGTCTTCTAGTTTGCCTAAAGTACTGTTTCTACCACTATCATTTTTTACTAGTGATTGTTTCGGACGGGAGGCTCTCATCACACGACAAGCAAAAAAATAAAATACAATACCACTAGTCTTATGAGAAGAAAATATTCTAAATGAGAGAGATCAAAAAAATTATATTATGTCGATATTAAATATTAATAGAGTCCTCTTAATATGTGTCTTAAGGGCACATACTAAGTACGAAAAATAAAAGATGGGATTTACTAAATATTATTTGTTTATATATTTGTACTGAATTCAATATATGAGTCTACTAATATATTAATTTTTTATACATTGAATTCAGTATAAATGCATAAACAAATAATATTTAGTATGTCTCATTTTTTGTTTTTCGTATTTAACATGTGCCCGTAGGACAAATATTAAGAAAACCCATATTAATATATGGGGATATATGACTAATATGAGATAGGAAGAAAAATTAAATTCAGACAAGACATTAATCAAGAAATAAATATTGCACAAAATATATTTAATTTTTATTTTCTAATTAATTCTTACAGTTTCAATACATTTTACAATTTCAATCATTTGGACAATTTCTTTGAAATATCTTAATATACTACATTATACCAATACTTGCAATTTTAAAAACGACATTAGTCTCCTCAACAGAAACATGAACAACCGTTTGCCCCTCAACAGGAAGATCAACAACGCTAATATCCATTTTCCATCCTCCGCGCCTGAAATCCCACCGCTGATGGTTCTCGACGTTGCTTCAAGTGTGAGAGTAAAAAAGGTTGAAACAACTGCCGATTGGTGAACAACCGTTGACTGTTGCTGCTACTATTTGTTATTATTCCCGATTCAAAATTTGAAAAGAGTAAATTAGAAAGAAAAAAGAAATTTGTACCAAAATTAAACAGGAAATAATAATAATAATAATAATTAAAGCTTTTACACACATACATTTCAAATCAAGAGATAATGAGAAAAATGCAAAAACATGAAGAAAAAAAATAATTTATAACTAGTTAACTTGAGAGAAAATCTTTTGGTGAATGACTGATGTAATTTGGAGAATGAATGGATGAATTCACTTCCTCATTCTCCTCAATTATCATCATCATCATCAATTACCATCATCTAGTTTTGTTTTTGAAAACCATAAAACTAACCTTTTTTTGTTTTTGTTTTTTGATTTAGAGTTTGAGACTGAAGGCAGGGTTAAAGGACTAAATGCCCTTTATATAAATCTTTATTGTGGTTATTTAAGGAGTGTTTGATAAAAACTGAATGAAATAATTCTGAATGCTTAAGTAATCTGAATGAGCTGAATGAAGTAGATTTCTGAATACTGAATGAAAAAATTTGTTTGATAAGTGACTGACATGTCTGAAATATCTGCATAACATATTTTTATTATTTTACCCATCTGAAAAAATTCAAAGTTGTTGTAAATTTATTTAATATTACTTAATATAATATATAATATATTTTTTTTAATTTAATTTTTTTTTTACTTCATTCAGCAGGAACTTAGCCATTCAACCAAAAAAATTAGACTTAGTCACTCAACCCAAAAATCTGACTGATTCAACTATTCAGTCTCATTCAGCTCTAAACAAACGCACTGAATGACTGACCGATTCAGTCAATCAGCCATTCAGTCTAATTAAATTCTAATCAAACAACCCCTTTGACCTACCCATTAAGTGATATTAAAGTTAGAATCCAAGCCTTTTATCAACTTACCATATGTGAAATAAATAAAAAAAGCACTATTAGGTAACCAATCAAAAGACCAACACAGAGTAATTACAACCTATATGTAGGGGTGCACAACGGTCAGTTTGATAAATAACAATTAACTAAATTGTTTAAATCGGTTATAAAAAATTAAAAATCAAAATCACCCGAAATAATAAAACTTACAATAACTAATATTTTTTAGATATTTTATAATATTTATTATAGTATCGAAAAAACTAAAAAAAAATTTATGATAATTTTGAAAATATATTAAGCTAATTTTTAAAAAATTAATAATAATATTATAATATAGAACGGAAAAAGTATAAAATATGTACCAAAACTAATTTACCCTCACACACACACACACACACACACACACACACACACACATATAAGTGGGGTTCATTTAATTTAAAAAGATAAAGTTTGCTTACATGAGTCCAATCACGCAATAACAATTTAACCCCAACCCCTACCCGGGTACAAAATCTCCCACTTTCTGATATAACCAACCATAAACTGACAGAACCAACATTTGAAAATATAGCCAATCATATCTGATGGCTGTCTCTTGTTATCTCTCTTCTTCTTCTTTTTCCCCTACTTTTCTTCACAACTATCCTCTTCATTCTTCCACTCATCTCTTAAATCTCCATTCTTTACCAATAATAATCACTCCCAATTCACTTCTCTCACCGCCCAGAAAAAACAGCAACAATCCACAACAAATCCACTGCACACCCAAATGGAGAATTAGGGTTTCTTTCTTCCTATCCTTTCTGACAAAAACCCAAGACAGTGACAGCCTCAAGGAGGAGTTGCTTGAGGCAATTTCCCCTCTTGATCGCGGTGCCGAGGCCACTCCTGATGTTCAAGAGCGCGTTGATAAGGTAAATGTTATTGTTTTGCAGAGACTAATCTTCTTTAGTAATCATCAATGAAACCAATTTTTTGATTTTTTTTTTCAAATTGATTGGATAATGTGAAATTCAGTACTTGTTTGATATCAGAATTAGTGTGAGACTAGCTAGCAAGTCGGTGAATTTTGCGGTATGTTTTCAAAAGAACCTAATCCTGTCTTTGATGGGAATTAGAAGGGTAATGCATGTAAGAAAATGAGGAATTTTGTTATTTCATCAAGTTTGGATATATTCTTACCCCTTTGAAGGTTTAAAGCTTTGCAAATTTATGACTAGATGAGTGCATTTTTACTTTTATGCTCACATACATAAAGATTTATTTTCAGTCTAAACCAGCTAGTTTGGGATAAAAGCGTTGTTGAAATGAGTTGAGTTAAGATGAATGAATAAAATAGGATCTGTCTTTAGGGATTTTTAAGTATAATTAAAAGTCTTGTTAAAATTTTAGTTAAGTGTATCAACTTTATACAAATCAATTTCACATGTCAGCTTGCCTGTTACTCCCTCAACCCTAAAGAAAAGAAGCTTAATTTCCTTGGTAAATTACAAAGGATATGATTCTCATTTTTATGACGGATGGAGTATTACAAAATCTTGATTAGATGCTTAAGATTGAGCTCTCTTTTAGACATGTGTGTTTTTTTTTATTGAGGGAGCATGTTGTTGCAATCCCAATATCTCTAGTCTTTCTACACAGTTATTGAAGCAGTAACTATAAAATATTTCAGTATATTTGGGATTTTTAATCAAATTTTCTATAGTCAATCCGTTGAAGACTCTATTGGTGAATTAGGTTTAATAGAATCAGTTCTCTATTTGCTGGTTTACGTTTCTCATTTTTTCGTTTTGCCTCAAAATGTCATGAACTTTTCAAACTGTGTTTGCGCTCTCCTTGGTCTATTTACATTACTCTGTTGAAATTTGACGAACGATGGTTCTGTATAAATCTTTATTGATGCTTCTGTAGTTTTGTTCAGATTGCAAGCAAACTTGAATCAATCAATAAGGTTAAGGGGCCACTCAAGTCTAATTTGCTGAATGGAAAATGGGAGCTTCTATATACAACATCTAAATCAATTCTGCAAACACAGGTTCAGTGGTACCCTCTTCGCTCTTTTGAAATCAAATCTTGACACTGTTTGAGACCAATCATAATCATGCGAACAATGTTGTTACCATTTTTAGTGAGATTGTTCTATCCTGTTTGCTTTTAATTGTTTTGAAAAATGGAGGATGGTGATCACTGCCTAGAGGCTAAACAATAGACTTAAAGCATTGTATGATTCATGTGGGCGTAATCCAGTTCACTGGAGAAATCAAAAGCAACTAAAATTTGGCAAAAATATGGGACATGATCACATCTTCTAGAATAAACGAACTTGATATTAATTAATCTTGAATTAAGTGGCATACTACCCTTTTCTTGTGTTACTACTTGTCATTGTAAAATTGAGTAATGATATCTATATTACTCATATTTTGTGATATTTAGCCATAAACAACTGAAACTGATTAAATTCATCTTATTTTTTATTTGTATATTACTTAATCTCAAATAATAATATATGTTGCTTTTCTACGCCATAATTCATGACAGAGGCCCAAGTTCTTAAGAGCAAATGGAAAAATATACCAGGCAATAAATATAGATACTTTGAGGGCTCAAAACATGGAAACTTGGCCTTTCTTCAACCAGGTACATCTTCTGTTAGGAATGTAAATGTTTTAAATCCTTTTAAGTCCTCTTATTTCATGTGTTAACATCACCTGTCTTCTTTTTTTCCTTTTTTATTTTGCAGGCGACGGCTAATTTAGTTCCTCTAAGTGAAAGAAGGGTGGCTGTTAAATTTGACGCTTTCAAAATTGCTGGGCTGGTATGCTATAATTTTCCTATCCATATCTTTTTGATTTCTTCGCATAGCCATAACCTGTTTATGCAAACATCTTCAGTAACCTTTTCCGGGTGATGAGCCAGTAGCAATTTAGCTTTACAATTTGCTTATGTTCTTGTTATAGGTAGCTTCTTTGGAAATAAGCTCAAGTAGTTGTTGCGCACCAAACACTTCTTGATCATACAGATACATATAAACCAAAAAGGAAAAAAGAATAAAAGAGTCTGAAAAGATCAAAACACATAATTTAAACAAAGGCTACCACACCAACTATTCCCAATTCTATTACATACACATGACCAACGGTAGTTTATTACATACGTTCCTCTATTATAAATTTTTCCTTCTGTGGTACATGAGAACCTGCCAAAATTCTTAGTCTTCATCAGATCTGAAACTTAATTTCTTACAGAACTTCATTAGTGACACGCTGATATATTGGCCATGGTTGGTTAGAGTATTAAAAGTGAAGAAACATGTATACTAACCAACTTAATAAGTGATGGTGCTTTAAGATAAATAAACTGCATGTTCGGTATTAAAGCAACGTAGATCTAAAAAGAAAACTTTATAACAAATTTTAAGAGTTATTCTAATAGCTTATGAAGGACTAGACGACGTTACGCTTTGTTTTTCTTCAAGTGTGCTGAAGAATTCCTAGTATGAAGGAGATTGAGATTTACACTAAAGGATGCTTGAGGAGGGTCATGCAGGGAAGTAGTGGAGACTGGAGAGTAGTGATATCGCCACTGCTGCTATGATTATAGTTTTTGGTTACTGTTTGTTAGATGGAAATTAGCAATTTAAGAGCCTCTCAAGAGCGCTTAGCCATTGATTTTGTTTTTACTTATTCAAACAAATTAAAATTGCTACACAAGTAGTCTTTATGGTTTACAGATACCTATAAAGTCACGTGGAAGTGGTCGCGGTCAACTGGAAATCACATACTTGGATGAGGAGTTACGGTAAGGGATGTAGAAAGTAGAAACATTTTCATTTTTTTTATAACAAAAACGAACGCAGAAACACACTTATCTTGTGGTGATTAGCCAAAAATTGCATCAGATTTATAAACCACAGGACATCCTTCTGGCATTTTCTTATTTCTAGTTGTCTCGAAGGAAATGAGTCGATGACCATGTTATCTTTTGTTATATATGGCTAGCAACCTTCCCAAACTTTGAAAAAGGTTTTACCCAAATTTTGTTATTAAGATTTATATATCAACAAATTTCATGTTGAATGTGAATTGCGACTATCGTGAAATGAAAAGCTATAAAATATAATAGTAATATATAGATCTCTTTTTTACTACCTCCTATTCCAGGTTTTCACATATGTCAATATCTAATATCGACATAAATTTGTTATCATATATAACAACACTCTTAAAAAATAGCAATATAACAAATTAATTAAAAAAATGAAGTAGAGAATTTGTCCTTCATGTGCTTGTTTGTAGTTTTACTAATGTAATAGACTAAATTGAGCCTTTTGGTGATTGCTCCATAGAATAAAGTATTACATAGACTTGAGTTGTTATATTCTGCAGCATACATGCAATAAGTCAAATTCTATTGGAAACAAAGACTTGACTTATCTAACTTATTCTGCCCAGGCTTTTGTTAAATTTCAAGTCACTGTGTGCAGGATATCAAGGGGCAATGAAGGAAACTTGTTCATTTTGAAAATGGTGGATCCCTACTACAGGGTCCCTGTATAAGTTTACCTCTACAAATTTATTCTCAAAGAACTCAACTTATGTGGGGAATTATTCTATGAGCACAGACTATACGCAAATAATTGTACATAAATGGTAAGACGCATGTCGTGCATACTAATTATGATGTGTAAAAAATTCAAATGATAGATTTCACTTTCTCTTTACTCTCCTTTTCGTATTATTTGTGCACAATTTTTTACAACTATTCCAGTGTATATTTGAGCATTTCTAACAAAATATATCTTTAGTTTCGTGCAAACAATTAAAACTATTTTAACTAATTAAAATACTTAACCATTTTTTATTGCTTTTACCACTTAAATGAATTTATATTAATTTTAAAATTTAAATTTTAAATTTTACAAATTAACTTTGAAAACTTATATCTTGTTATTTTGCAATTCGAAGCAAATTTATTATAAATTTCTTCTTCTCTTTATAGAATTCATTCATAAAAAAAAAAGAGGGACTTTTCATCTTCTTCTTTTATATTATCTTTCTTTTTATTAAAACTCAAAATAAGTGTTAAGATATTATGTCCGACATAGTAAATATTTATGTGAATTGATGATATAAGAGGGAATTAAAAAGAGACTCCTATTAATTAATTTTATTTATTCTTTAAAAGTTAAAGGTTAGGAATTTATATATAAATAAATAAAAATTGTCATAAAACATTTTCCTTGACTTTATAACAAAAACAAACATTTTCCTCGGCTTTAAAACAAAAACGAGTTGATGCTGCCTTCGGATTGTTGGCCGTTTTTAAGAATGAAAACTAAAAAACCTCTCTCATATTTGTCTCATATGTGCACGTCTGTTTTCCTCCTCTAGAAGCATCCATCCATATCACCATAACTCTACAGACTCAGTCTATATACTTATATTTATATGTACACATGACAATTTTGGTTTTTGTTTTATTCATATTTATTTGTAGTACAAATTACAAATGAATCAATCCATTTCCAATGCCTTTCAGTAACAAGAAAAGCCCTCCGAACAACCCCTCTTCTTCTTCGCCAACAATGGCCTCTCTCTCTACGCTCAACCTCCAAAACCCTAACCCCAGAATTTACTTTCCAGCTCGAACCCAAATCCCCAATTTCAATATTAAAGCTTCCTATTCACCAAAACCCAAAAGCACCACCGATCCACCACCACAGCCACAGCCGCCGCCGGTGCCGGTGCCGCCGGAGAAGAAGTCACTGGCCATAGTCACCGGAGAGCTCTTCCTCGGCCTCGCGTCGCGATTAATCAAGAACCGACTTGAGGCCAAGGGCGAGGACATCAATGCTAATGATGGAAATGTTAGGATGTTTGGGGATGATTTGAAGGAGGGAGAAAATTACTATTGGAGGAAAGAGAAAGAGGGGATTGCGGCGGTCTTGGAGGACCCGGTGCAGCCAGAGGTGGTTTGGGAGCAGAGACTGAAGGATGTTGAGGCAGAGAGAGGCCGAAAGGCGGTATCGAGTCCCGGTTTTAGTTTTTCTGCAGCTGGGCTTTTATTTCCTTATCATCTTGGGGTTGCTCAGTTTCTTATTGAAAAGGGTTATATAAAGGTAAAACTTTCTTGAATTATTGGGAAAATTAGGAAGACAGTCTGTTTTACAATGTATATCACCGTAGTTAAAATTGAAGTTATCTTTAAGCATGTAACAATGTGAGTCTATTTTTTTCCTACCTCCCCACTACATGTACTACTTTCCTAGCTCCCCCAGTCCTATCTTCCAATGGGTTTATTGCTAGATTGTTGAAACTGTTCTGCATTTGGTTTTGTAAGTCTATTTATCTGTTAGAAGGTTACATACTTGCACTTTTCTGTAGTGTGAATGCTGGTACTGGTAGTCAGGGTATTAGAGGACTTCTTATTGCATTATGGTTGCGAGTCAATGTCGATTTGCAACTTTACAATGTTATCACTTATCAGTAGTTCTGACGACTTGTAGGAAAGTTCTTTCAAGAGTGTTTAATTCTTCAAGCAAATTGATTATGGTTAATTATAGATGCCAAAATTAGGGTCGTTAGAAAATTGTTTCCCCACCAAGTAAGTGGATTGTTTCTTTCTGTCGCAGGAGGACACACCTTTAGCTGGTTCGTCAGCTGGAGCTATTGTCTGTGCTGTGATTGCATCTGGAGCCAGTATGCAACAGGCCTTAGAAGCTACAAAAGTATTGGCTGAAGATTGCCGCCTTAAAGGAACTGCATTTCGTCTCGGGGTATGTTTTAATGTAACTGTCACTGGAAAAATGTAACTGATAGATAAAGGATAATTGCACACTTGTAAGGTTAATAAAGCAATATCAACAAGGAGCATTATAATGAGCAAAAATATCCCCTAGCCGAACTTAAAGAACAAATAATTTTTTTCTATGGGTACTTGTATGGAAACTTTGACCATAAGAACAACTAAAGGTGATTGTTTCTTTGGGCTATTTCTCCAGCAGCCACTAGTGATCATTTTTCTGGTGTTTGTGTACTTAACATTAACTTAATTACTTGAGTGTTGAATTTTCGAGTTAAGAACTAGATGAGACATTCTGGTTCTGTGCAAAATTTAGCGTGCCTGATTCTTCCTGAACAGAGAGACGTGAAGAATATTGAAAGAGTGCTTGATGATGCATTGTTGCCATGAACTTGTGAATTTTTTTCGTAGTTAGGTTGTTTGTCAATTTTATGCTTGCTGCAATCTTTTAATTTTTTAAAAGCCGTGTTCTGTGGCCAACTCCTTGGCTTTCTTGAATAACAGAGATGGAACTAGTGTTTGAGAGGTTTTACTTCTCTACATGCTGTGGCTCTGGATGCGGTAGAGACGGTGTGTGTAAGGTTCTAAATCTTTGTATTAATATGATTAAAACTAATTATTTTTCTGTTTTTATTTTTCAAATATTGTTTTCTTATGTTTCACTCATAAGTCATGTTCTACATAGATTTTTAGCTTACTGCTACTGAATTGGCGGATATTTTGTATGCCTTGTGGCCCATTACCCTCCTATTTGCACCTTATAGTGATATTTTATCTTAAAGAACCTATAAACTGCTCCCTACAGTATTTTAATTTTAGTTTTAAAAAATGAGTGCAATATATGCAATGCATAACTTGCAGCAATAAGGGTTTTACAGAAGGCATAGTTATTGGCATTGTGCACCTTTGATTATTAGATCAATTTTATTAAGATGTGCAAATAAATTGAAATATTACCTTGGCACTTCTTTGGAGCTTTCAAGTATTTATTGTTTTCATTGGTCTGTGCCAGGCTGTTCTCAGAGATCTTCTCATAAAATTTCTGCCAGATGACGTTCATATCCGGTCCAGTGGGAGGGTCCGAGGTGAGTAAAGCTCTTCCTGCAAACTGATTAGTTAGTGTTGAAATGTTTACAAGGAGGATAACTAAATGTCGTCCTTTATATAAATTCCCCCCCCCCCCCCCCTTCCTTAAATATAAGCTTCATCTCTCGGACTAGATATCGTTACTGCTGAAAGACTAATAATGTGTTCACTAGTTGCATGTTCGTGTCTATTTATGTTTGGACATGTGAAATTGGCTGGATAATGTACATGAAGAAAAATAAAATTGTAACATTTCTTAAATTTGTTTGGGTGTACACCAAAGTGTAAGTGATGTTTTTAAACTTGCGCGCAGTCACAAATGTTGTAGTCCACGATTTTCCCCTTGATCCTCTCAATATAGCAGGTTTCTAGTGGTAAATATCATACTTGCATCTGGAATTGAATATTTTGCTTGCACACTCTTGCCCTTTGTTAGTATTACCAAAATGTTTTGAAGGAGCGATATTAGCCAATAGCCAGTATATATATATATATGTGGAAACTCATTGGTTTGTTGTCCTTACAAATGCCACGTATGAGGATAAGGTGGTCACAAAGTCAATAGACCTTTTGGAAGATTAGAATGAAAATGCATTCTCTAGAAGATAAGCAGAGGAAAACTCTTCATTCATTGAAGTCGGGGGATATAGTCCTGTATCAAATATAGGCTTGCCCTTATTTCTATAATACAATTTCCGTTAAGATTTTCCTATATTTTTTTTTCCAAAGAGACCCTTCAATTTTCTCAATTAAACAGTGCCTTGTGCATGTGCTAAGAAGTAGGTATTTCTTGACCTGAGTCATAATTGTTGTCAAGAGCTTGAACATTTGAAAGGAGGTTTGCGGTGTACCAATAAATCTGTATTACAGTTATAATTGGTACCCCCCCCCCCCCCCCTTCTCCCAGGAGGGGGTCCTGGGGGGGATGATTTTCTCAATAAAGGCGCTAGAGCAGTGCATCTAATGGACAAGTGCAGTTGGGTATAAAGTTCTTGTGCTGTTTGTAGTGGACATTAGTGCTGTATGCTTTTCTTTATTAGTAAAATCTTTAAAATCTTGTACGTTTATAGTTTAAGGCAAGTCTGTGCAGGGCCTTGATTGTATAAGAAATTTTAGTTCTTTTGATAGTTGATATATCATTTCATCACAGTTGCTGTAACACAGATTCTTTGGAGGCCCAGAGGTTTGTTGGTTGATCAGTTTGACTCTAAAGAAGATCTCATTAATGCAGTCATCACATCTTCCTTTATTCCAGGGTACACATTTTGTGTTTATGTACTCATATATGCTGTTGTGCTAGCTTATTTGCTGAAGTTGAATTAAATGAATATTTTGGTGCAGATATCTTGCACCAAGGCCAGCAACAATGTTCCGGAATCGACTTTGTATAGACGGAGGTTTGACATTGTTTATGCCACCAACATCTGCTGCCAAGACGGTATTTGCTTGAGTGACTTATTTGTGGAACTTGCAATTTTACCCTCATATGAATCGTATTTTTCTTTTATTCTTCTTCTTCTTCTTCTTTTTTGTTATTGTTGTTGTTATCAATTTTCCTATTTGTTTTCATTCTATTCTACTAAATGCATGTGTATATGTATTTATGGGTGTATATGTGCGTGTTCTTTTTTCCCCATCCTTTTTTTTATTTTATTTCTTTTTTTATTGTTTTTTTTTAAAATTTTCTCATTCACTTCTACTTTTATGTGTAGATATAAGATTCATTTTTAACCTAATCCAACTAATTTGGGATAAAAGGTGTTATTGAGTTGAGTTGAAAGATAATATACATTGCAATCCGTAGCTTTCTTCCTTGATTTGCTAACATGCTTTGTAATTGGTTAGTTTATTGTTAGTGTCTATGCAGTGACGTTATTAATTAATGCCTTTTCAGAACATTAATTCATTTTATTATTTTTCTATATGAAAAAATAAATGTTGATTGAGGTTTGCATGCGCTAAGAGGAACATTTTTACCCCCCTCCATCTCAGAATAAAAGTTTTGGTCGACATTTTGCGCATATTAAGAAAAAGAATAAAATAACAAAATTGTCCATATTTAAATTCTTATGTAATTGCATAGTTCTCTACACATAACTAGTGATGCTCCATAAATATGCATAGAGAAAAGAAATATGACAATTAATACTAAGGATATTATAGGCAAATTATTGTAAAAAATAGATTATTTAAGGTAAGTAAACTTTTAATTTGGGACTACCTAAAATAATAATAAAGACTTCTATCCTGGGATGGGAGGAGTAATATTTAATTAACAATTGTGGAAAGGGTTCTCATTTGGCTTCTCTTCATAATTTAAAACTTTATTCTAATTTTGCAAAGCTCTTTACTGCATAATCTGTGTTGTACGTATCCCAACACTTGTATATATATACTAGTCTTCCTTACATTGTGGTGCTAACCCCCCCTCTAATTATAAATGTCATTTAAGTTTGGTAATTATATAAAGGGGCAGTTGTACAAAATGTCTACGGGTTATTCCCCTGCCGTAGATACACCTCTGCATCCCGTGGGATAGTGTAACAGAATGTTACCATGCATACTGGAAGGTCATCTAAATTTCTTCTGGAGGAAGTTTATAACTGATAAATGTTGTTGCGTCACAGGTTCGTGTTTGTGCTTTCCCTACCAGTAGCTTGGGATTGCTAGGAATTGGGATTAGCCCAGACTGCAACCCAGAAAATAGGGCTACTCCCAGACAGGTAATCTTGTAACCCAAAAATTTAATACACCCTTCGTTTAAGGATAAGTATTTAAGAGTTTCCTGGTGTGTTCAGCTTTTTAACTGGGCACTTGAGCCAGCAGAAGATTCTATTCTTGATAAACTTTTTGAGTTGGGATGGCTAGATGCAGCTGCATGGGCTGAAGATAACCCACTCGAGGAACTTGTTCAAGACTCTTGCATTGAAGACGGGGCTATGCAATAGCATCTAAAGGATTAGTTGTGATAGACAAGACAAGATCTCATGGTGGCATTGAAGTTGTTCTATTTAGCTGGACATGCAGTTTTGACTGTCAATTATCTTCTCAAAGAGTAGTACGTTATATCAATGGAACACAAACTTGGAAGTTCTTTTTGAATACTTGTGTACAGTGAAGTTGTAAAATTTTGACCCACTATGAGGGGATTTAACAGATAAAAATAAACTGAAGAAATAGAGCAGGAAAAGGAGAAACCTTGTGTGGTGGGAAGAGCTCTAGTATTATAGTCTAATATACATGTGAGATTTATCATTTACATATGATATGTTCACTGTTCTATGCAGTTCCTATACAATTGAGAATTGAGATGATGATTCTCTTTATTTATTTCAATCTGGAAATGAAATAACCTTGTATATATATATACACGAGCCAGGAACCCTAGCCTATTAGCTGCAGCCTGGGAAAGGGCTGCTGGGCATTCATCACCTCATCAACTGGGCCTGGCCTAGATCAATTGCAATACTAGGTTGAGATTAAATAAATTTTACACATCATAAACCTTTCCAATATCTACAGAGAATTTACCAACAACTGAAAATCTAGAATCTCTTCTCATAGATTGCCAAGGCTAGAAAATGTAAATATTTGATATACAGCGTTTGGCCCGGAAGCTTAAATTTAATCACAAGATCAAGTGATGCAAGTCGTCTACTTAATGACAAGAACTTCTGACGCAGAGCAAGAAGAGTTGGATCCGGCTCATTTGACGATAGTAGATTGACTAACATGGAGGCTGTAGCTGCACTGGCCGAGAAGCCCAAGCCATCCATTTTTTCTGTGAATGCAATTGCTTCATTACACTTCTTATTTTGAAAACATCCACAGATAATGGTGTTGTAAGTGAAATCATTTGGCAAGAATTCATTAGCTTCTTCCATTACCACAAGTAATTCATTTACTTTCTCCAATGGCCCTTCTTCACAAAGTCTTCCGCTCATAATTGTGTATGTCTTAACATCTTCTGGTTGAAACCCTTTTGAAGGAAGGCTATTGAAAAGATTTCTTGCCATATCAATCTTTTTATCTGTTGCACAATCCATCAATGAGGGTATTGCAAACACATATATCAGCTATTAAACCATTACATTCCATCATACAGAAAAAGTACAATGCTTCATTAATATATTGGTTCTTGCAAAGGCCATCTAAACAGAGAGCCCCCTTATCAGAGTAGTGTAGGTAACGACACTTGGAACAAAAGCACGCTTGAAGATCCCACCCAACATAGAAGACCCATAACATAATCAACACAATTCAAGTGACAACAACAGTTCATCACCGTAGTAATAGTGTATATATTAACTGGAATGCGAAAAGCACACGTATCTTTAAACAGAGAGAGACAACAAATTTCATTTTGACCATAGCAGCTAATAATTGACTGAAATCACCCAAATTTGCATTTCTGTAGGAGTAATTGTTGTAGTTGTCTACGAGATAGTGGTTTAGGGTTAGGGCTTGTTGAGGATGGAGAAGTATGAAATTGAACATTTTGGAATAAGAAAAATGGAGGATTCAAGTAGTAGCAACTGAGAGATGTACCTCCTGCTGATATCATGCATAATCTGGAACTTAAAGAAACTCCATAATTATATATACCTTTGCCATCTCTGATCTGATCGCCCTTTAAAATCCTCCCTCTCCTCCTATGTTTTTTTTTTTGTAATAAAAAATCATCAGAGATGGTTATCAAAAATTGGAAGTTTTATTAATAATTATATTCGGTGACATACACGTTGCGTGATAAAATATTTTTTTTATAAAACTTAAATAATTAATTAAAATAATATAATTAAACTTATAAGGGAAACAATTCATAATAAATATTTACTGTGGATCAAAAATAGATAAACACCATCCAATGGACGGTTTAGTAAATGAGGTTTATACAGACCTTAGGTCTGCTAGTAATAATAGTAGTAGTGGACGACAAATTTTAAGTATTTAATTTCAACCGTTAATCTTTATAATAGATGGTATTGGTGATATTTGTCTTATCTTACTCTATAACAAATACATGCTATGGATTCCCGTGTATATATATATATATATATAGGAAGCTAATTCAGAGCAACCGATTGCTGGCCAACAATTGATTTTTGGTTTCTGTCGGAACAACTTGTTGCGGCAAGGCCAATTTTTTTAACAAATGTCATGCCGCAACAAGCTGTTGCAGTAGGTAAATTTAACAAAAAAAATTGTTTCTTATCTTGATTGCTAAAACAGTACTTCAAACAACCGGTTGCTATGGATAGACACCCATATATATATATAAAAATATATATATAGAAAGGACTCGAAAAGATCTTCAAAAATAGACCTGAAAATTTAGTTTACAAATTGATAGGTAAACCCAAATTAATTAAAATAATTAACTACTCTAAATTATTTGGGTTGATTAAAGTTTTAACTCATTTTTTTAAAAATAAAAATAGGCCCAGACTAGTCAATTGCTTTGGACCCATTTTTATCCCCGATTGGTCTTCTCCGATTTTCCCTCGTGTAATTGAAAACCTCGTAATTAACGCTCCTTAACCAATGAATTTATGCTAAGCAATAGTTCCCTCGCCAATTACGTCTTGTCACGTGTCTGCTCAACTAAAAGTGCTCCTCATATTGAAAATTAGTATAAAATCATCATTGATTTTTAAAAATCAATTTCAACTATTTTCATACTCAAAATCAATACTAGTAAAATATTATATTTTTAAAGAAAACAAAGTATAAGACACTGTCACATTTAATTATTCTTTTGATATTATATTTTCAAATAATAAGAGTATTAATATTTTACCTGTAATATATTTAATAAATATTTTTAAATTTGATGGTTTATTATAATTGAATAACTTTTATTATGTAGTGAAACTCAAAGGAAAAAATTATAATATATTTTATTTACACTGCAAAGTATTAATTAAAGAAATTCAATATATTCTTCTATTCTTCTAAAGTAAAATTTTGTTTAATTTTTAAAAATTAATATGAATATTATGCAACATTAAATAAATTTTTATTAATTTTTATCTTAAAATTTTGGCTTCGCACGCGAAAAACAAGAGATAGAACCCACTAAATATTATTTTTTTATATATTTGTACTGAATTCAATACATGGGGTCTACTAGTATATTATTTTTTTATGTATTGAATTCAGTATAAATACATAAACAAATAATATTATGCATTGAATTTCGCGCTTAATATGTGTACCTAAAGACACATTCTAAGAAAATCCATAAAATAAACATCTGTATATTTGAGAACGTGTAATAAGAGAGTTCAGACCTCACGTGTGACTAAAGTAGGCTAATGCTAATGAGTTAGAAAGAAGGAAAGAGAGGAAGACGAGATGTTAGTGTTGCGTAAATCTCTTTCTGTCGTGATTTCTACCTCACTCCTAAAAGATGGGTTGACCTATATTGAATTTATAGACATTTGTGTTAGTTCCCAGAGGCACACAAATGATCTAGAAGGGGGGGTTGAATAGATCACTTAGAAACTTCTTACTTTAAGAGTTCATTACCAAATAATTTATTTGATCAAGATTTGTTTGCACAGCGGAATATTAGTTTGAAAAACACCCCTTAAAGTTTTGTAAAACTTCTCCGTTGAGTTTAAGATTAAGTTGAAGAAAGTCACTTGTTAAGTAAACTAATTCACAGTCATATGTGTATATATATATATGAGGCAAAATGTAAATGACTGAAAGTAAATAACACCAGAGAGTTTAAAGTGGTTCGGAGACTGAAAAACTCCCACTCCACTCTTCTACTCCAACGATTAGGAAATCTACTATGAATGGTTCATACGGAACCCTTCAAGCTCATTAGCTTGGAAACTCTGGTTCACTAAAAACCCTTCAAACCCAGCAGGTTTGGTTAGTTTAGTCACAAAGACAAGGACATTACTGCCCTCTTCAAGTCCAGCAGACTTGGCTCCTTTAGTCACTATGACAAGGACAAAAGCCCTCTTCAAGTCCAACAGACTTGGCTCCCTGATTGTTTGAAAGAGGTTGGAGTTGTGCTGCTAAGTAGAACATTTGCTCTTCTTCATCTTTAGGTACTTAGCAGCTGCTTGTGATCAATCTTTGAATGCTGCTGATATTTGTCGTTGATGTTCTTCTTCTTTCTGTATTCAGCAACTGCTCATGATCACCCATTGTGCTGCTAGGCTTTTGCACTTCAGCTCATTTGGTACTTGATAACTTCTCGAGATGAACTCCTGAGATGACTGTGATGCTTCTTCTTTTTGGTACTCAGTTGTTCCTTCTTGTCATAGACAGTTTATAGCTTCTCGAGATGGGCTTCTGAGATGACTGTGATGCTTCTTCTTTTTGGTACTCAGTTGCTACCATGTATGTATCAAGTTGGCGTTTAGGTTTCTCTCTTCCATGTGCCTAGCAGCTCTGAACACTTCTCTTGTAATAGAGTTATACATCTCTATGTCTCTCAATTCAGTGTTAGTGTTCTGATGGATCGTAGAGTCCTTTAGCATATTCATTTTCTGTTTCACTCTACGATCGGTTGTTGTCTTCTATCATCTCTCTTGTATATTTGACTACTGCAACAACCGTTTTTTTGTTTTTCATTTTAGGCCTTTATATCTCTGAGCATATCTTACCGTTGAAAGAAATCCCATTGGTTTCATTTGGCCTTGTGCAGATCCTCAATATCTTCAATGTTGACTTTCTTGCCGCTTGTGTCAGTGCTTTTCTCTTTTCTGACATGTTCTGATATATTGACCTGTAGCTCAGCTTTCTCTGAATTTATAGCCGTTGCACTCCCAGAGTTGTTCAGCAAGGATTATTATTTCCTTTGTTAATTAATCTTCTGATACAACATTAAATACCTTCCTTGACTTTTAGAACTAACTGTTCTGATGTATTCAGAGATGTCCCATTGGTCTGACTTTATTCACCATCTTCCTGAGCAGTGAGTCATGACTTATAGTCGTTTAGGCACAAGGTCTTCTGTGGCTCTGACATGCATCTAATCTCTCAAGAGCACTTACTCTTCCTTGTATCTGGGTGAGGAGTATTCTCTTTTCTCTCATACTATATTGCAGTTATGATTCTTTGCTGTTTATGGTTATCGTAGAGTGACTGTCTGCTCATCTGAACTCTACGAATTCATCTCCACTCGTTATTTGAAGTATGTCGTGTAAATGGTGGAGATGAAGCGTACTTCTCTTTTACTCTGCGATCTTGCTTTTGTGAACAGATCGTAGAGTTTGTCTGCAGTGCTTCTTGCTTTATGATTTCGTTCTACGATCTTGTCCTTTTGTTCAAATCGTAGAGTTTGTGAACTGTCGTGCTTCTTAATGAAATCGTTGAGTTGTAGTCCTTGTTGCTTCATCCTTTAATTCTACTCAACGATTGTTCTATGTGTAAAGCAATCTTCTGTATTGCCTTGTCATTCTGTTCCACTCTACGACTTCTTCTATCTGTGCAAAATCCGGTTGTATGTGAGCTCTTCAAGTTTTACTCTACGATCTTGCTAGAGCGTGTATATCGTAGAGTATATCTCTTATTTGGTTCAGCGTTATCTGCAGGCTCGCTTGGCTGTCTGTTCGACGATCGTAGAGTTCAGCTCTACGATTTGTACTTGAACAGTTCTTTAATTTTACTTGTATATCCATCCTGTAGACTTCTTGCACATCTGACTCTCTTTGATGATCGTAGAGTTGTCCGGGCTGAGAGTCGTACCTTTCACTCTACGAACATGCCGAATCGTTGAGTCCTCTTTGCTTGTAATCGTAGAGTCCATTCTACGATCCTATAGACTGATCAACCTAACATATTTGATCTTTTCTAACTAAGTCCTTTCTTACATTATTACATCATTACATATTGAAAGGACTTTTACAGACTTTGACAGCACAAATTCAACACTGATTCATTCTGCTTATATTATACAACGTTTATGCAGAGTGACTTCTATTGAAAGATCAACCTAACATTTCTGATCTTTAAAAATCTAAGTCCTTTGTACACGTGTTTAAAAAAGGACTTTACAACATTCTAATCAGATAACTTTCATTTTCTTTAATAAGCAACAGATAGATACAAGTGTGTGCACAACACAGTATTTGAAATAGGTAATATATATCATACACCCACAACAATGTAAGCACATAATTAGATTAACATATAATCACTTTGTCAAATAACCACATAAACACTTTTAGACAAACTGTGCACATAAACAAATAAGCACATAATTACATTTAGAACATCTACGCACTTTTTCAGATACACATTATATATCAACCATGACAATCAATCATGTAAGCACATAAACACTTTCAGAGTATCTAAGCACATAATCAATTAAGCACATAAACACATTAACACATATAATCAATTATGTAAGCACATAAACACTTTCAGAGTATCTAAGCACATAATCAATTAAGCACATAATCACATTAACACCTATGCACTTTGTCAGATACACATTGACAATCAACCAAGTAAGCACATTTACCACAGTCCTTTTTGCACAACAGTCATCATCATCAAATCAAACAACCTTCAACAATTTGATTTTAATGTACATAGCTCATATTAAAAAGAAAAATAATTTATAGTCAAAAATAAATAAAAACTATTTTTCATTTAACATAATTTTGTACGTCCGTTGTGAGATAGAATAGCTTAAAAATAAACATACCGTATAATAATTATTAATATTATTGCGTAATTATTATGCGATATATGACACATAAAAAATATTCATATTACCACTTAAAATGTACCTCACAATTGTTATACGGTATAGACTAAAGGTTAAAAAAAAACAGCACCACGTAACAATTGTGTGGTAAACAGGAAAAAAATAAGGCACCGCATAATAGTTATGCCATACTTAAAAAAAAAAGGTACCACATAACTATTATGCATACAAGAGGGGGGGGGGGGGGGGGGAATAGGGCACCGCATAACGATTATGCGGTAGCTAAAAAAAATTTAGGTATTGCATAACTATTATTATGCAATGGGAGGAAAAAAAATTAAAGGGGCACTTCATAACAATTAGACGGTATATTTAAAAAAAATGGACACCACATAACTATTATACAAAAGGAGAGGGGAAATAAGTACACTGCATAACAGTTATGCGGTCCCTAAAAAAAATTGGGCACCACAATATAGTGCTGTTTTTTTAAGCTTTAGCCCATACTGCATAACAATTGTGTGATGCATCTGATGGATAATATGAATATTTTTTATGTGAACCATATACCGCATAGCAACTGTATGGTAGAGCTAATAACTATTATGCAGTATGTTTATTTTTAAGTTATTCAATCGCGCAACAGATGAATAAAATTAAGTTGAATGAAAAAATTATTCTGATCCAATTTTGGCTATAAACCACTTCCCTATTAAAAATAGGTTATATGGTTTTAGACTTTTAGTTTAATTTTGAAACCATAACTATATTTTATAACCTATAACGAAACCAAATTCACTTTTTACCCGATATGTTCAAAACAAGATTTACTGTTGAAATTTTTTGATGTAGTTAAAATATCAAAAGTTACAATCAATGCTTACAATGGCGTATTTTAAAATACAAAACTTTAACATAAATTTTGGTCATTTTAACTGAAAGAAATATATCAACAATGAACCTTATTTTAAAGATTTAATGAAAGCTCTTCAATGATGTATATAGATTGAGAATTTTAGATTTATAACAAAAAAGTTATTAAATTTTAAAATTTAATTGAAAAAAATCCTTTTTGAATTTTTTTAACATAAAAGTTATATGCAAGTCTTTCTTGCAGATACTAATTAATATCCGCGACTAATTCTTGCAGATACTTATTCAATTTTTTAAATTTGAACAATTTTTATTTAAAATAAACGGTGAAAAATCAACTAACTAACAAAAGACCCAACCATTTGTGAATGTGAATTATCTCCAACATATATATATATATATATATATATATATATATATATATATATATATATAGAGAGAGAGAGAGAGAGAGAGAGAGAGAGAGAGAGAGAGAGAGAGAGAAATATGGAGGTGTACAGTTGTGTAAACTCTAAAATTGTACAGTCTACGATCTTAGAAGGAATTAACTCAAGGTAAACTCTAAAATTGTACAGTCTACGATCTTAGAGGGAATTAACTCAATGATTGTTGAGTTAATTCCCTCTATAATCGTAGACTGCGCAATTTTAAAATTTGCACGACTGCGTATCTTCATAGTTCTCATATATATATATATATATATATATATATATATATATATATATATATATGTTGTCCAAGTTTTATCGTTCGCTGGATTTTTTTGTACAACAGAATTATGTACATAAATACTAACAACATAAATATAGCATAATATTAAGAATATATGCAACAGACTGCATCCTTCAATGCTTTATATGAATATTTAGCACGCGGATTGATCTACATTTTGGATTAACATGAAAAAGCTTAATAAAATTGAATACAACCACCTTTATTGAAAAGACATGCTTCCAACCTAGGAGTTAAAAAAAAGAATGCCAATTGAAATTCAATAATTCTTCAAAGAGTCTCACAATGTTAAGGCGTCTAGACGCCACATAACTGCTAATAGCTGCTAATAAGTAGATGATCTTGAAGAAAACATTGATGGATCAACAAAACTTTCTTTAGACCATGAAGATTGAAATCCAAACACAATTTTCCCATACTACAAACAGTGGAGCAAAAAGGTAGAGGGAAAGAATTGAAAGAGTGAAAGTCCTTCCCAATATTCTTCTTGCTGCATATCATCAATGTATATTCTCCAGATAACCACTTCGACAGCAGTGCTCATTAACCATTCAGCTGCTTTCTTGTACTGAGACCGAGCTGAGTAGGCACTGAATCATCAGATTGCAAAATTGAGAAGGTAAGTGAGACCATATCGACTATCTATGCTTGAGTTGTTGACACCTTTTTCCTCACTACTCTCTTTCTCCGAGCCTTGGGTGGTGCTACTTCCCCCTCGGGTAAAGAATCACTTTGTCCCTGTTTGATGCCAAGAAGCCCGAGGCCAGATACAATGGAGTTTTTGGATATAAACCATTTTGATGAAGAGGGCTGATCAACAGCCTCAGTTGGCCTACTATAAGCCTTCAAGAGGTTTTCTGACTGAGCTAGTGGATCGACTTCAACCCCAAGCCAGGCCAGCCTAGATGTCTCACCTAATTGAACATTCAACAACCTGCATATGATTGGCGCAACCATTAGAAAACAAAAATTACATAGACTGGATGATATGAAGGAATTTGTTCATACAACTTTGAAAATATATTGGAAAGATGACAATCTTCTTACTGTAAATGCAATTCGAGAACAATACAGATTTTTATGAAACGACCTCTAAAATGTGGTTCCTAGTACTTAGAAGGTATTAGGGTCCAGTTACAATACTCCAGAAAAGTGAATATAACACTTGGAAATAACAGTAATCTCTATTAAAGTGTGCAAGCACCAATATTGATGAGCAATTCAAAAGGCAAGTAAAAACCAAGATTCGTCTAGATGAACTAAATAAAATTTACTAGAAAAGTAAGTTCTCAATAGACATCAACTATATCCAGTCTAATGAGTGAAGAGTATACTTTCTTAAAGAAAGGATGGAAACACATCAACAGTAAAACAATGAAAGTATGAAACTTGATATGAAATATGAAACATGTAAAAAAGTGACAAGTGGAGGTTTCTGTAGATTTTTATTTAAGTAGAGATAGAAACACAGACCTCAAAGTTGTGCTAAATAACAATGCTACTCCAATAACATCAAAATGGTAGACCATTGCCTGATCAAATCCACATAAAAGCTGATAACGCAGGCTGGAATATAAACCGAGGAAAGCTCCATAACCAAGCGCGTTAGTACTCACAGATGGAATTGTCACAGATAACCTATCAAATAAATGTAATTCAAAAATTAGTCCAAGAGTCGATCAAAGCCTGAAATTGCAGTTCAAAGCAGATAAAGATATATGAATACAAATAAGTATGTAAACAGAAGAAGAATAGGTTAAACAATGTTTACCTTCCCTCCTTTTTACTGGCAGCGAATTTTGACAAAGCACCTTGTGCTGCTCCGGCGGTTAATCCAACCATACACAACTCTGCAGCCTTGTAGAAAAAAGAGTGGATTCTCTTTTGCAAGTCAAATTCTCTAAGTGGATAGCTCTTTTCAAATATATTGTTAGGAAGCTTTTGCAATGTATTCTGTAAATCGAAACGGAATGTATTCCCATACGAACGACAAGGAGCAAGTGACCAAACAACAATAGCATTGCAAGCTGTTACGGTCAGAACATTAATAAGTGCAAGATCCCATTCCTGCTTTATCCTAACATACAGAAAAGTACATTATAACAAGTCAATGAATTAAACAAGCACATGATATATAGTTTTATTTCCTCTATCATAGTTACAGTAAAATTATACCTCTCTTTGCGAGTTTTCAACTCCCACCAAACAGAGCAACCAATTGTAGATGCCTGTTCTAAAAGAAGCTTATATAGAAATGCAGGATCTGCTATCATCCTGTGGAAACAAAGAAAATTACGAGGACTCAAAACAATTTCCAGAAAGGCACTGAATGAACTTCGACAATCTAGCATTCAATTGCTGCAGATGCAAATGTGCTATTTGTTATGCCAGTCTCTAATTTTAGGATAGACAAAACAAAAGAATCATCAGCAGTTGATACTTCAGCACTTTCAAAATGTTCAACCAAGTCTCATACCTACGATGAAATTTAACAGGTATCACCACTTATTCAGCTCCTGGCCTATCTGGTGAAATTCTATTTTATGCCCTGATTGTTAAGATCACCACTACGCATGAAATGATACAACAAAGGTTATAAGAATTTAGAATCGCCTCAATAGAATTTATATTCCCCAGCGCCATAATCTTAACTTGACATTAATTGGAGGTGATGTGCCAAAAAATCTTTACTCCATCGTCATTGTTTTTTTCCTGTTCCTTAATATTCAGGAACTTGCAATTTCAACTGATCAAAATGCCGATTCAAGATGAAAAGAAAAGCATGACATGATCATTGAAAATACGAGCACTTCTATTCTGTCAACAATATCTATTAAATCGCAAAACATCCACAACACCAAAGACTCTTGTTTGTCTTATAAAAGGTAAGTTTGGTCCCGTCCCATACCTAGTATGGAGATTGAAACCAACAAACTTGAGATTATTCTCAAGTAAATTTGCCCCAAGTGTAGAGGTTGGAACGAAAGACCTTGACATTATTCTCAAGGCCTCTGCCATTTCTCCCACCAAAACCATGAAACTCAATACTAAGCTAGTCCTGCACACACCTAGTACAGTCTGTACAGATACAGTCTTTGTAAAGGCCACAAACAAACAACACCTCAAATGTCAGGTGTTGGGAGAATGAATAAGGTATACGCTAAGCCTAGGACAAATCAAGATCATTACTAAACTGATCCCCGTTAACTTAATCAATTAGCGAGCGGACACTTACACCAACAACCTCATGGCTTTTAGGCTTTAGCCCAAACTTTACCCGTACTCTATAAACTTAATCAATGGTAATTTCTACATGGGCCTCTGTTTCGTGGATCACCTCATTATTCATATGAGAAAAACCATTTGGAAACATCATTTTTTCCATATGAAAATATCAATTTTCTAAAAATGATAATATCCTTTCACCGACCAGATCCAAATGATCTACGCACCACTCTCAATCACCACCAAAATCATTTAAATGCCAAAAAGTTGGATAGTTTTCTATCATTAAGCACAGATACAAGCCCACATTTGAACCACCTACCTCAAAAAAGAAGAAGTTATATGATCAAACCTTAGACGTATAATTAAAATATCCCGACATATTGTCTCAAGAGTCTTATTAAGTATTGCGACAATTTTGCGCCAAATTACAATTGCGAAATATGCTAATATACGGGATCGAATAGAATTATAAGAGTGACCCATCTATTACATATCTCTCCAAAAAAGTTACCACTAATACTTATTCACATAATTGTAATTAAAAAGTTCACATAAAAATCCGCAATATCAATCATTTTCCTTACGTCAAAATGATTATCCCTAATCCGGGTTAAATTCGGCTGAAAGTGTTTTATTTCTTTAATACTCTTCCCAATCCGATCAAGATGCTGGTTTGCCAGTCTTAAAGCTGGCCAGTTTAGAAGACGCAAATATGATTTTGACCCTTTAAAATGAATTACATTGGCCAAAACAAAGAGGGGAAAGGGAGAAGATATTGACATTACCCAGAGAAAGAAGTTATGCTTGCATTAAATAATTACTATATCTAAAGAAAAATCTGCACACTAAGGTGGCTCAGTATTCCAAGGTTCTCGGTGGGAAAATGGAGGTCATTGTCATGATGCTCAAGTTTGTATCAAAGAAAGCATGTTGTTGCATATGTCAGCTACAAAAAAAAACTATAAATCAACAATCTAGTTCTAAATCATGTTTCAGACTTCCACTTACAAACATTTCAAAATTGAATACTTGTTCTTCAAAATTGAACAATCAGCACAAGTGTCAATAGCTACCAGATAGCGAACCCAAAGAACTAGAAAAACTAAGTTTACAATTTCAACACCAAAAAGTAATAAAAAGCTCCAAAAGATTTTTTTTTACCTTTTTGGTGGAAAACTGGACTATGAAGAAATTAACTGATTAGCCTATCGTACATAGGGGTTTTATCTTCAAAATTACCTGCCAATGAATGCCCTAGACAATCCTTGAGGAAGCTTTCGAGAAATAATCCTAGCAGTGGTTGGCCTTGCATTGATAGCTAGATATTTTACCATTTGGGCTGAGCTAACCAAACCCTATAGGTAAACACATCACAATCCAATTCCAAAATCAATCCCAACGTCTTTATACACAATTAGACTGCAGGAAGAAAACAATTTACCATTTCATAGGCCTGGCGAAGTCCAGCTGGCAAATCCATCATTGTCTTTTGCCACTCATTCAATACCGCATCAATAAATTTCCTATCAAATAGCTGATAAAAGATGCACACACATTATTAACCAATGGAAATGATATCATATGAAACATACTAGAAAGTAAGTAGTATTTTATTAATGAAAGAACTGCATTTGTCTAACCTCTTGAAGAACAATCCTTCTCCTAAACAATCCACCCTCATCGCCATCATCACCCTCGTCGAAATCATCAAAGTAATCATCATCATCACCATTGTCGTCACCTCCATCACCACCACCAAAATTAATACTTTTACCAATATTGCCACCACCTCCACCGATTGCAGTCTGTGAAATTGCAGAAGTATTCACTTTCCCATGAATCAAAAATACAAATAAATTAAATTCAAATATCCAATTAATGAAAAGTTAAGCCATTGTACGTAACAAAGGACCCTGAACCCGATTCGTCAAACCTCTACAATCACCATAATAATTTTAGCAGAAAATCACAGGTATCTCATAAAACTGATCAAATGTAAAATCCAGATTCTCAAGCGCAATGTCTCCATAAAGTAAGATTTGAACATCAAAAATGTCCCACGCGAGCTTCTCCCTCAAGCACAATACAGATAGATACAAAATCTTCAAATCAATAGTTGTTTATGGTTGAAATGTATTTGAGGGTGCAGGTGATCAAAAGGGATATAAGTAAAGTTCGCTTGCTGTAGATTTAAAGTTTGGCTATCTGAGACTTCTTGATTTGCACATTATTCACGTCTTGAAATAAATTACTTTAGAAACAATTTACACAATAACTTATGATTGTTTAGTTATCTTACATTAAGTGTCAATAACTTCTCCAATAGCTTTTCAAACTCGATCCAATTCAAAATGCAAAAGTTTCAATGACATACAAAGGGAATTTGATGAACTAAAGCTAAAAGAGTCTCAAGCTTATAAACCTACACAGAACATAAACTAACAACTAAGCATGGCCAAAAGATTTAAATAGCTAATTGAGAAACCTCAATCCTGTTAAAGTTCCTATTTAATTCCTATTTCATAGTTAACTTTCCGCAGAATACACTAAATCAATAATTTTGCAAGAAATACTTTACAAATTTACTCCAATTTATATCTATATGGAACTCAAAACTGCTTAGCAAAAAAAATAGAAGGCACTCTCTCTCTCTCTCACACACACACACACACACTCATAGATAATTTGCGTCTAATACACTATACTTCTGAGTTTAAAAATGGAGAAAAATCAGAGAAATGAAAAGGGAGTCTGAAGTTATCTTCATTTTGCTTACCTTTGAGTTTTAATAAAGAAAGAAAGGAAGTGAAAAAAGGAGAAATAATAACCCCGCAATCTTCTTTTTTCTTTCTTTTCTATATTATTTTTATAATAGTAGACTACTACTAATATTCTTCCTCTCTTTTCTTGTCTTATCAACTTCCAAATACCAAGAAAGACGCAATCTTTTATTCTCTTGAACACCCGAGTGATGAAATGAAAATAAATTCTCTCTTTTATCTGCTACACTTTTTTCTCTTCATAAAAAAAACTCACTAACACAGTTGCACCGTATTGTCGAGAGTTTAACTTCAGAGAAAAAAGAAGAGAAATGGGAAAAAATTCCTCCCTTTCTCTCCAAAAACCATTAAAGAAGCTAACTTTCTTCTCTTCCCTTCTCTTCTCTACTCCTAAAATTCCGATTCTTTTCTCTTTGGAAAAACTCACAAGAAAATTAGGTTTCAGATAATCACCGAGAATCATAGGCATTCATCAAACCTTTATTGAGCTAACTTCACTAAAAGTTATCAAACAACAAACTTATTTCCCTATAGATTAAGCAAATAAAATTGAACTGGAATTCTTCCAAGCCACATATGATAGCTGAGAATACCAAAAGAAAGCACAAACATTTCAATATAATTTAACTCAGAAAGAAAGCAAAAACTTAAAAAGATAAAGTTAACTCCCAAATTTTGTACCTACTGGTCATTTCCACAATTCAGCAAAGCAAAAGTATCAAATTCAGTAAATTATCTTCCATTTTCATCCATAAACAATACCAGGGAGAAAACAAACCTCAGGACTAGACTTGGTTTGCTTTTGTGACAAATCCAGCTTCGATTTCTCCAAAGTAGCTGCACCAAAAGCACCATACTTCCCTCCCTTCATAACCGGACCGTACACCTCCTTAGAAGAAGACGAAGCCAACGGCAAATCAGACGACGGCGATGCTCTAAAACACCGTTCCAATCCCGCTACAGCATCGCCGTCCACAACCGACGACGAAGCTCTCACGACAAGACCTTTACGGAGGAGCTTACACGGAACGGCCGGAAGCGACCGGTAAACGGCGGCGCGCGGAGGAGGCAATAAGGGTTTGGACGATAAGGCTTTGGTGGTGGTTGGAATTGGCATAATTTGGGCTGCTTGGAAAATTGTGTGAGACATTTTTTTCAGTTTTCTGGTGTTTGGATAAGGAAGTTTCAGCTGCTGGTTATGGAGGTTTTTCACTTTCTTTATTTTCCTCTCTGAATTTTGAGAGAGAGAAGGAAATTAGGGGTGGGGATTTGGGGCTTTGATGGGGGAGAGCTGGGCGATAAACCCAATCTGAAAGTGGTACCAGACTTGACTCGGTTTTTCGACGCGTTCACTCAGTCGGCTATGCTTTATTTTAATCTACTATAATAATTGTTGTTTTAGGTAAAATTTAACTAAAATTGTTACTCCATTTCCACGTGGTCCAAAACTATTAACCCGGCTGATTTTTTTTTTTAAATTATTAGACTTAGAGTGAATTTAATTTGGGAAGAAATTAAAAAAAAATTATTACATTATTTATACTTTATGTTTAAAATAAAATTATTCAAATTTATATTATACCAATAATTATACTTTTCATCTAATTTGTTAAACTATAACTTTATAAAATTATTTTATCTTTATTTTCAAACTCAAAAAGTATCTCGATAAGATAAATAACTGAAAATTCTTCTGTACTATAAATCAGAAAAGAAAAAAAAATGTCAATAATTCCCTTCACTATTTTATTTTTTTGGGATTATAAAATTTTAAATTTCATAACCTGTATTTCATCAAGTTATTTATCATTACATGTATATATCTTAAAACTTTCTTGTCATTTTAGCATAATTTGTTAAATTGTATACTCAAGATAATTCAAGGTTAAAGTTTTTTGAATTTATTAAGGACAAATGACCTTGACCCAATTCACTTGTAGCCAATTTTTAAAACATTACTTTTAGCTACACTTTCGAAATATTAGTCGTGTGTCTTAAAAGGATGAAAATAGGATATTAAAAGATTGGGGTGAGAGATAATAAAAGAGAGAAAATTGAATAGAAAACTTACGCAAAGAAAGTTAGGATAAAATAGGAAAGTAAAAAGATTTCACAATTTTATATTGTTTACACCAAATTAACTGACAATTTTTCCTCCCACTTTATAATAAGAGAATTGATATTTCTACAAGTTACTATAATATTTTCGTAAGATCAGACTCACTTGTGAAAATTTTAAATTAACTTGTGAAAAATCAATTTTTATATGGAATTTATATTTTTTACAATATCAAATGGGACTCATTTGTGAAAATATTAAATTAATTTATAAAAATATTAATTTCCCTATAATAAATATAGATTTCAACTAATAAATTCATCAACCGGAAGCAAGTAGCAGAAATTAGTGAGCAACCATTTGATATCTGCCCACAACTCCACGTACAGCAAGTCTCTAGTACAGGAGTTGGTCAATACTTGGTTTAACAATGATGCAGTGCATTGTAGTCATGCCTTCCTATATTTTTAGGGTGCTAAACACCTATGTGATATTTATTAAGAATTGTATACTATGTGAATGCATTGAAGATTGAATTGTATAGTATACAATCTTATAAAACATTATTGGATGCAATTATCATTTTAATTAAAATACGCGACGTCAACCCTCTATTTCTTCTTGAATTTAATTAATAAAATTTCATAAAATACACGTTTTCTTGTAAAAATAAAAAACAGGACTCTCATGTGAAGACAGAGTATTAGAGTTTTTGTAAAGCCATTATATAACTTAAAAGTAGGGTGTGTGTCTATATATATATATATGTGTGTGTGTAATAATTATATATAAAAAAACATTGTAAGTTACCATCATACCTTACTCATCCTTTACTTTGTTAAGAGGACGAGACAATGGTTAATGGAAAACATAGGGCAAAGTAGGAAACAAGTTAATTCTTGGAACAAATAAAAGAATCTGCATATGCAACTACAGTAAAGCCATCCTTTTCTTTTCTGTTCAAAAAGCTTTTGGGCATATAAAACCTTCCATCCCATCACATTCCCTTCCTTCTCACCTTTTGCAATCATTGAAATAAACCTCAACCAACTCCAAAACAATGTCTTTACCCCTTCGCCCTCGTGTTATTGCCAATGGAGCTCAGCGAATAAGAACAACCAATTACTACTGGTGCCAACAATGCCAAAGAACCATTAGAATCACCACAGCTAATTTTTCTCAGATCTTTTGCCCGCGTTGTTTAGGCCAGCTCCGTTATGAGCTTGATACCTCAAGGCATAGACTCCTCCAAGATTCCACTGCAGGATTGTTAGACTCCTTAACTCTCATGCTCGAGCCAACATCAATTAGGCCGCTAAACCTCGAGTATGTAAATAGGCGCGATCGTCATGCCTATATTGTCCTACGAGTGACAGGGCCTCCTCGGCCTCAAAGGCCAGTGCCCCTACACGAGAACATGGTTCCCGAGGCAGTCAATCTGAGGGAACCATCACTTGAAGAAATGATCCAAGAATTGACACAAAATGATAGGGCAGGGTCAGGGCCAAGGCCAGCGCCAGCTGCTGTCATTGAAGCATTGCCAATATTAATGCTTACAGCAGCCCATTTGATCAACGACTCGCATTGTCCTGTTTGCAAGGATGAATTTGAGATTGCTGAGGAAGTTAGAGAACTGCCTTGTAAACATTTCTACCATTCTGATTGCATTGTTCCTTGGCTGCACATTCAGAATTCTTGCCCAGTTTGTCGTTATGAGCTGCCTGCAGCCAATGCCTCTACCAACGACGAACAAAATGATGCTAATGAAGATGACATATTTGAAGAAGAGGTTAGAAACTCCATCAACTGGAGCTGGCCTCAAATGTTGTTCTCTATATGGCCTTTTAGTTTGCTGTCAAACTGGACTCATCACAATTCAAGTAACTACTTCTACAGAAGGTAAGATTTATATAAAGTCTAGCATTTTATGTTACATGGATAAGTAATAAATTTCATATAAAATATTCAAAGTTTCAAACTAACAACAAGATTGCTACTTTAATCATGCAGATAACTCCCGGGGCGCCCTCGGATGATCTTCTAGCTTTTTGTTTAAAATCTATCATTTCTGCATGTAAGATGAAGATCAAGTTAGTTTTATGCTTAAATTGTTCCATAAACAGGTAAGTTTATACCAAACTACTACTTCAAGGCTAATTGTATAAAGATGTCAAGTTTTAAGAGGTACTAAACTTTTATTTCTTCACTAAAATGGCTTATAGGTGATCAGAATACTAAATCCAGTATTTAACATTTTATTGAATAATTGTTTTTCTAGTGAAAAATCTTATAATGCAGTTTCACTTAGCAAGAGGCATCACATCTGTTAGAGAGCTCTCAACAACTTCATGGCAGATGTCTCACTGGAAGCCTGTCCCCTGCAGAAAATTCAGAAAAGAAAACACAAATCAAAGCTTAAAGATCTTGAGACAATACAGTGATCACATACAGTTCTTCCATAAAAGAATGCACCAGCAATCAAGCGATGAGAAACTTGAGAAGGAGACCCTCATGCTTACAATAATGTGTAAATATTGCTGAGACCCTTTGGTTATAAACTTCTTCTTTTTTTTAATTTTTAATTTATTGAAATTTATAAATAATTTTAGTTTTGTATATTTGTATATTATTTAAGTATGTTCTATGTAAATTTTAAAATACTTACAGAAAAATTAAAATATCAAATGAGACTCTCTTTTTTAACGTAGTGTACTAGGTAGGACCCAAGTATATTTTTAGCTAGTTTTCCATCAATAACAACATGAAACACAATATCATGGTATTTTATTGTGTCTAGAAAATATTCTTATATTTTGTTATGGTCCATGACCTAACATCCTTAATTTTTTATGGCATAATTATGAAAATTGAAAATATAGTACAAGACATTACTCTCTTCTTTCAACAAAAGAGTCAAATCTATAAAATTTACAAATTTTAAAGATATATTTTTGTTTCATATTTATTCCTATTTTTTTAAGTGTTTAATTTAGTAGTAATAATATGATATAAAAAAGAAGAAAAAGATATTATATTAATTGTGATGGTTATATTGTGTCATGTTATTAATTTTTTACTATCTCTTATTTGAGAAGGAAAATAAAAAATAAAATTATTTTTATCAAACAGAGTTATGGGGATTATAATAAATAAATAAATAAATAAAAATTGATAAATATGAGGGACGTTTTTGCAATTTGTCATAAAGACTTGCAGAGTACCCAATTAAAATCAGCAATGATTGTTAGCCAGCAAAAGAGCAGCTCCTCTCACCTTGAAGGTTAGTTTCTGTGCTGTAAATACCCCTCTCTCTATCTCTCTCTCTCTCTCTGTGTATATATATATATATATATTTGTATGTATAGGTTATTGGGTACAGGCACTGCTAGAAATCGGAGAAAATGGTGGGTTTTTCAGTTCCTAATCGGCCATCATCATCAGGATTTCCACTGTCAACAGTGGGTCCCTCGCCTTTTCACCTCATTACCACCTCCGCCGCTCTCCGCCTCGGCGATGTTATCCGCCAGCGCTTTATTATGCACGCCCATCATCTAGGGCTTGTTCTTCAATCATCTATCAAGGTATTCTCGTCTTCTTCTCTCTACTTTATTAACAACTGAATTTGACAAATTACTACTCCATATCAAATTTATTGTTGGGCTGTATAATAAATTTTGAATAAATCCACTCAATATTTTGATAGCTTCGTTAGTTCGGCTATCCATTCATAACCCTTAGATGGAAATTAGTTCACATAACTGAAATATTATAGAGAACGTGAAAGTAAAGGGCTTTTTTATTTCATTTATCTGAAGCAAGCATTAGTTATAAACTTACAGTGTATGTTTAATTTAGACAAAATCTTGAATTTGATATTGATATGGAACAATTCATGACTCAAGTCGTAGAAGTGGTGTTCCAACCTCCAACTATTTGGTTGGTTACTTGAACAATTTTTCTTTATTTTGGTCTGTCTGAAAATGGGTATCATTTTTTTTTTGGGAACACGTTATTTAGTACTATTACTTCCACTCAAAAACTATTTGGAACAACCGAAGGAAAATCATGAGGTGTAACTATGCAGTTTCTTTCTTACCCTCATTGAAGAAAGTAAATTATCTAGTATATTTCTTGAGCTATTGACGACGATTGTAGTTTCAAATGTACGTCAGTAATCCTTCATGGGTCAAAACAATTTTTATGAAGAGCAAATTTGACAACTCAGGAAATTTGACTTGTAATGGAAGAATTGAAGCAAGATAAGCTAAATCACAAAATAAAAAGAACAAAAGAAATGTAAAGGAATTTTTCAATTTAAAGTGTCTCTTCATTGCTCTTAGAGACATCCAAAGTTGGCATGAAAGAGGCATGGTAAAACTCAAATTTGCTGAAATAAAAGCCTATACATTTTGTATTAACACTAGAGTTTCAATGTGACAAAATTAAACAATACATATAATAGACAAGAAATTTTTTAACCATACAGACTTGAGATTGCTTATATAGTAAAAAGTTCTTAGAATCAAAACCGAATATCTCTATATCATGTTTTACCTGCAATTGATGTAATTTAACATATTGTTTCTTCATGGATATTGATGCCAAATGTTTAAAAAGAGATATTTCCCATGCTTTTGCTTTAAACAGAATATCTTTCTTTTTGGTCATGTGCCTGGATTAAAGGGAGTGTGGCATGGAAGAACCCTTCAATTGGAAGGGTTAAATTTTCTTCAATGGCCATATGATGCATGGGCAACCACGTGCTCGTCTGGATTATTTTTCTTTAGTGGAGAAGGGAGTAGAAACAACAGTGGAGATAGAGGGAAGTCAAAATTGGACAAATCCAGAAAAGACCCATTTAGTGGGAGAGGATTGACCAATGCACTCTTTGCAATTAATGTTTTGTGAGTATTAAGTATCCTGTTGTACCCTTGATTTAGTTGAAATCTCCTACGAAATCATTTAGTAGTAGTGATATGAAATATAAATTGAACAAATTAATATTGCTTATAGAAAAATTACCGATCAAAAAAATGAAAGCCATTGTGGAGTTCTTTTAAACACTCCTCTCTCTCTCTCTCTCTCTTTAATTTTCAAATTTTCACCTTATTTCCTTAGACCCAACCTCCCTAAATCGCTAGTTTATGCCTGCAGGGTTTACCTTGCACAACTTGCAACTCAAGGGAAGCTAATGCTCTGGGGTGCTAAGGTCATGCTTTCTAACATCATGAAAATTAAGTTCAAACATATATTTTCTATTGCAATGTTGACTTGATTTTGTAGGTTTATTAACTTTAGTTAATTTTAACATGCTTGCAGATTAATAGTCTAATAGATAAAGGACAGCTGTGGAGACTTGTCTCATCTTCCTTTTTGCATGCAAATATGGGACACCTTATGGTCTGGTTTAAGTATTTGTACTTATAATTTTTTATTTTTTGACTAATCTATAGTGTCTTGATTGAAAAGAGTTCTGATCTTTTCAGGTTAATTGTTATTCTTTGAACTCCATTGGTCCTACTGTGGAGAAAATTAGCGGTCCTGGAAGATATATGGCAGTTTATATCATCTCTGCAATTGCAAGTAAAACTCGTACTCAACGAAATAGTGATTTGCTTTATATTCAAAGGAACAATTACCACGTCACTAACATGTTTGTTGCAAGGAATCAGGTTCAGCAATGAGTTATTGGCTCTGTAAAGCACCGGCAGTTGGTGCATCTGGAGCAATTTTTGGATTAGTAAGTGGCAACTTAAACTCTACAATCAAAAAATATATTCTTACTGATATATGCATGCGATATGAGAATGGAAGTATCAGATTTGTGATATATGAGTGAACAAGAAAATAACTTTTAAACATGCTTCAGTCTGTTCATTAGACAGATTTACCAGAGAATAGTTTGTATTACAATTGTGATATATATCATAGTGGTGAACCTGTAAATTGTGTTCAAAGAAAATACAGAACTTTGAACTGCTACATCCTTTATTTCAAACTTTCTTATATTTCAAATTTTATATATCCTACCTGTGATCAGGTCGGATCTTATGCAATGTTTGTATTGCGGCATAGGAACCTAAATAATGATGGCATCGGAGACTTGCAGCATATAGCAAATGTCATCGTTCTAAATATGGTACGTCCATTGCTTCCCTCTACAACTTGCCAGGAAATCAGGTTTCTGATTAAACTGCACCTCTTCATAGAGAGTCATATTTTGCCGATTTTTCTTTTTCCCTTCAATATTTTACAACACATGTATTATGATAGACTTGATGGCAATGAGCGTCCATCTTGCAGGGTATTGGACTTATGTCAAAGGGAATTGATAACTGGGGGCATGTAAGTATTGGCAACAAAATACTTCATTCATTTCATTGTTGAATTGTACTAATAAAACCGCAACAATTAATGAAGTCCCTCAATATCACTTGGGTTGATATCCATTTTATTTTTTTGCTTTTTGGCTTCCATTCATGTCATTTATTTTTTAGTCCAAATGATTTCTGACACTAAGAATTCCAGCTAGGAGGCTTACTAGGAGGAGTTGCCACATCATGGCTTATTGGTCCTGCGTGGAAGTATGAGTCCCATGATCAACACAGAGCATTTGTTGATAAGGCACCAATTTTCTCCCTCATCAAAACAAAGAGAAGACCTTGATATAGAGCAGTTGATTGACTGGATTTGTTGCGAAACTCGCCCTGTAAATTTCTTAGACGAAGGGCTAGGTGAGCATGTATCATTGTCACAATCTCATGAAAGTTTTATCTATAAACAACTTAAAAACAGAAATTCATCTTGATAGAGGGATTAGTAGTCCTCAATGATGATCAGACAGATTTAAGACTTTAAAAGCACTGTACAGCAATTTCATGTAATAGTTTACTATATGCTAACCTTTCAACGAGTTTGTGAACAATCGTTGAGTACCAAATTTTTTTAAAAAAAATTAGTAGTTAACTTGTGTTTCTTCTGTAGACGTATTTACTAAGCTCCACAATGCAGATGCACAAAAAGAACCTGAGTAATGTACATTTGCTTTAATCAAGTGAGGGAGGTCTTCTTGAAAGACTACATAAGGAGCATTCTTTTCTTGATAATCAACATCTTTGGGCGTAATCCCCTTGGGGGAAAACATTCCATTTTATGGTGGTGAAGAACGGTAAGAGGCCTGCCACCATTTGCCTTTGACCTGCAACTTCTCCTATTCATTTACATATTATATTACTTGCCTTAGGATCCCAACTAAACATTCCACCAAAGCTTCAATTTTCCTAGCCAGAGTAGGTCTTGCCTTCGGACCGCAACTAACCATTCCACCAAAGCTTCAGCTTTCCTAGCCAGAGCTGCCATATCTTGTATTCTTGGGAAACCATGTGCCAATGGTATGATGAGAAGATGATTTATCGCTATGACTGGCGTAAATGATAGAATGTCAGGAGCATGAAGATAAAGAACAGCCAAGTCTTCAAAGAAGGAGATGTTACATAAGCTGCAAAAGTAAATAGAACATTAACATAGCTTTGATTGATATTAACTAAAGCCATCAGCAACAGATAAGCACGTTCGGCAGACATGAAGATCAAACAACCATAAGGACATAGAAAAGGCTAATCCACCACGACAATAAGAAATTCCTCTTTCGACTCCTGGCAAAAGCATATTTTACTGCCAACCACCACATACAAGATACAATAGCATGATCAAGCCGTTATAAAGAATTGTGGACCCATGAATTACAGTTCAGAGATTGTTTATTACTTAGAGAGAAGAATTGATGGAACATCCTAATGACACTATATCTCCAATACTTGTCCATCATACCTGATGGATCATCTATGATCCAATAAGTGGTGCTTGCCCTCGGAAAACCCTCAAGCAGTGTGAAAGAGGGTGTACAATATAAAACTTTTCAACTTGCATTACATTTACAGCAGAGCTCGTGACATTTTACTTGAAGAACATCACACATAAGATGTATAGCTTATATATATAGTGAACTGGATTCTCTTTCAGCTTTCTTCACAAATCCATTGCAGGAATGGTCCATGGATCATATTTAATACTTCCATACTATGTAAGAGAGATTTGACTCAAGGAAACATCCCACGGCTACCAAGTTCTAAGCGTTAGAAGACCACTTCACATCAATCTTTTTCAAAGAAATTATGTTTGATCTCCCAAAAAATCCAAAGTTAATACAGAAGAGGAGTACATTAACAAAGGCATGTCCTACCCTTTCACCCCTTTTTTTTGGGAGGGGGGGAGGCGTGTTATAAATTTTATCTTCTAAATGGTAGGCTCTACCCACAACGCCATATTGTTCCTAGCAGGCCATGCATGGCACCGTATAATGTTTGTGCAATTTCCCGGACCATACCTAGTAGGCTAGTACTCTTTCACACAGAAAGTCTTTTAAGTTTTTTGCACATTACAACCCTATGTAGCGTTTTTAATATCATGTTCCTATACTGAAATTTGTATTTGCTAGTTCGAGTCACAATAACTAACAAATCCCATGTCCTCGAGTTTAGGTTCAACTGTTTAAGTAGCTTGTTCAGTAATTCATCCAAGATAACCTACGCAAATATATTGACCAAATATGTTAAGTGAAGAATTTTATCCATTAGTGAGCATCAGAAGACCCCATGCTAACAAAGAGAGAGCATAGAGATGTAATGCTATCAGAAAACTAAATCAAAATGCAAGTGGAGAAATAAAAGAGTAAGAACAATCAATACTTCTTCAGATAACATTTGATAGTTTACAAGATATATTTCACCATCTCCGGCCTTGAATTCGAAACAAATGATAAACACTAAGCAACTCAACATTAGCAAATATAGCAACTAAATACAATGCAGGTAAGTAACAATTAAGACAATGCAAAAGGAAGCCATTGGAATAAAAAGTTTACTTGACTATGAAAAGGAAATACAGAAAGAATTTACAAATCTGTAGTAGTAAGTAGTAACTCACATAATGAGGTTAGAGGAGACACTGAACCGTGCCTGTTCTCCTTGTCCTGGACTGGAGTAGTGGAGCCATAGGATACAACTGGTAGAGCAGAAAGACCTGGGGAGATCTGTGATGCGGGAGCCATGGTAGGTGGAGTAGGATTCAAAGAATGAGGTGAAAAGTTAGGAGAAAGTGGGTTAGATTGAGATGGAGCCAAGGGGTCAGGTGATCTATCATAACCACAATGCGGACTTGGGTGAGGAGAATGAGTATCTCCTTTTGAAGGTGTGGGAGAATTTGATTTGGGAGGTAAAGAATGGCAAGGACAGTTGGCAGAACTTGGGGAAGTTGAGTAGCTACCATCAGATGGTGAAGAAGCACCACAGTCATAGCAAGGTGGTAAATGACGGAAGTGGGGCAAGGGAGCTGGTGAAAAAGATGGAGAAATAGCTGGAGATGGGGAATAAGAGGGTTCAGCATTATCATTTTGCACCGGAGAGGGGGCAGGAGAAGGTGTCAGAGAGGATGCTTGAAGTGTACGATTAAGGTAGGAAGATAGACTGATTTGCTTAACTCTACCAAAGACGGAGTTGTTGAGCCCAAGATTTTTTGTAGGAGAACCTGTGATTGTTTGAGCCAATTGCTTCAATCTCTGTGGTAGAATGATCCCTAAGTCTGACATGATCGAAACTTGAACCGTAACAGGGTGATCTTTGGTTGAGCCGTTTTCATTTGTGACCTGCACATAAATATTCTGCATGCAGAATATAAGAAATAAGCATCCAATGTGTGGAAGAGAATATATGTGAGGAGGTTGGTGAGTGCTAAATACATAATTAAGATAAAGTCCGATATTGACCTCACCACTTTTACAGAGTCCAAAAAAATAATTGAGAAAATAATCTGTACAAAAGTTATATAGAACCAGCATGTTCCCACTAGAAGGCACCAGGTACTCCATATCGTACCTTCTCTTTTAATTTGACACACAAGTGTACGACAAACATACAAGCAGATATATTACTTTTAAATTTTATAATTTTCTCTACCATGTCATATCGGATGCGATGATTAATGTTCAGGGTTTAGCTGTATTGCTTACAAGAATTATGAATGTTATGATAACTCTGAATGGAGGAGGGATTTCAGTGTTTGGTGAAGCTGAAGCATGGTACAACCAAATATTATTTCTTATACCCAAACCAGACTGTAAAATTTGTCCATATTTCTCCATGAAATATCATATAACCAAATTTCTACTAAAATTGCAATAAATAAATAAATAAAGAAAAAAGAAAAAGAAATTATACCTCATT
This sequence comes from Hedera helix, assembly GCA_947179155.2. Lineage (NCBI taxonomy): Eukaryota > Viridiplantae > Streptophyta > Magnoliopsida > Apiales > Araliaceae > Hedera > Hedera helix. The sequence goes on along the minus strand of OX359284.1, from coordinate 33,191,019 downwards.
TGGTGTCAGAAGCAACCCCATTGTCAGCTGTTCCTTCAACTTAGCAAAATTTTCTTTTATTTCAGAAATTGAATTGTGCAGGGTAAAGTTAAAGCATATTTGTGGTATCTGCCAAATGGAAGCAGATTGCTCAGGGATTACAGTGATCCCGCCAGGAAATTTTAAAATCCCAAAAGAAGACAGCTGCCCAAACATTGAAGTTGTCAGAGTCAAGTTGTATTGTTGAAGAAACAACTCTATCAAAGATGATCTCAGCACACTCAAAGAGACTACATTTATTCCAACATTCATGGGATCAGAAAGAAAGCCAAAAATAACATTGGTCCAGTTAGATACGCGTGCAGGGTGCATTGATAGGATAGCAACCTGTCGAAAATGGCCAACGTTTAGGATAATTTTCACCCATAAAAATGAATAAAATATCATAAAAATATAACACACTAGCCAATCTTAATATAAACCTTTGTATAAGGGACACCTATTTCCTCGTTGATATCGTACTCCAGTTTCGCAACGCGAGGAACAAGCACTAAAACAGGTTTTTGCAGTCTAAAGTATGCCTGGACAGAGGCTGAAAATAAAATAAAATAATTACAATCATTAATAAAGAGATGCATTAATTTCTAACAGAACCACTGAAGCTTCTCTAGTCTGCACAATAGATATAAAGTATTTTACAGTCTTAAAAAAGCTATGAATAACAAAAATGCAGACATCAGAAACAAAAGAAAATGAATATTGTTAGATTCACCAATCACCAGGCACCAGCTTTTGATAAATTTAATTTGCATAATTCTTTTATTATATTTAATCTCTCTGCTCTTTAACTTTTGTGATGAAGTTAGTATACGATGGAGAAGCCACAATTTGGTTCAATTATCTTAAACTTTGATTCATCATATTGAAAATACTCGGAGCAAAATAGAAGTCTGTCCATAGGAAATTCTCTGACTATATGTATAGTGTATAGATTGGCCTTTGTTTGCATATGTACATGTTTATGATCATTATTCTTTCCCTCCTAAGTCAATTTTTTAATCTAATTTCTCCTGGTATTCCATTTGTTAGGATAGTTTTATACTTTTCCTAACAATTATTTGATATAATAGAATAAATTATATCACATATTTCTTGGACCCATTCGGGCAAGGGTTCAAAAATCTCAAGACCAATTATCGACACAAATGCTGGACACGTAAAATAAAGTGTCAGGCACATGAAGTGCCAAATCCGAAACAGACATGTTGACCTAGTGCAAGTGTTCTTGCTATCAGGTGCTTTATCGCCAAAAATCTCCGAAGACTTAGTTTTGAATTTTTGAATTTTTTTTTGAAAAAGAAGAAGAAAGAAGTAGAGCTTACCATTAAAATGATTAGTATCAACTAGCGAGAAAGAGAAAACACAAATAAAAAAAATCCTTAATCTGAACAAATTAAAGGGTAAAAGACTGAAACTTGCATGCATAGCACGATAGCAGCCGCAGCAAATTAAACAAATATGAAACTATGCATCACATAAATGTCAAGTACCTTAATTATGAAACAACACTTTCAAAAAATAAAATGACACTAACAGTTACTAGATCATTTAAATTTTGAGCGGACAAAACATAGAATAACAATAGAAATACAATGATAGCTATAAAATGAAATTTAACCAATAAAGTAGCTTCCTTATGGAGGACGCTTCAAGACATCGAGATTTGAATTTCAAGATCTTCTTTAATTATTTATGTGGAAATATGTAATTTTAGATTCTTTAAAATTTTAAAATTCAACCTCTCCCCTTGCAAAAAACAAAAAACAAACACAACACATATTTAAACAAAATAAGAGCAAAATAATTACAGAGAAAAAATTGTGAATTACCAGAAGAATGAAAGGAAAAAAAATGTTAAAAACCATATTTGCACGACTAGAATTCCATATAAAACTTATCCATTAGCCATTAAAATTAGAAAGTTTATATAGACAACACTATCACTTAACACTAGAAGTACCAAAACATATCTTACCCAGTTCAACTATATCAAATTATCAAAATTAAAAACCCTAATTACAATAACAAAGTGATTCAAGCCCTATCCATTTTCACAACCCAGCAAACCTACAAGAAAAAAAAAATAGAAGAAAAAAAATTAATTACATAATTAAAGAGAGAGAGGCATACCACTGTTCTTGATTGCATCTGCTGCATCAAAACCAGATTTTCTCGAGTGATTAGGCAAAACCCAAAAGATTGCAGAGAGAAAAACCGAAACACTGAGAATCAAAACAACAAGACATTTAAAATTGAACACTTTACACATTCTAGAAAAACCCATCGAACATCCCTCGCATACAATTCCCAAATTTGAATCCCCATTAATCTGTTGTTGATGCAGAGGGAGTTGCTGATCAATTTTCCCCATTTGCAGAGCATCTGTACAAACCCCACCTCTCTTTCTCTCTCTAAAAATACCCACTTCTCTTTCTCTCTCTAAAATGCTGTAGATACAAACAAGCAACTCAAAATAACTCTCCTTAAGCTGATGAGGACGAGAGACAAGTGTTCATGGTGCGCATTCTCTCTCCTCTCTCCACTCTTCCACTCCACACAACTGTCACTGACTTTGAGCAACATTTTATAATTTAACAGTGAAGAGAATTAGTAGTAAATGAATAATGGGTTGATTTGAAAATGGTGATTTGGGTACCCAACGTTGAGGAGAAGCAAAGGTGGAAAAACGAGAAAAGTGGGTGTTGAAGAATATAAGGAATTAAAGTGAAATGTTTTGTCACCTTTCCTCCACTCACACTTCTAAAATTCAAATGTGCATAGTAATAATAGTAACTAAAACTATATCTCCCTCCTTTTTACAAAAATAAAATAAAATAATAATCTCACTTATAAAATTTATAAATATTAAAATATACTTTTATTTCACATTTCTCTAAAAATGATATTCATTATGTTTCAATATATATATTTGTTTTGACTTTAAAAGGTAAATTTAATACTTTTTAAAATTTGATATTTTTTTGTTTTTTAAAAAAATAAATCTAATATTACTTTTTAGATAATTTATAATATTCAATTAAAATCGAATGAATTCACGTTAATTTTGAATTGAAAAATATCAGAATTGATGTTATATTTTAGAATGGAGAGAATAAGTTGTTAGTTTAGTAGTAATATTATGGTAATGAAAATATGCAAGAAAACTTAATAATATTATCTTATTTTATACTATTATCAATAAAAAAAATTATATTTTTTATAAAAAAAATAAATAATTTTTTTTTCCAGAACTGAAAGAATAATATATATAACTTAAAGTTTTGTGGTGCATTTTCTTTTAGTTTAATTGATGATTGACAGTCTCCATTTCAATTCTTGAAGGTGATTTACTCGATGTTTGTTTTTTGGGTTTGATAATGACCAAGCAAAGAAGTTGACCACTTGAGCAAATCCACGCAAAAGATTTGATTAATTGGTTAAACTAATTAATCTAGTGATTATAAAAAACATTATGGGTGAGATTACATGTAATGGAGTTGCTATTGGACCATAAGGTATAATTAGTTTTAAACCAACCGCGGTTAGTGATGTGTTTATCAACCTTTATTATTTTTATTTTATTTTATTTGGGTTTATATTTTGTTGAGTTAGAAATCAATATGTGGGTTTGCGTATACTTTAAAATTAGCATATGCTTAAGAATAAAAGAACAATTTTACATTAGCATGCTTTTATGTATGTTCTTCAAGTGTAGTTTAGACTAAAGAACCATCCAAAAACAATGCATGTACCATGTTGCATGTTGTTAACACTTGTACCAAATTCATTCTTGTAATGAAAATCAATAATAGTTTACGTACGTTGATATATTTTAATTATAATTATGTTCTTAATTTTAAAAATTCATTTAACTTTTCGAATTCGATCTTAAAGAAAAATTAGTTATATCATACCCAACGAAACTTATACTTATATTTTCATCTGACGGGTCTAATATGAAATCTGGGAGGCATTATAATAGATCAACTCCAACCTATAACTAAACAAAATAAAATCTTATTATTAAAGTATCATCTTTGGACTAAAAATTAACTATTCTTAATTATTAGAGATGATGTAAATAATTCACAAGTGTATTAATTAATTTTTTTTCTTTCCTTTTCCACAAGGAATACAAACTTCAAAGTTCTAACATTAAATCCTCACACAAAAGGTATGTGGACGTGTTAATCTAATTAATGTATAATCAAACATAAGCCGTTAAATACATATCACTACCTTCACAATAAAGTTGCACTCTTTTGTCAAACAAGAACAGAAGTAAAACGACCTTAGTCATGAGTACGTTTGAATTCTTTGTTATATGCAAGGATGGAACAGCCGAGCAGGGTTCAAGTTGGGGCATGGCCGGCCCCTACTAGCTGCTAATTTTTATTAATCGGTGCACACTTTTGTTCGTTATCTCCATTAGATTTATATATTGTTTAACAATCATAGGTCATTATCCATATAATGATAAGTTCAGTGATGAAATTAGAAATAAAGTTCAGTTGGGTCAAATTTGAACTCTACAAATAATTAAATTGAGGTTTGAGAGCAGCATTGTCGAGCCAAAGTTTTTGAATAATTTTATACTTTTAGGTTGCATATATAAAATATAAATTTGATTATAATGATAATATAATAATTGTTAACTCTATCTATATTTATATGCATGTATATATACACTATATTGACTCATATAAGACTTTTTTAAAGACAAATTATTTATAAATAATTAATTCTTCAAAAAAATATATATAAAATAGATTATTAGTTAGTTTAAGAAGATTATATAAATATACATATGTAAAGGAAGTATAAATGATATGAGATTGACACTTAAGTTAAAAAGTTATAAATTTTTGATTTGATCTCGTATATTAAAAAAATTATAAATTTTCAATGGGATCAATTTGTATATAACATTTCAAATTTCAATTTTTTTTTATATATTATAAAACAAACAAAAAAAATCAGTGGGGTCAATTAACCCCACAACCTTAGTTGTGGCTTCATTTCTGAATGAGTTTACCAACTTTATTTAGTGATTTATAATCGTATTCGTGTTTAATGTATAATAATTATTTATATAATTATCACTCTGTTATATTAAATTTAGATTGTTTAACTGACTATTCAGCTCGTGACTATAAAAGCCTAATTTTTGGTAGGCTATATATTGAGGTACAAACTCAGCAGCAGCCGTTAAGAATTATCATTTTGTTCTAAAATAATGTATGGAAAATTACGAAAGGGATGTAGGAGAAATGTAACAAAACCTAATTTGTTTATATCCAACACCACACCAAAGTGGGCAACCACCAAGAATTTGATGGGATATTTTTTGCAAGTTTGGTTAGAATTGTTGAGCTAGCTGTATGCTTGCTTGTCTTCTTTGCAGGGGAGGTTGTAACGAGTTTTATCCACCGCTTCTCTTTCTAATCCAATAAAAAATTAAAAGGTGAAAATAAATTTTAAAAATTGTTTGTTATGGTGCAAGTTTGATACACATAAGAAAAGTGAATCATCTTTATTAGTATAAATAGACCTAATAAAAGTAGCCCAAATTCGTGGATCAGCCCGATTTACACTGTAAAAGTTGAACTTTGAGTTTTATTTTTATAGCTCATGAAAACTTGGGCTATTTTAATCTGACATGCTGTTACCTGACCCACGAGTGGTCCAGCCCGTCCAAAAAAATCCTTTAACCAACTTCTTTTATTACTTTTTAAGTTAATGTACTATTTTTTTATTGTCCAACTTTAAATCAATTTTCAAAAAAAAAAATCAATAGAAATGAGAATATGAATGTATCCTATTGATTATTAACTTAAACACCAAATTGTGGTTTTATGTTGAATTATTATGCCTAGGAGTAAAACACCTATGGTTTAGCTTAGTAAAGTTATAGAATCTTTTACTTTGAATATAAACTTTGGAAGAGTATAAATTTTACATAATTAATGAAGAAAATGCTTATGTTTAGTAGCCCTACCCAAAATGCGTGAATTATTGTTTATTCTTATGAAGTTGTGGTACAAATGTTCCCTCTTCATAGGTTTTGAATCCATAAAAACGTGTCATTGTAGCGTGTGAAAAAAAATAGCCCGCAGGCTGGCCCAACCCAACCTAACCTAACTTGGGCTATGAGCCTATTATTTTGAGTTTAAATTTTTTTGGCCCACAACCATATTTGGTCGGCCCAACTATAGGCGCCCCATTTAGGGCGGCTCGACCCGTTTGACAGATCTAAGTATAAAAAAACCCCAATTCCATAGACTGTTTGGTATAATTGTGTCATAAATTTTACTTTACTTGCTCTTTTTGTCTTTATAAGTTTAGTTATTTTATTATTTTATATTTAAAGCTAAGACTTATATTTTCTTATTTAATCCTTCAAAATTTATAAAATAGAAATGACTAAAGTACTATTTACATCCTAGACTTTACATATCAGACACTTGTCACATCCCATACTTTAAAATATTCACTTTTGCACCACAAACTTGTAATTTTAGTTTTAAAATGCACCATTTGAACTTTTAACGATCATTTTTTACCATGACTCCCGGTATTCACTTGAAACAGTACATGTGTTGAAGGTAAAATCGTCTAAACACCTTAGACCAGAACAAAAACGGTAAAAATGATTAATTTATCTCTCTTCCGCCATAGTCATCCTCCTCCGTTTTTCGACAATCAACTCTGAATCTTTTCTTCTTACCATCCAACTCAAATTTTTAACTGCATTATATACATAATTTTTTTTACTAATATATTTTTTTTCTCTCTCTATCTCTGCTCTGTGTGTGTGTGTGTGTGTGTGTGTGTGTGTGTGTGTGTGTGTGTGTGTGTGTGTGTGTGTGTGTGTGTGTGTGTGTGTGTTCATTTAGTTTGGTCTGGGTGGGAAAAGGAGGCAAGATGTGATATTCCGAATAATTATGAAGCTAAAAAATATGAATGAAGAGATAATAGTGTATGATGATCCTTGTATAAGAAAGTTGAACAGTAACCATTACAGAAAGAATAAGGCTCGAAACGTAATTAAATACGAATACAGGTTAATGATGTAAAACCTAGATTAGGGAAATGAAATGTGTAAAGAAATGATTAAATTTTTAATGAAAATTATGTATTAGAAAGAACATATATGATTTAATATGTAAGAGACTTTTATGAAAAAAAGGCTCTAAGAAAGTTATGAAGAGAGGTTAGTAGATCAATCATTAAAACAATGTATATTAGTGACTCGATAAATGATTAATTTACTATAAGGGATAAGTTATTACAATTAAACGAAAATAAAATGGGAATCTAATGTAAATAATAATGATGATAAAGAGTAAGAAATGAGAAAGAAATAGACACAATAAGGAGACTTCGATAGACGGAGTCTTATGACTAAAAAGAGGAATACTGTAACATAAAATTGTGGAAAGATCTAAGAGTATGTAATGTTTAGACCTTTTCATAGGAGAAAATGGGGAAATAAGATAATGATGGGAAGCAAGAGGTAAAGTGATAGGAATATAAGATGTTATAATCAATTGATTTAAGACATATTATGTTCGGATTAATGAAAGAAAGAGAATGAAGAATGTAGTGACTATGCAATAATAAATAATGTAGCAAAGAATTTTGCAATAGCAAGAATAGTAAGTTAATGATTATGAGGTCGTTAGATCTGAGTAAGGTAAATAAAAGAGAAAGTGATGTCAAATATTTGTCAAAATAATTCGATAATGTATTCGATGAAAAAGATTATGTAAAAGTTGAAAGTTAACCGAAATAAAGTGCTACAATAATGTGATTCCGAGGAGGAAATCCTTAAAAGAGGTAAGAATGTGATTACTAATGAAAATCAAATAATGATATATTGATAAAAGGAATTTCCTTTAGAAATTTTCATGTGTAAATGATATGGTGTGTGTGTGTGTGTGTATGTGTGTTAAGAAATGAGAGATTAATAGTTAAATAAGCTAATTAATTTAATTAGTTTAAATTAACTAATGAGTGAAAATGGAAGCCAAGAGGAATGATTAATTTAATCATAAGATTTACGTTCATGTTATTAAATTAACAAAGTTTGAATGTTAGCCTTAAATGACAATACTATAAATGATAATTAATTAAGTTAATTATACGTAATATGATTTGAGCTTATGTTATTAATTAACAAAACTTGAATGGTTGGCATTGTGTGACAAGATTAAGGATTTGAATTAATTACAAAGTAATGGTGTAAGATCTAATAAATGGATCAAGGAATTCAAAATAAGAATTGAGTAATATTATATATAAGCTAATTAATTTAAATTAGTTGGACTAAGTGTGAAAGAAGGATTATAATTATTTTAATTAAAAGAAAAGGTCAATTAAAGCTTGCGTTATTCAAAATAACCAAGTTAACGTTTAAGCTTTATATGACATTATAAGAGACCCAATAAAATTCATGGGAATTAAGCCTCATGAAAAAATGTAAACTAATTAATTAATTAGTGAATTAGCCCAAGTGTTATGGACAATGTTGGACAAGTGTGGAAATTAAACAAGTCCAATGATATGTTTAAAATGTATTTTGTATGAAAGAATTAATTAGCTAAATTTTAAAATAAAAGAAATCCAATGAGAATTTATTTTAGTAGCCCAAATAATTGGACATGTGCTGGATGGATGATATATATATATATATATATATATATATATATATATATATATATATATATATATATGACATGTGTTAGTAAAATAGTCATGGTTAATATTTGACATTGTAGAGAATTATGAATGCAAATGAGTATATGTATAATTAGATGTGTTGGGGGAATGATGTATATGTACAAGTTTATTGATGTATAATTGCTAGTATAAAAAGAAAAAAAAATAATAAAAATAAAGAAAAGAATTGTAGGGCCAAATTGTAGAAAATTTTGTGAAATGACTACCTTACCCTAAAGGAGATAGTTAATGATCAATGCGCCACAATGATGGTTACATGACCGATGTTTCCTAAGGACGGTTAAATGACTATTTTATCCTTAAAGAAAATTAAAAATTACCAACATGTCCTTGAGACAATTACTAGAAAGTTTTCTAGTAACGATGAAATGACCAAATTGCCCTTAATAAAATTATTAAAGACCTTGTATCATAGAAGGAAATTTTTAGGAAGTTTTCTAAAAAAATGGCCAAATGACTAAAATGCCCTTTGTGAAAATTATTAATGACAAAAAAATCCTTGAGAAAATTTTTAGGAAATTTCCTAAGTGAAGGTAGAAATGACCCTTTTGTCCTTGGAGAAAATTTCATATGACCAATATGTCCTTAGTAGGAAATTTTCTTGGAATGTCTAAATGACTATTTTGCCTTTTTCTAGTGATGGCTAATGACTATTTTGCCATTGGTCTTGGTCCTCTATAAATAGAGAAACTTATAAGAATTTTAAGAGTTTTGGCAATGTTGGTTTATTTTGCTTAATGAAATTAAGAGTTTGAGAGCAATTGTGAAAGAAAGTAAGAGAAGGAAAGGAGAAGTCATGTTTAGGTGGAGCTAGTAAGGAAGATATGGAGATCTAGCATTTTCCTAGCAAGCCACTAGAAGAGAAGAACCTTTATCAAGCTATACAAAGGTTGTGCAATGGACGCCGAAGTTAACGTAGTGGTAAAACGTCAGTACAGACAAGTTTTTCAGAACTTGTTACTACGTGTTATGTGCAAAATTTTATGTGATATTTGCAATTCGTGTGAACTTGTTTTAATGTGTACTTCGTGCGACAATGTGATAATTGTTGATATTCATTGATAACTTAAGTAACTCGTTTTACGTGAATTTTATGAATTAAAGTTATGAAGCATGTATAAATGCAAAACATGATAAATATGAAGCATGTATAAATGCATAGCATGATAAGTATGAAGTATAAATAAATGAAAAGAATGAAAAACATGAAGCATGTATAAAATGCGAAGCATGAAAAAGGTGAAGTATGTTGGAAGAATATATTATATGTTATGTTGATAGCTGTTAAACTTGCTAAACAATGTAGTTGTTCACTTTTGCTTAAAATGAACTTGTTGAAAATTTTGAAGGTTTTGATAAAGACAATTAATAAATGAATGAATAAAAAATAGAAGTACTCGCAGTTTAAGCTTTTGGGTGGTGAACCTCGGTGGTTAGAAATGATCTTATATGTTGGTGAAACCCTTTCGAGGTAGTTATATCTTGCAATGCTACGAAACTTATGTTTATAGCCTCTAGCTATGCTAGATGAGTGTTAATATGATAAGTTATATAGGATTAGTCGAAGAAGAATGTAATGGAGAAAAGTTAGCTTTAAATCGTGAGTTTAGGTATAATCATAATCAATGTAACAGATTGAATTACAATGTACTGAGCTTAAGATGTATAGAATATGTCATAATAATTTGGGAATGTAATAAGAGATTGTAAAGGTTGCGAATTATGGAATGAAGAAATTTTTGTATTAGTTGGTATCAAAACAAGGTTGTATGAAGATAGAAGTTGTATCATAATGCACTAAGTCCGCTGTAGTAAGTACTTGGATTTGGGGGCATTACACCTGTAAAGATATTTACAAGTCAGGTACAGATGTCGAGCTACTGTTCCTCTTTGTATGGAATCTCATATACATCTTTTTCATTAAGAGTTTTAATAAATGCTTAGGTTTATTTCTCTAGATTTTTTTACTGATCAACGACATTAAGATAATTTCACAATTTAGAGTCCAATGAAAGGTTTTTTGCCAATGATATGACTTAAGGTTAGGGTTTATGAAATTTAAATAGGGCTTTGAGAATTGAAGTTTACTAACGTTAAATCAACATGAAATTTGTGGTGGATCTATGAGATAAACATAAACTGCATATAGGGACAACCTTTAAAGATGAAGAAGATCAATTGTTTTTGGGTTGGGTTTAACTCTGTTTTAAGATTGGTTTGATTTCTTTATGTATTTTAAGTTACACAAATTTTCTAAAATTGAATGGATGTAAATTCAATTTTTGATGTTTGCTGAATTGGGTTCTCACTGATTTGTGTTGGGACTGCCTAATTTTTGGATGCCTTAAACTTAACCCTGGACTCCCCCAAATAAACACATTTTTCCTCTGTAGAACCCATTTCCATTTCTGACCCACAAACCCGACAACAATCTTGGTTAATTGACCCCAATTACCCATAGCACAAAACCAAGTTTCACTGGTCCAAAATCGCCCCAGCAATGGTTGTAATAAACTATAATCAATGATTTTGAGCACTCATTTGTGGTGAAACCGCCCAAATTTGGTTCGTCCTCTTGGATTGTTCGTCAAGCTATTGTTTTGTTGATTCTATATTTAAGCCTTGGCGTGGGTATATATTGGTTATATAAATATCATTTTAGGGCAATTGAAACGCACCCGATTGTTGATGAAAGAGGAATTTCAATATTTAGCAACAAAAAAAATATTCCAAACTTTCAACCCAGTAAACAAATTGAGGTGATTGAGGCACAAAATAAAGTTATAGATGATGTGGAAAGACTATTTTACCACAAAAGGATTTTTGTTTTTAATGAAAACCGGAAGTTCCGATAAAAAATAACCGGCTAAAAGCCTAAATAGTGCATTTTAAAACTAAAATTACAAGTTTAGGGTGCAAAAGTGAACTTTTTAAAGTATGAAGTGTGATAAGTGTCTGACATGTAAAGTCTGGAGTACAAATAGTACTTTAGTCAATAAAAATTTACACACACGTGTGTGCCAACGTGTGTGTTAGTTAAGAATTTAAGATATAATTATCCTTGATATCTTTATTTGACCTTTTTAATACATATTAAAATTTGTCTTAAACAAATTAAGACTTAACTTTTTAAAATTTTCTGGTTAAAAGATCAACAAGACACCTACTATAAAGAGATGTTCTAAAATTTATACTACAAATTTTGTTCATATGAATGCTAGTAATTGTTAGAAATTTAAAATTTTCTGGGCCAGTATGTTGTTCAAATGTTCATCCCAAACTATTTTTCTTTTTATTTATTTATATATATTGTTCTCTCTTTTTCAATTGAATTCCAGTTGATAGAAAATAGCAACTATATATGAGCCAATAACTTTCTAGCAGGCCCATATTGTAGACTCATGGGTCCAGGCCAGTTTCTGTTATTGAGGCGCACATCGAAATTCACGCTCCAATGTTTGAACAAAATTTGATTTGGTTTATAAATATTTGATTGGACTGTTTGAACGGTCCAAAATTTCAAAAAAAAAAACTTCAAAACTCAGCGGGTTTAACACTTCGCTACTTCTTCCATCAACTCAAAAAATATTCTCTCTCTCTCTCTTCTTTTGAATTTTGAAAAGACCTGCAGATCGACGCGTGTTTCTCTCTCTTCACTACACAACATTTTTTTCTCTCTAAAATCCACCAACACCCACACAAACAATATATATATATATATGGTTTGGAATTGAACAGTGTTTGAAACTCGAGCTTGGAAATTTTTGCCCTCTGTAAGTAAGCTATTTTGTCTCGATTCATTTCCACACAAACATCTGTATCAGCTTGTGCGTTTCGTTCAATTGTATTTTTTGTCAATTTATGTGGTTCAAATGTTTGATTGATTGGATTTTGAATTGTTTTATACTCCTATAGACTTTTCATCTCTCCTATTGAATGTTCGCACTTAACACCGAAAATCTGGTGTTGGAGATTTAATCTGTGTGCTAACTTGGGTTCTGCTTAATTTTAAGTCAATTTGTCATCTGGGCTTGTCTTATATCTGAATTATATTTATCCATTCCATATTATTGCCTCTATGTATTATACAAGACTTTCACTTTTAGCTTCACAGTGATTTCGTAGGAAATACCCAGTTTTTGTTTTTGTATATTTGTTTATAAGCAGTTGTGCCCCAAATGTTTGGTTAAATTCTGATTCAGCTCTATATGCTTGTCTATGATAGCGGCGTAACCTTTGATTGTATCCATATGCCTAAAATGTTTCTATATTATGCCCAAAGATAGTATGATATATACTATGATACATACATTGCTTGAAAGGTAATTGCTAATAACCATGTCATCAAACACTTCTCATTATTCAGGTTTGTCAATTTGTTCATCCAGTCAAATTAAAAGACCTTATTAAGCTAAATTGGTGAACACATTATCTAGTAAAACTGAATTTAGTGACGTGCAACTGCTTATTGTAAGGGAAGTAAAATGAACATCTGACTGCAAGTAACCGTTAGTGCCTGGAGACTGAACAACATGGCCTAAAGCCTAAAGTGGGGTAGATGGATCTCTTTCTTGATAATTTATTAAGGTGAAGAACCTTTGTGATCATCTGGAGGCTTTTGGAACGAAAAACTATGATGCCAATAATCTTAGTGAGATCATAAGGAGCAAGAAATGAAAATTGAACAACATGGTTATGACTAAGCATTAAGATATTGGTAGATAATCAGAAACATTTATGAGCAAATAAACTCATTTCCTTGTGATTAAAGGAATGGTATTTAATCGGATGCATTCTGTTAATTTGTTCATGAATTTTATGTCTTTTGATATTCTCTTCAAACTGGCTGTTAACTTTTGATTTTTGTCCACAGAAAATGGATGACCTGCCTGATGCCATTGTCCAATACATTTTGTCACATATGAGTAATGCAAGTGATGTGGCATATTGTAATTGTGTCTCTAAGAGATGGAAGGACTCAATGCCATATCTTAGGAGCCTGTACTTCCCTCGGAATCTTTTCGATAACCTCACAGGCGGGAACACTCCGGACTGCAGTATAATGCAGATGGTCTCGTCAATTTGCCGACTTGAAGAACTTGTTGTTTATTGCCCTTTCTCCAGTGAGGGCCTTGCCTCGTGGCTATCGCTCCAAGGGTCATCCTTGAGGAATCTTGAGCTTCGAATGGACAATCTTGTTGACCAACAAGCCTGTATGGACTCCCCCTCAAAGTTGGAATGCATAAGAGCTGCATGGAATTTGGAATCGCTGAGGCTCTGGGGTGTTTTAATGATTCATTCCCCAAAATGGGATACTTTTCTTAAGCTTAGGAATCTTGAAATTGTTGGTGCAAGATTAGAGGACCCTGCATTATCTGATGCACTTCGGGCATGTCCTAACCTAACCAACCTATCACTACTTGGCTGTGAGGGACTGAGGTCTGTTTCAATCGAGTTGCCTCAACTGGAGCAGTGTAAACTGGACTTTTATGGTGTTGGTAACTGTTCGCTATCTGTCACGTCTCCCAAGCTCGAATCCCTTGAGTTACAAGGTTGTAGCTGGATTAGGGTTCATGAGACTAAATGTTTAAGGACTCTTTCTATTGCCAACAATTCTGGTAAGTTAGTCACTAGCATTACATTTTGGATAATATTTTAATCATTTATCTGCTTTATTTTTGAGTATCTGAATCTTACTTTAGTTATATATTTCCCTATGTTGCCTTCAGGGCGAGTTTACATGGTGGATTTTGGAAAGCTTACAGCCCTCAAGTCCTTGTCCATAAGAGGGGTGCAATGGTGCTGGGATGCAATAAGCAAAATCCTTCAACTGGCAAGTGAGGTGAAACATCTTTACATGAAGGTGGAGTTCACTGGTGATTTTGAGGCTCTTCTACCCTTTCCGGAGATTGACTTTGTTGAATTCTTCAATAGCCATCCAAAGCTGCAAAAATTTGACATTCATGGTGCATTGTTTGCTGCTCTTTGCCAGAAGAACAGCCTGAAAAATGTGAGTCTATGTGGTGCTTTTTTTCTTTGCAGATGACGATTTTCAGATTTTGCGTGTCAAATAAAACAAAAATTTGTGCAAATTTTCAGGTTGATTCAAGCTTTGTGATTCCTTGCCTAGAGGAGGCGGTGATCACGGTGAGGTCACCGTTAAATGCTGAACAGAAAATGAACACTCTCGAGTCATTGGTCAAGTATGGAAAGAATCTAAAGAAGATGACAATAAAAATTCTTCAGATGAAGAGCACCCACAGCAGTGCAGATGACTTTTTTGAGGAGATCTGCAGGTTCAGATACATGAACCGCAGTATTATTTCAATAGAATAACGCTAAGGGAACATTTTTTTTACCCAATTCTGTCTCACTTCCCATTGGAAGCCAATCCCTTTATTCTCTAATTGTATGTTTAACTTTTTAACTTCTTGGCTAGATTCCATTTTTCTCATTATCATCACCATGCTTCTAAGTGAAATGGGCCAAAATGCGGATTTGCTAGCTTCTGGTTTCAAAATGTATTCATGCCAACTGTTATGATCTTAAGATTAACTGTTTGAAACAAGTAATTTCTTCCAAGGGAAGTGTATTGTAGTTTACTATTTTCTTACTGTTTGAGGCCTTTGGGATTACAAGGCATTGCTCCTCTCCTCTCCGCCCCCCTCCTCCCCCAACCACAATTTTTTTTTAAAAAAATAAAGATTTTCCCTTTATTTGGCTGTCTGCATCCAGAGTTGCTGAACATAAAGTTGGCTTTTCTTTTTCTGTTGATAATGCATAGAATGAATTTGTGATTGATCTGAAAGCTTCCACACACCAAGCTAATTAATTGAAATATAAAACCTGGTTTTGCACCAATTTTGGATTTTTGTTTAGCACTTGTTGAGTCATTGGGTACACACACATTACATATATATATATATACACACATATACATATAAAAATGCTCGTGGAGATGTAGAATTTTAACAGAATTTATGATTTGAACTTGGTTATTCTTTTCAATGTTGAAAAAATCGGACCGGACCGGCGGTCGGACCGCTGTTCAACCGGAACCTGTCGACTTTCCGGTCCGGTCCGGTCAAAAAACAGAAAATCAACGACCCGGTTAAAAACCATTGACCACCGGTTCAACCGGCAGTTGAACTGGTTTTCAAGTTTTTTTTTTTTTTTTACAAAAATATTTTTAATAATATTATAACATTATTTTACTATATTTTAGCTTATAAAAAATTAGATATTTCCCCATTTCAAGTTTAAATTTGGAAAATTTAGTTTACTAGGATAACTAACTAAACTAAACAAAACAATTATATTCTTTGAAACATCTAATGTCATGAGAAATTACGAAGCCACCATTCATAAAGACTTGCGTACTTTCTCTAATAAGGGGCGGAGCCAAGATTATATTTCAAAGGGTGTCAAAATTATTTATATACATACATAGTAGTTCAAGCAGAGGGTGAAGTCAAAAATATATTTTAATGGACTTAAAATTGTTATTAAGTTATAAATAATTCGGTGGGGGTTCGGGGGCGGAACCCCCGAGCCAATTTTTTTTAATACTTTTGTACTCTCAAGTCACACACACATATATAATATATACTATATTACAATGACAATATAATTACTAATAATATATGGTATATATACACTATATTGGCTCATAATAAAATTTTCTAATCACAACTGCTCATAAATAATTAATTCATTAATTATTTTGAAAAATAATATAAATTAGATTATTATTTAGTTTTAAAATATTACAGAAAAATATACATATATTTAGGGTATATGAGTCATGTGATTAAACTTTGATTAAGAAAATTATAAATTTTTAATTTGACCCTGTAAAATAAAAAATTTATAAATTTTGAGTGGGGTCAATTTATATATAATATTTAAAAATTTATCCTACATTATAAAACAATTTTTTTTTTTAGCAGGGTTAATTGACCCCACTTTAGTCCACCTAACTTCGCCACTGAGTTCAAATAAAGTCTTAAGTCTAAAATCTTTTTTACTTAAGTAAAGTTTAAAGTTTTTTTTTATTTTTTTATTTTTATAAGAGATATCAAAATTTAAATATTATATATATATATATATATAAGAGGATGTTCAAAAGTCAGGGGGTGCCATGGCACCCCCAGTTAATATGTAGCTCCGCCCCTGCCTCTAATCAAACTCGATCATAAAGGATTTTGCCCTTGTTCTAAAGAACATTACAACATAAAAATACTAATTTTGATCTTTCAAACAGAACACAAGTTAACAGTTTAGACAACTCATTATTTAGATTCAGATGGTCCCTCATGGCTCAATTTAATCACATATGTTCTCTATAAAACTAATGCCATTTATTATAATTTTTATAATATGAGCTGCACAGTGAGCTTGCAGAACTTGTCCTGTGCTCTTCATCGATTAAATGGCCGACATTTGACTTGATATATGGACTCGTTTATCAAACAAGCTGAGCCAATATAAGGGTGAGTTCGAAAAATGTTCAATTCCCATGGAACCCAGAATTCTAGTGTTAAAAGCAGAAAAAGAAAACGCTGAAAAGGAAAGAAAAGCCGAGTGCGAATAATGGGCACAATAATTTGTACTAGTACTTCTTATCAAAATATTAAGATTAAATATTTCTGGCCATCTCAACCAGTCAAAACTGAACATAGAAGCTGGATGCTCCATGAAAGGATCCAAAATTTTCCTTTTGCATAGTTAAGAAAGAACGGATATAGAATATGATCAGCTGTCAAACTTGATAAACTCAGTCAGTCTAGATTAGTTTCTTCTTTTGGAAAAATCGTGTCAAGTGCATTATCTGCATAACCGAAACTGCAATGCAGACACCCAAGGACATGATACTATACCATGCCACTCTAGAGTTTGTAATTTCGCTCACTATCCACATATCAGCTTCTCTGCAGGTCATCAAAAAATAATTTTGCAAGAAAGAGAGTAAGAACAGGAGAGATTTCAATAACCATAGATGCATTTTAATCACAATAATACCTGCTCTTCAGATAAAGTAGATTTTCATGGACGGCCTCCACTGCTCCTTCAAGCTTTCTCAGCTCAAGTTCAACACCCTATCATCAAGGCATGGAAAAGGATATATTAGACTTCTGAAAATCATTTCTGGGAAACTAAATAAATCTTGCCGACTCTGAAATCTAGTTATCCTATTTCTACCAAGTAATTCATCTTTTCACTTGCATGATAAAATTGGCCATTAAACATGATCACATGAGAGACAACCCAAAACAACATATCTATAACATGCAAAAAAAATTATAAATACTTGCATATATAAACTATAAATATAAAAAAAAACATAATTCCACTATTTTGAAATATGGGTCAGGAACAACGCCTGGACAGCTGACCTTGTATTTTTACTACTTTTCAATTACAAAGATTGGGTATTCACAATATTCTAATACACTAACTTACTGCATAAATTAAGGTTTTCTATTCAAGTCAGGAAAAGTTGAGTGGCATTGATTACAGCCTCCCTCGCTCTCCCTATTCTACTTCCTAATCTGGTGTCTAACAAGAAAAAAGATTCATAGAGCAGTTCTCTAGCCTGTCTTTTTCCACTGACGTTCATCCTAAAGCTAGATGAGGATCCTTCTTCCACATGATGTGTAAGTTTGGCATTTGATAGATGCATGTAAAGCAGCATGAAAATTAGCAGGAAGTCAGTGGGGAAAGAAAAATTGCAGCTCTATCCTATCATGAGGTTGCAAAATTTAAAATTTTGACGAGAAGCTCCTGAACTTGAATGACTAATACACACACACACACACACACACACACACACATGTCACATATATAGGAGAATGATACATGACCGCAGTTAGCTGGTAGCCAATATCTGATATATTATAAGTTTGACAGTATTTTATACAAGCCGTCTGGCATACAATATGTTGGAAGAATGAATGAAAATCGTTGTTCGACAAATAATATGTCGGACGTTGGCCACCAACTACTTGTGGTTATGGATCAAGCCCCATTTATCAATATATATAAATATGTGTGTGTGCGCGTGCACGTGCGCGCGCGCTCACCTCAATTTTCTCTTTTCTAGCGACTGACTCCCAATCCTTTGCTGCAATTCCAGTTTTCCAGTCCAAGTTAATACTTACAGCTCCACTTCCATGGTGATCGACCCAAAAACATGCCAGGTACTGACCAGCCTCATTTGTAGTAAATGCAAATTGACTGTGTGTCACATTCTCCTTGTTGTGAAGGGTGTTCCCATAAGGAGATGTCACCTACAAAAAGGAAACAAATGGTATTTACCTTTTACTTAAAGGAAAGCACAAAAAAAAAAACGAATGTGAGAAATGAATGAAACTGAAAAGCAGCATGATAAAGATGACAACCTAGGAATCATACCCCAAATATTAGGAAACAACCATGAATAATAGATGTACTGGATCCAATGAATCACATCCTAGTTCTCTTTGGAATCAATATAAAATCAAAAAGTAAAGTACCAAATTAATAGACATTATTTCAGATTTCCTAATCCATTAGCCTTGAGAAGAAAGAGACAGCATTATTAGTGACTCCTAGACCTTTGAGGCTAAGCTAGATTTCTTAAAAATAGTCAATATAGTTTAGCCCTGTGAACGTCCTTAAAGATGCAAAGCTAGTGATATTCCAAGATAATTAAAAGAGAGCCATTGTTCTACAACACAACATTCCACCGAGAAGAATGAGGAAGATTCCCTTATTGATGCGTGTCCCAGATGTTTTCTAAATTTGGTGCTCGTGAAAGTCTAGTGCCAACAAATTTAGAAGTAAAGAAGAAAAGGAGTAAGAAGATACGAAGTAAGAAGCAAGGCACTTAAAGAAACCAGGTTCACTGAAGAATAAAGAACCCTCTATTTCTTTTACTATGTAATGTTTCCTGTTACTATACCTAAGACAAATAATTGCAGGATTTATTTTTATTATTTGATTATAAGAAAAGAAATTTTAACCGATGAAGAAGAGAGATAAATGAAAACAGGACAAGGAATCGTATACATAAATAAAGAAAGGGAAAAATATGAAAAAACAATGAAAACAAACAATTCTGAGGCTGTTCTAAAATGCAGCGGTAACAATGAATCACAAAATAAAGAAATAATTCGAGGACCAAAAAGTGATAAGTACAAAAGCGGAAGTAAATTAAACAAGAGAGAGAAGGAAAGAGAGATATGCTAGGGAATGTGACCGAAGTTTCAGCATTTTAGGTCCATGGAATCACCAAATCAGGGAAGTCCAGGAGATTGACCAGTAAATAGTTGCATTACAAATTTCCCAATGCCCAAGTCCGTAATAAACTATTGCTAGAGTTGGAGAAGAGATTAGTGACTCCTTAGCGTCTTGCTCTTACTTTGATCCACTAGAAGCCCACAGATTGCTATTTGTCAACTACCTATGTGCTATTCAGAATATATTTCACTCAGAAATACTTCACTAGAGAAAATCAATGCCTTTTTATATAATAAGGTGTAAATTCCTTTCCAAAAGAGAATGAGCAGGAAAACTTATGTGCGAGTAGAAGCCCAAAAAAAAACTCTTGAAGAGTGATCTTAACAAATTAACAACATAGATGACAAAATGTGATTCCAAGTTTACGGTTAGCGAAATAAGATGCCACAAACATTTTGATTTTTCTTAATCACAAACTTTCACTCTCCTACCAAAATCTTAATTTTTTGTCTTTCCTTTTTGGTTAGTTTCAGAATAAGTCCTTTAAAAGTTAAGCCATCCACAATCCACATGTTTCACATTTACCATCTAAATTACTCATGCATACAAAAATAAAAAAAATAAAAAAAAGAGCTACTTCAATCTAGTGGATGAAAAAATAGAATTGCATTAAGTATGACTTTCAGACAAAAAACATTTTCCCTACAATAACTTGTAAGAAATTAAAATAAAATAAAGGCTTTGTACCAAAAACTACTTAATTGTATGTCTTCATTCAGGGTAAAATTAAATCTTTTAATGAACTAAATTCATTCCTAATTCCTAATAATCAAATCCCAAATCATCACCTAGATAAGAACAATCGCAAATCACTATCCAAATTCAACCATTTCAACATATCACGTCCAACAACTGGAAGACAAACACACATCTAGATACACAAAAACAGAGAGAAAATTTAAATAACCATCCCATTAAAATTCTAATGTAACAACAGTACGTGTTATGAGGGTTTACCTTGGCGGAGATGGTGGGGGTGGGATGAACATGATCATCTGAAATGACGACGTAGTCGGCCAAAACGACGACGTTGTTATGGATTTCCTCCGACACGCACTTCGTCCCGAGTCCGGTAAGCTCAACCAAATGGCGTGACCCTTGTGTACTGTAAGCAGCATCAACAACAGCGGCAACAATAAACCCCTCCGCACGTTAGCACTCTCCCCCATCCTCTCTCTATGGAAATGTATACTGATTGAATCTTGCTGCCCGGTCCTACGATCGAAGAAAAACAAACTTGGCAATTGGGATACCTCCCTCTGAAAGTACAAATCTATTATTTGGCTTATTTTTCTAACTTTTCTTGGGTTACGTTACATTTGGACTATTTTATGCAACATGAAAAAATAATAATTTTTTAAATAAATAATTATATTAATTATTTTTTTTTATTTTAAAAAATATTTATGATAAGTTATATAATTTCATAATAAATATGAGATTAATAGTTTAATATTAAAAAAAATCATTAAATAATTAAATAATATTAAATTAAAATAAATAATTTAATCTTAATTATATTTTTTATAAATAAAAGAAAGGATATATATTAATGTATTTTAATGGGCAGGTAATAAATTCATAAAGTGGGCTATGATGGGCCAGGTAATAAATTCATAAAGTGGAGTATAATGGGCCAGGTAAGTCATGGTTCAGGGTTTAGTAAATAAATAGTCCATGTTATAATTTATTTTGATATGGCATTATCAGTTACTTTATCAGGTTATTTCTTGTAGATATATTAATATATTTTTATCTTTTTGTCCATCCTATTCAGCAGCTTAAAGCATATTTTTGAAAATAAGCTATTTTATTAGTGTTTGTTACATTTTTTGAAAATAAGTTACAAATTTTATTTCTTAATGTGGTCTTTACTATTTATATATTTATTGGACTGACATATTGTATTAATTTAATTACTTTATTTATAGGTTTGGTAATTATGTGACCCATAAATAATATTACTAATAGTATTTGGCATAATGGGCCCTAGGGTTTCATAATCTTGATGGACAATTTTGACCCTTAGCTATTTTATAAATAAAACAGTTAAGGTTTGGTCTCAGTTGTCGTTTCAAGAATTTTATACATACTCATACATCCATCTTAAGATTGGGAAAGACAATTGAAAATTTTCACTCTTACGCGCAATGAAAACGTAATATATACAATATGTTTTCTCTCAATTCATGTAAGTACATAATATTATGATTAATTCAATTTATGTTTACTCTATGAAATAGTATGATCCCTCAATAATTATTTATCATTTGGTATCATGAGCATGGTTACGCTATTGCATAGAATAACTTAATTACGTTGTTATGCTAGAAATTTTATTTCCGCTTGTTTATTGCGATTATGATTTTGCGTGCCGCATCAAGTATTTTGCCAATGAATTCTGATTCATGTATTCAAGATATTACTTTAATATGTTCCTACAGCAGGTCATGTATTCCATTTGCAATTAATATGAATGTTATGCTTCATGTATTCTGATCATAAAATATTCTAATCATACGGACTCATGAATTTAATATTAATTTTACTTGTTTCATCAGTTCTTGACCAAAAACTAAGCTTGCTCACTTGATATATTCATGAAACTATAAGCATGCTCAATATTATAACCTTTTAATTCATGATGACATACTAAACATGCATATCACTTCTTTTATACATCCACTGTACGTGTAATATATTTTTTTGATGGTATATATTATTTCACTATCAGTAATATGCATGTATTGATTTTTATTAATTTGTAGTCATTATGTGTATATGGTATTATTATGCCCTCCTGTATTAAGTTAAAATTAATTTGATTATTATATATAATCAATTCATGTTCATAACTTTATATCTCAATTTAGATTTTAGAACATGATATATTATCAGGCTTTTAAGTTGTTACATGTAAATTATAAATAATGTTAATTTTTAAACTTGATTAATATGATGTTTAAAGACATTTGAGTTTGATCATAATAATTTATGCGTATACGTGACTCGTTTATTGTTAAAATTAATAATCAACCCAACGGAGGGTTATTAATTGAAACAATTAAAGATTAAGAAAAGTCACATAATGTTACATTTAATATATGAAGATTTTAATTTTACCCAACAAAAAAATTAGAATTAGAATTTATTAAATGAAATTTTATTGCACAAGTAATATGTTTATTTTGTTTCTGCCCAACGATGATGCGTGAATAAATGTGTTGTGCATTATTTTATGGGGATGTCATTAACATATTATTAATTGGACCAACGAAAGATTGATAATTATGCATCAGCATCTCATTAAAATCTATTTTGGGTGTCGTAAATAGATTTTATATAACTAATTGCTTACCCTATAGTTGGTTTTTTTATTATGATTAATTATTAATTATCGTTGTATATTGTGGATTTCTTTTAGTTTTTTGTAAGCATACTTATGAGCTTGATCTTGTTTCAGCATTGACTCTTACTACTATTTCTAGATATCTCTCTGGAATTGAAGCCTTTAATAAGACTAATTTTACTATTTGGAAAGAGCAAGTGAAAATTGTTCTCGGTGTTATGGATTTGGACTATGCATTACGAGTGGATCCTCCTGCCCCATTTACAGCTATAAAGCTCAAATGAGCAAAAAACTATTTATGAAAAGTGGGAGTGATCCAACGTCTCTTATGATTATGAAAAATTCTATCACGACAACCATTCGAGAAGTCATTCCTGACTCTGAGAATGCCAAAGAGTACTTAGCATCAGTCGAGGAATGGATCTTCTAAAACTAATGCAAGTACCTTTATTTTGAAAATGCTCACCAGCAAGTATGATGGGGTTAGTGGAGTGCGAGAGCACATTATGATGATAAATGATACTGCCTTTAAATTAAAGGGTATGGACATGGAGATTTCTGAGGGTTTTCTCGTTCATTTCATTATGACTTCTCTTCCTGCACAGTTTGATCCATTTAAGATCAATTATAACACGTAGAAAGAAAAGTGGAAGATGAGCGAGTTGATCACCATGTGCGTACAAGAGGAAGAAAGACTTAAGATTGAAAAACCCAATGTTCCTCATCTGACTACCACTGGATTCCATAAGAAAAAGACTCATAAAAATGGCAAATATTTTAAAAATAAAGATAAGTCAATTTCTACCAAAACAAATAAGACAAATTATTTAGATAACAAATCTAAAACAGGTCCTAAATGTCACTTTTGTAATAAGCAAGGACATATTCAGAAAGACTGCCCTAAGTTCAGAGAATGACTTGAAATGGAATCTACAACCTTAAGTCCTGAAATAAGATTCCTCAACAATATGGTTCCAACTAATTCTTAGGACATTGATATGAGCCAAATTTGTCACCCTTAACAACAGGGGCACCTGTAGAAGAGCAATTTTGTATGTTGTATTTGTTAAGAACTTTGTTAATATAAGCTATTTGGGACAATCCTAATATCCTGCGAGACTTACCTCGATGAATTTTAATACCTATGACATAAGAGGCTTCACCGAGATTCTTCATATCAAAATTTTCAAAAAGAAAACGTTTTATCTCATACAACATGTCTGAGTTATTAGTTGCAAATAGTATATCATCAACATACAAAACAAGAATAACATACAAATCACAAAAAAACATTATGCCAAATAGATTACTCCAAACTTATTAAATTAGTTGGTTAAATTTATCCGGCGAATAATCTCTTATTGAAATAATAATAAGTTTAGACGAGATTGAAGATTTTGACATGTAAATTTTGTTGATTATCATCTAAAAAATGAAGAGATAAGTCTTAATTTGTATTACCTATATAAGGATTTTTTATTATTTTTGTAAGACATCTTTGAATGATATAAAAAATGAATAAATTTATAAATGCATTCATTTTACTCAATTCTTTCCGATACGTAAGTTCAAAAATCATTTTGCCAAATAAATAGATTTTTCCTCTTCTACTACTTTTACTCGAATTTTATTTGACCAAAACGATTATCAGATTTACGTATAAGAAAAAAGTGAATAGAATGAATGTATCTATAGATTTAGGGGTTGTTTGTTTAAAACTTAATGGAACTGAATAGATGAATCAGTCTGTTATTCAGTGTGTTTATTTTGGTTTAAATGACTGAATCGGTCAGATTTTTTGGTTGAATGACTAAGTCTAATTTTTTTGACTGAATAGTTAAGTTGCGACAGAATGAACTGATTTTTTTTTTAAATTTTAAAATATTAATTATTATATTAAATAAATTTACAACAATTTTGAATTTTTTTAGAGGGGTAAAATAATAATAATATATTATTCAGATGTTTCAGATATGTCATTTATCAAATAATTTTTTTCATTCAGTATTCAAAAATCTACTTCATTCAGCTTATTCAGATTAGAACTATTTTACTCACTTAAATTTTATTTGACCAAAATAATTATTAGACTTACGTATAAAAAAAAATGAATAAAATAAATATATCAATAGATTTATTCGTAAAGATTATCTCGTGTTATCTTTAGGATTTGCTGTATTCCCTCGTCCGAAACAAAAAGGTTTCTTCATTTTATATTCTCCTTGTTTTTTTTTTCTTCCATCACAAGTTCTCCGCCTTATAGGTTTGTTACATGCATTTCTGTAAAATAGTGTTTGCGGATTTCTCTATTAACGAAAATTTAAAATTTAATGAATGCTTGAATTTTACTTATTAAATAAAAATTTAGTTTAAAATTACTTCTAACTAGGATGAGTATTCGGTTAAAATCAAATAATGAATTTATTACAATTTTATTATCCAAATAAAAATTTAAAATTAGTACTAACCGAATAATCAAAAATCGAATTATACTATTCAGTTATTTAATATATAACCGAAATATGAACTTATAGTTTTTATCAATTAAAAAAATTCATTTCAAATTTCACGCTAGAATTTTCAAATAATATTTAGTCACCACAATCCACAACCATAATAATTCATAAACTAATTTAATAATATCAAATTAATAATATATAAGTACATTACCATAAGACAAAGTTAAATTTTTAAAAAAAAATATCTAATTCAATTATTTGGATATCCGAGGAGCATAATTTTAATAACCGAAATCGAATCTAAATATCAAATAATTAAATAATTTTAACTGAATTTATTTTAAATAAAATAAACAAATAACCAAAATAATTCAATTAAAGAATTTCAATTCGAGTTACCGGTTTTTTTCCCAACCCTGCTTCTGACGGTCAATTGAAGGAGTGACTTATTTAAAGCCTATTTTAGTTTCGACTGTGCTTTCAACTAACTCTCATTCCCTCTCATTCGATAAACCAAAAGGACACTTGAAAAAAGGATCCCGACAAGCCGTTGGTGCCTTGGCCCATCCCCACCGGTCCACCACCATCATATAGATTTGGATGAGATTATGTGAAAAGAGAGAAAGACCAAAGAATAAAAAATAAATATGTATTCTACTTTATTATAAGAATTCCAACATTAAAATTTTCTTATTTATTTTAACCCTAATTCCATCTCGAATAGAGACCACTTTACAATTTCAAGTATTTTATGAAGCAAAAAGTTTATTAAATTTTTATTTAGCTTTTTTATTTTGTTAGATATATAGTTTTGGGAGCAGTTAGATTGCACCACATTTTTTAGTATTTGCGTTCTCCCGAAAAATTAAAATGGAGCACATTTTATCTTTTATAACTACGCGGAAAAAATAAAATATAAAATACATCCCTCATTTACCTAATTTTCTCAATATTCTTCAAAATCGACATTGTTAGGATATAATTTATTGGACTTTAGAATTAGGTTGGGTCCAAGATTATTTACGAAATAAACTGGAGGGTGAGTTTTTTTACATATTATGATGGGTCCAATGTTTGGGTAGGTCCATTCAAGTGTTTGCTTTTGGGATGATTTGCTAGTTTAGGAGAGATACAGTCCATATCGGCTTAGGATTCTAAATTAGGTAATAATCCTAGATATTAAGGAGATGAAGATTGATCAGTCAACGATATATTTTTAATTGGATTCTAGTCAAGGGATTCCTTATCCTAATTGGTCACGAATGCTTGCTACAAGTTGATAAAAAAAAGTATAAATAAGGCTATAAACTTGAAAAACATGTTACACAATTATTACTCATCAAATATCAATTATTTTTTAGTAATAACAAGTTCTCAATTGTTATATTTTTTGACCTGTATTTATTCTCACTCGTCGCTTGATCTAGGGGTGGCTAACGACTGTTTCTCTAGCACAGGTTATTTGTTATATAGTAATTTTTTTGAGTGGATAAAATTACATGTCAACAAATATCATTACTACAAAACTAGCAACCTTTTGTTTAAAGAGTAAGTTTAAACAAATTTTAGAAGACCAAATATGACAATAGTCCACTGATATGGCCCTTTTTTATACACAAGTTTCTTTAAAAAAAAATTCTTAATTCCCTTTTGGTTCATTTGTAAGCCTCTAAGATTGAAATGGTAATATGTATTAGCCAAGTCACATCTCGATTTGTATCAATCGATTTAACTGATAACTAAATATTAAATACATAATTGACTACAAAATAAAAATTTAAACGATTTTAAGTTTTTATAACTATTTTGAATAATTTAATTTTTTTTAAATATAAAATCGACAAGTATGTACCCTACTGAAAATATCAACATCAACTAGCCAAGTCACATGTCAATGTCAATGTAAATTTTAAATTAGTCGATTTAACTTGTAATTAAATAAGATGACAATTGACTATAGAATAAATGTTTAAACGATTTTAATTTTTAATTTTTTTTATTATTTTAAATAATTTAATTAATTTTTAAATACAAAATCGATGAAATCGATAATTATGCAACTTACTGAAAATATCAACAGCCAAGTCACACGTGAATGTGAATTTTATTTTGATAATATTATATTTTTTTTGTATGAAAATATCAACAGCCAAGTAAAACATGCATGTGAAATTTATTTTGACCGTTGTGCAGAGTTTTTTATAATCTTTTCTCCCCTTCTCCCAAAATTACTTTTGATATATTCTTCCAGTAAAAATAACAACGCTAGAAGAATAGGAATCCAAACCCACAATTCCAAAATTCCCAAACCACAAAAATGGAATCCCTAATTGCCGAATTCACCTTTCTCTCCGATCAATCCCTCAACGACAAGAACTTCGATCCGTCCACCATTGAAGATCTGATGAAGCTTTTCGAGATCGAGTCCTACAAAGCCTGGGCGGCCGTGGAGCTCGAACACGAAACGCAAGTTGAGGACGCTAAATCTGCCATGGGAGATGCAGAGGAGTACCTCGATTCGGCGATGGAGAGCGCCATGGAGGAGTTCCGGCGGTTCGAAGAAGAAATGGAGCGCGAATCGAGAGAACAACTGAGGGGTTTGGTTCAGGTAGCTGAAAAAGCACGGCGAATGGGAAATAGTATGGAAAAGGCTGCTAGTTTTGCTTCGAAAAAGTATATTGAAGCTGCTTTGAACTCTGCTGGGGCTTCAATGAAATCAGCTGTGAAGGCAGTTACTTCTAATTCTAAAAAGGTTCATCCTTCTTAGATATATATATATATATATATATATAGATATGTGAAATATGGACTGTTTTGATCATTTCCTGGATCAGTTGTAATTTTGTTTTTGGAGACACAGAAAGAAAGTAGATCCATGAAATATGGTTCTGAAATTTCTTGATGAATCCGTGCAAATAAAATTAAATTTTATGGGAAATATAAATTAGTGTATTTATATTTGTGGGTGTTTTTTTTCACCTCAGCTTGATTGAAGATATTAGGAAGGTGATCAGACACAAAATTCAATTTTCGGATACGGTTTTGAAATGAAAAAGTTTACTATTCGATTATCCGAATTTTTTATTTATTTTAAAAATAGTTAAAAATAACAATAAAAATAGTAAAGAAGTAAAGAAATTCTGTTTCCTACAAACCTTGTAGCTGCTGAAGTTGTCCTCCATTGTAGTAGAAGTTGTAACTTTGAAAGCATCTTCTTCTACATGCCTATCATTGAAGATATTTTCTGCAATATTTTACTTTTTTGATGGTTTAGACAATCAATTCAAACACAGGTTTTGACTTTGAATGTACTTTGGTACACACTTTCACAACTTATTTTGGTGAATCTGTATGCCACAGGTCACATAACTCTCTACCAATTTGCTGAGATCCCAATTGTCTGTTCTCTGGACCTTTTTTATTGTGCGATCTGTTTTAAATCTTTGTTGATGAGAACTAACTAAAGAGCACCTGCATGCTCTGTTGGTCTGTTATGATTTGAAGAAAAAAGTCTTGAAAAATGAGTGGAAATTTAATTTCGGTTTTTAGATTATTCGGTTATTGCATAATTTAATTAATTATTTGGATATTAAAATTATAAAAATTTTAGTTTTTAGTTATACTAGTTGATAACCCGTGTAATGCACGAAATAGTTTAAATAATAGATTGAATAATTTGCCAAATATTCATGTCAAAAAAGGACCGGAAGTACACAATCCAATCCATGTACGAACGTTAACTCATATCCCACAATTTTAAATTAAGTAATGAGTTCAGTCAATATTAGAAAAAAATTTGAAAAGGAGATACATACTTTGAAATTGTACCATAACAACAATTTGAGTATTATTTACCAACTAATTCAATTTCAAAGTCCATGATAAAAATAAAAGTTTTAGTCCAACTGAAAAGTCCCAACATCTTCTATATACTAACTTACAAATTCACAACATTATAATAAAGAAAACACACTTGAGATTATCAAACAGCTCTCAAATGAGTCCTCTACAGCTCCGATAGCGGCGACAACCTACTTGATGAAAATTTTGGGGATATAGTTTCAACTGTAAACATGAAACTTTAAATTGAAATGCATCCGACATCTATCATATTCATTTTGATAACCTAGAGTCTAATACACGATCAAAGCCAAGAGGCTACAAACAATAATTGTTTACTTTAACCCAATATGTTACATATAAAAAATTATAGTTTACCTCTTAGCTATATTTGTTTGTAATCCTTTAATGAGAACTTACCTTGTTTTTTATACCAAATTTTTACTCCGAATTATAATCTGGTTATAGGATCATACCAAAAAAAAGAGGCATTATCCAATACCTATCTCCCCCAGGTATTATATAATCCTCTCGACATACTTCATGATACTATAATCTTAATTAATAGACCTTGCAACCAAATATAGAATCTTTGAAGAAATTATAGGCAATCCAGATTATAATTAAAAAAATTCCTTAGAAAACTTTGATGTTTTGCATTGGAAAAAATATTT
Organism: Hedera helix; assembly: GCA_947179155.2. Classification (NCBI taxonomy): domain Eukaryota; kingdom Viridiplantae; phylum Streptophyta; class Magnoliopsida; order Apiales; family Araliaceae; genus Hedera; species Hedera helix. The sequence goes on along the minus strand of OX359284.1, from coordinate 33,160,636 downwards.
TACAATAGTAAAATGTCTATCCCTCTCATTAAAGAAGTTATCTCCTCAAACTCAGAAATTCTCATACTGTATAAAAACAACCTTACTATAAGTTGTAACTTCCCTTATTCATGGCTTCCTTAGTCTTAATTCCAAGTGAGCTTTTAAATGCAACATTTGCTCTCAACATATTACCCGTAGCTACCAAGGGGCATAAACAGTACTCATCCTTGATGATAGGTGATTAAGTGCCTTTCCCATGTCTAAGTGGACCTGTCATTCACATCTAATCTCCCATAATTATGCATAATCTCAATTAGATAACTTTCCAAAATAAATATTCATAAATCATGGCTATTAATACCAATGCATGTCTTCAACTAATTCTGCAAACAAACTATTACCAATAAAATTCAAAAAATATATATATTTTTTATCTTTTATATTTTGGGCCAAATGAAAGGGAGAAGTTATTCATTCAATAAACTTTATGTTAGGGAGAGGGGAGTGGAAGGTCATGAATCCTTTATAAATTGAGGAAGATATTACTTGCCACAAACGCAGCAGCTGCAAGATTTTCTTGGTCTTTGGGTCAATGACATTGATCCTAGAACTTAGAAATGCAGAACGTGTCATCTTTTATCAAAATTTTAAGCTCAGCTAACATATTTTCTTGCCCACGAATTCTAATGATAAACAATAGCTTAGCCTCTACGTTAACATAAAAGCCACCCTTTAATCTTGCCTCACGCTTCAGGCATATCAACTCCGATCCTTTTGCTAGAAAAGGCAACACACAACTCATTGAAATAATCAGAGATTCATACTCAGCATTCTGAACAATACTAATGAAATCTCTTATACCTGCTCCTCGTATTCTTTCGTATATAACTTAGCTTGGTTGAAGATCAGCTCCCTATTCTCCACGTTCTTCTTCTTTGTAACTTCAAGCTCTTGCTTCTTTGCAAGAGCCCACTACTCCTTCTTCAAGAACGACTCGGAAACAATGGCACCTACCTTCATTTCCACTTCACCCATTTTTCTACATAGCATAGACAAAAATTAAATGCTACATTGCCATTACGTAGAAAACTCAAAGCAACAGCTCAAAATAGAGGTCCTATTTACTTGAATCAAATAAAGCAACTAACAGGAAAAACTTATAAAATCATTTTGATGACTTAAGAAAAAATCCCAACAGTGATTTGTTTTGAAGAAACTGAAAATCTACCATGAAACTTTAGCTAGTTACACCTGTTTACTTGATCCAACCTTAGAAGACAATATTACTCCGCATCAACATAAATTCAACTAAATAAATTTCTTTTCCATGATAACTGCATCTACCATGAAGCTCTATAAATGACTAAAGTTTCAAATAAACCAACAATTTATAACTCCAAAAAGTATATACTTTATATTAGTACACATGATTCAAATTTCAACAACATATAATAAACCCTACTTCTAATTGGATGAAACAAAAACAGTAGCAAATAAGTACGACAAACAAAATTTAATCAAGTGATACCAAAAAAATAAAGAAAGAAACCCCAATGAAGAAATATACTGAGAAATGGTATACATTTCATTTTCCTAAAAATCAAAAAGTAAACAGAATGTATAACCAAAAATATGAAAACATTTCTAGATATACAGACGGGGAAAAAAAGAAACCAAAAAAGAAAAGAAAATGCATAGATTTGTGAATAAAATTAACGGACATAGAAACTCTAAATATAGACCAAAAAGACATATAAAAAGAAAATCGAAACCCTAAATAGAAATAAGAAATTAAATTAAAATTTTCCATAGTAAAATCACATAAAACTACACATTCTTTACCTATTCAACTCATTATAAGCCAAAATTGCTCAATCAATTTAATATTCCAAATACTGGGTAAGGAAAAAAAATCTTAACAAAATTAACCATTATTTATCTTTAAGATACAATTCTACACAGTAAGATAAATTAAGGACAAATGAATGTATGAATTGAATAAGAAAAAGTAACTTTAAAGAAGGAATTGGGTAAAGAACATTGTACGTAGGCATAATCGGGATGTCGATTAGATTCGTGTTCTGATTCAACTTCTTCTTCTTCCTTTGACTGGTCACCGAATACATTTTGCATCATCTGATGCCTCTTTTCTTCCCCCACCATTCTCTCTGTCTCCTCTCGTCTCTGTGTGTGTATGTGTGAGATTGAAATTCCTCTCTATAGCTACTGCTGCTCTTTGTTGTTTGTAACGAGGATTGAAATTGTTAAGCAAATAGAAGAGGAAAAGGCGATGGAAGAGAAAGGGTGCGAAAATTCGAGACGAAAATCAAGAGACGCACAAATTGAGTCTATTCATACTAACCGAGACAACTCAGTGGGTTTTAAAATTAAACTGAGTTAATTCGATTGTTTAGTTTAATTGTGTTTTGACTTTTTATACATAGTAATAGATTCAATGATCAGACAATTCGTGGAATGGAAGAGTGTATAATTTTGTTAAGATTTTTTTTCTTGGATTTAGATAACTTGCATACACAACACTGTCGTGTGAATCACCTTTAATTAAACTTTTTACTTTTTACAAGATATACTTTAGTCTAATTTTAGCTTCTCTCTCTCTCTCTCTCTCTAACTTTGTAGTGCACAATTAATTATGATAATAATTTTTTTGAGTTACGGCGACGGTTCAATCGTCACCATAGTTTCTAGTCTATGATGACGGTTGAACTGTCGTCAGTGGAACTATTGCCGTAGTCCAAAAAAATCGTTGTCATAGTCGACTGTGCATATATATATAGTCTGTGTATATATATATATATAGCTCTCTCTCTCTCTCTATATATATATTAAAAAAAGAAAAGAAAAAAAAAAGACAAGCTTTAGCTGTTTTGACTTAAATACATTTTGAACATGTAAGTGTTTGCATTTTAAAATTTAAACCCAATATTTTAATTTTAAAATATTTAATCTTAATGCGCCAAACTTTTTATAAATAAATCCTAAGGCCAACGGCATCAAAGCGACAGATTTAAGGTATTCTACTGTGTTTAATGAAGAGAAAAAAGAGATTATTAATCCAAGTGGTCTTTCCAGGCTCGAGCCCTCATTAATAGTGGGAGAACACCTATGGTCTAGACCCAAAAAAATGAAAAAGAGGAAAAATAATATGGACAATTTATATATATATTTAAAAAATATTTAAAATTGTCTTTTATTTTGAATCGTATGCCGTATTTTGATAATAAATGTTTTAAGTATATATTTTACTCAAATTAATAAAAATAAAAATAAAAATTGAGGAGAGAATATATATAAATTTTCATTTTACCCACAATGAATTATATATAAGTTGCTTAAAAAAAACACATGAGTTGTTTCAAAGGAAAAAACCCACATAAATACATAACAATTTTTTATTTTTCCAAAAATAGTAAATTCTACTTAAATTTTTTTGAGATGAAATAAACTTGATATAGTATTTTGAATTTATATTTTATACTTTAAGCATCTTTTGTTGCCAATTTTTTTTTTAAAATTTAAGAATCATTTATGGGACAATGGAGCACACGAGAATGTGAAGATCTAGGATACTGTTTTTTTTTTTTTTTTTTTTTATAATAAAGAAATGGGATATTAAACTTAGCCATGTAATTTGTCTATCTATTCATACTATAACTAAAAATATAATTTTGTTTGTTTAGTTTAATCTAGTCAAAAATAAAAATTGGTATTATAATTTTATGAGTTATAAAATTATTCTACCTAATATTAGTTTATTGTTATTAAACAAGTTTACAAATTAAAATAATAAATAATAATATAATGGTTTCTCAAATATAGTTTCTTAAGGTAAAACGGTAAGAAAAATTGAAGGGAGATATTTATTTGAGTTTTTTTTTAGGGAAAAAAAAGAGAAGAGAATGTGGCAGATTTTAAGCAAAATTTCTTCCAAAAAATTCTTTTCAAACTTTAAGAGATTTAGAAGGACATATTAAAAATACCAAAATATTTATATTATTAAGGTAGAGCTGTGAAAATATTCTTTTGTCACAATTTTTTTTTTCTCTCTCGCCCTTACAAATTTGCCTTTATTATAATTTCGTTCTTCTTATTTTGTATTTATTTTTGAATAAAATTCCTATTATATATTTACCATAATTACACACGTAACGTGTGTCACCTAAATTTGTCTTTATAGTATTTTCTTAGACATAATCTCACGAAAATAAAATAATAATATATTTTTTAATTAATTTTTTTAAATTCACAAACACTAAAATAAATATATACTCTCTTATTTTTATTATAATTAAGCGGTGGCTACAAATATACTCCCTCATTTTTATTATATAATTTTTAGGTGTTTTTACTTTTCCCTTAATATCATATCACTCTTTCTCTACGTGCACTAGGCATACACAACAGGTCGGCCTGGGCTTGCCAGGCCTTGGTGGTTGACCATGTCGGGTCTTTGACTTTTGGCCTGCAGGTCAAGCCAGATTGGACTTGGCGCTCAAAAAGGGGACCTGTTGAGGCCTGCAGCCAGGCCAGTCCAGTCTAATTTGATCCATTCAAACAATTTTTTTAGTAATTTTAAATATTATTAAAACACCAATTAAAATTTTAAACTTAATTGATGTATTAATTAAAAGTAATGTATTACAAATTACAACTTTCAAATTACAATAATGAAAAATATCTTTTTTATTATTATTATTATTATTTTGAAATGATTTTCTAGTTGTTACGCTAAGTATTTATTAAAATAAAGATGCAATGAAAGATCTGTAAAAAGTGTAGATTGCTAGCTAGGTAAGAAAAATCCTTATATATTACACTACTTAATATGTTTTCATAGATTTCTTTATTCGTATATAAACAAACATGCATGAATGAACATATTAAAAGACATCAATTTTATTTTGTTTATTGAATAAGTTCTCACAAAGATGAAGTTTTCGTTTGCAGTGAAAGAATTGAAGTAGCAAATAAAAAAAATTGGCAGGCCGAATCGAACTTTGGGTGAACCAGGTCAGACCTCAGGCCAGACCGGGCTTATTGGCAGGCCAGGCCAAGTCGGATCTAAGCCAAAAAATTATGGCATGTTTGTGACTTTCAGGCCAGGCCCAGGGCCGGACTAAGGCCGGGCCGCAGGCTATTTGTGCACCATTAACGTGCACCCACATTTAACTATGTACTAGGTAAATCATCTCCTCCTTAGTTAATCTTATATGTTTTCTTTTTGTATTTACGCATCTGAATTTATGTAATTTTGGTTGGTCTCTAATTCTATGGGTAATTGATGGTGTTAGCATTTCACTGATTATAATTCGATCGAAATATTTACATATTGTGTTCAAATCATGGATCTGGCTCCTCTTAGTTACTCCCAAATCTCTCTTCTACCACTTTTTGCGATCCGGTTCTTGTACATGCTCATTATGCTATGGATTTTCCCTCAAATTTTCAAAAAAAAAGAGATGATCTTACAGGTGACCATCTCAATCAAAACATTTGTGGTGAATTTAGAACATGACAGTGTAAAGGTTATTCATTTGACGATTTCGTTTTTCGGCGGATGTACATCCTGCTACAATAGGGGTACAAATTCTCTCTTTTACTTGCTCTTTAAGCTATTTCTAGTCTTCGAAATTCTCTTTTATCATCTTTCTACCAAATTACATCTCCTGTATATCAAGGATATGTCAGTTTGAGAATGATGCAAGGAAACTGTTTGAGAAAATAATTAAGAGAAACGATGAGTCTGAAACAAAATTTCTTCCTCAGATTTGTTGCTTGTCACCTTATACTCCCTCTCTTGGCCAACAAGGGCAACCAAATATTCCCTTAAACCATCAATATCAAGGCGATTATTAATATAGGCTGCAAAAGTGCCCTCCCATTAATCTTGAAACAACTTAAATATCAAGAGAGTACAAACATGAGTTGTTTGCTTTAATAAAGGTGAAGTCTTGACTTTCATTCTAGTCAATTTTTTTGTAGCATTATATTCTGCTTGTAGCTCATTATATCTCTTCTCATTTACCACAATCTCAAAATTCTTGAAAAATTGAATTATATCTAAATTAGCTTTCAAGTAATCTTTCAAGTCACCGTTCAAACTTTCAATGAGTTGTGTACTTTGCATTCCTATAGTGAAACCCAATTTCATATAGCATCCTACTTCTTCAATTCATACACTCTAGGTAACCATGTAGTATCCTTTACTGGATATTTTGAAATCATGACATTCCATTCTTCTTCAAAAATTTCCTTCTCCTCATACTCATACATCAATTTCTTAAAATCCCTTAGAAAACAAGAATCATCTTTCATTAAATTACCATGGTGCCTAATGCCATTTTGCATAATATGCCAAGTACATAAACCATGGCGCATCTCTGGTATAATGTCACGAATTCAAGGAATTGCAGAAGAAAATAGTAAGGAAATTAACAGTAAAAGGAAGAACAACTGAAAGAAAGAAACAGAAAAGTTCAGATTTCGTTCATTTGATGCCTCATTACAGATTGCTACTCAGTATATATAAACCAGCACTAACAATTCTCGTGGCTAACTAACTGACCCACTAATATGCTAATACGTGTCCTCTTATCAAACGAGTAAAATGCTGCAGCTTAACAATTTGACCTAAATGACTTCGTTTAACCAACAAAGACTAACTGATAACAAAAGAACCAAACGACATCGTTCAATATTCTAACAACTTAATGGCTATAACCATTTTTCCCTAACTGCAAAATGCTTCTTCTGACCTTCTATCCTGACACTCCCTTTCCCTTAAAAAATTCCTTGTTCTCAAGGATTAAAGTTTGGAAACATCTTACTGATTTGGTCCCATTCTTCCTAGGAGGCATCTTCTGGAATGCTACTGGACCCATGTACCAGAACCATGGCGGTTAGTTTGTTTCTCCTTTTTATCAACCTTCTGACTAGGATTGCAACTGGTGTTGGTCTGACTTCTCCTTCCTCAGAAGTCTTGGGCAGCGCAGTTCGAATTCTTAGTCTCTTTTGGAGGAAATGTTGACTTCTACACGCAGCACTCGGTCCAGAATTTGAGAATTCCTCTGGAAGCACAACAACAGTATACTGAAATACAATCTGTACCATTGGAATTTCATAAGTGTGTCTGGAAAATCCATCATCATTTGCAAACTCAAAGTCATAAGCATATGTGGCATAAGAGTCGCAATAGATAATATGTTGAACATACATTCTCATATTGTGGATCTGGGAAGAAATGACCATAAGAATGATCATATTTAAATTCAGAGTGTCTCCTCAACCGCAGTATGCAATTAAATGCGTATGGATACCTTAATATTCGATACATGTCCTGAGGTAGTGTTAAGTCATCAATATTCGAATACAAAAATAATGACCCTCCACTTTCAATATTGAGAAACTTCAAGGATGCAAATTCTGTATATTCATTTGTAACAGCAAAAATATCCATACAAATGCTTGATTGAACAGCAACAGTAACCAAGTCTTTGTAAAATGGTGTCTGTTCGGGAAGTAAAACAAGATCTGCATCCTCTCCTTTACTAGCATATTGCTCACCATAATGTCTCGTAGCCAGTTGTTTGGCTCTAGAATCAGGAAAGACTTCATAGACGGGTCGAGCCTGTATAGCCTCTTCCTCAGAACCTTCCAATGGCAATTCGAGATCAATGAAAGATGACATGGTCTTCAGGGAAACATGGGGAAGAGAGAACCAACATAATTTAATAAGATCACTTAAATGCAAGAAGTTATAACTAACAAACACTATATGACCAACACAATTCAGCAGCTATGGTTTCAAAAAATAGCTCAAACAACATGCAATGCTTTCAATTTTTCCTTTTTCACCCTAATACATGTTATTCTCCTTCAATCCGAATTTCCAAGAGTTCTCATCCTTCTCAAGTATCTCATGAAACACCATTAACCCATATTCAACATAAACAAATACAGAGAAAAAAATGCTAGATAGAGTTGAAACTTGATTAGAGGAAATGTGAGAAGAAGGGTATAGGAGATTACCTTTAACTGATGCGTCAACTTCCTGTGAAAAGGATTCGAAATTTAACGAGGACTTTCCTTGGAACTTTTACCAAAACCATTATCATCATTCACACCCGTTTCCTTATGATCATATTCAACTTTGACCTACTTGAAATAATCATAAAGGCATGTTATTTCAGCTAACCAATTTTGGGCCTTTATGTTGTGTTTAACAATGTCTCTGTTTTACGCATGACCAACACTATATAACTTCATGTTCTCATATAAGTGCCATTTTTTTTCAATGTAACCATATTGAATTAAGCACAATAAAGTTGAATTACATAGCACTAATAAGGGCTTACTGCCAATGCATTTAAATTGTTTCAACATATAGCATTCAAAGAACTTAAATGAACTTGAAGTTGAGATAATCGTGTTAGAGCGACAAGAAAACATTGCAAGCTTTCCTTTGTCTTAAACATGAAGAATTTGGTCACTACTTACGAATAGAAGTTCTCATTTGTCCTTCACTGCTTTGTCTATGTTTCGTATCACTCCGCACATTGCACAGACCAAAATGTCAGCATTATGGTTTAAACTAGCCGCTCCAACAAGGCCATATTGATTCACTTCAGCACTAGTAACAGATGATTTGGTCCCAAGGGTACGAACTAGGTTACTAGTTCTTATGTCCCATAATCTGACACCACCCATATCAATACAAGAACATAATATTATTTGATCACTGTGGAACTAAACAACAGTTCTGACAGAGCCAGGAAACTTGTCAACTTCTCTAGAAGGTGCATCGGGACGATTCAAATCATATAAACGAAGAATCTTCTCAACTCCTTCAGTAAGTAGAAATTAAGTATCCTCTAAAAAGACACAGGTTCGAACAATGTGCTTGTGCTCAAATGAGTGTCATACGTCTCCTGTTAATGCATTCCAGATTTTCGCAATGAAGTCGGCTAAACCAGATGCAGCAAGTAAAGCATTTGTGTCTAAGCAGCAACTCCAAACTGCACCTTTATGCCTTTCAAATGTTCCAATCCAGTCTTCAGTCTTGTCATTTTTTAGCATGGGATTGAAAACTTGATTATTGAGTGGAATTAGATCTACACTTTTCTTTTTAAATCCTTCCTCAGTTTTTAGTTGAGCTGGCACATTGAATCCATATTTCATCATATCAACAAGAGACTTATAGTCATCTGGTGGTTTCGAGTTAAGGTAAGCAGTGTATCCAATTCGTTTAGGACTGTTGTCGATCATCTCTTCTGCAATACAACCAGTGCTTTATGGGAACCAACCTGTGTTGTATGGGTGAGATCTGAAAATTTGTAAGGCAAGGTAACCCAAGGAATAAGGTTCCACCCACGGTTTAGACATCGTGGAAATGGGTGTATATGGTGCATTAACTGGGGTGTGAATTTGTGAAACCATATAAGGCATAAGAGCTGGGTTAGTATCAGTTCCAAATTGTAATTGGGGCATAGACATAGGGTTTAGAGAAGAAATATGTGGAGCACTGGGAGTCAGAGTAGTAGCAGGGATCTCATTAACAATAGAAGAAGAGAAAATAGGGGTTGTTACCTCAGAGTTTGTAGAACGTCCCTTTTCCTTCCGAGTAAACATAGCTAAAACCTTTGTTAGCTTTTGAGTGACCTCATCCTTCAAAGTTTGGAACCGTTGATTTAGAGTTATAAGCTGTTCACCTATTTGCCCTAATCGCTCTTGTGAGTGTTCATGGTTTATGTGCAACAGCTCTTGCAAGTGGTCTAACCTTCCCTCTAGTGCTTTAATATCATTTTCACGTTTCTGAAGGCTCAAGGTGGTGTCTGCCATAATTGGCTCGGAAGTAACAATTTGTGGTGTTAAAAATATTGAATCAGACGATTGAGGTGAGACTAAAGTTGGAGATACCTGAATTTCATATGGTTTCAAATGTTCGAAAGTAATACCATAATTGTTGACCAGGTAATTCTGATAGCCTAAGTGATCAATCAGAAAGTACGAGTAATCTGGTGGCTGTGGAGGAATAGTCCCATAAATCTGAGTAGTCGTTATGGGCATAACAATAGTTTCAAATGGTATGTGCGGAGTTATTTGCGTGTTTCTAGAAACAGGTTGTGCAAATGATTGTGGAGGATGTACTTGGACAAGGGAAGATGGTTGTAAGTGTATTGAGCTACTAGAAATATGAATAGGAGCAGTATTTACCTCACCCGAAGTAGCTTGTTTGGGCCACACTTTGTTAATGGCCTCGAGCACCTCTGATAATTTCCTAGACAGTTTGTCATTAGATGGTTGAAGCTTCTGATTGAGGTTGATTTTTGTGGTGAGATCTGCTATATTTGTTGGCCCAATGAGTGCTATAATACCAATTTTTCACGAATTCAAGGAATTGCAGAAGAAAACAGTAACGAAATTAACAGTAAAAGGAAGAACAACTGAAAAAAAGAAACATAAAAGTTCAGATTTCGTTCATTTGATGCCTTATTACAGACTACTACTCAGTATATATAAACCAGCACTAACAATTCTCGTGGCTAACTAACTGACCCACTAATATGCTAACACGTGTCCTCTTATCAAACGAGTAAAATACTGCAGCTAAACAACTTGACCTAAATGAATTTATTTAACTGACAGAGACTAAATGATAACAAAAACACCAAACGACATCGTTCAATATTCTAACAACTTAACGGCTATAACCATTTCTCCCCAACTGCAAAATGCTTCTTCTAATCTTCTATCTTGACATATAACTTCGCATGGTGCTTTTGCCATTGCGTGATCTTGATCAATGAAAATGGTTTTCATGCTCTTTTGTTTATGTGCTTCCAAAAATGTCTTAAATAGCTATTCAAAAGATTTGTCAGTCTCATCATAAAGAAGAGAACCTCCAAAGATCACAAGGGCACTATGGTGATTGAATCCAGCGAACACTCCAAAAGGTCGATACTCTTTATTGGTAGAGTATGTAGTATTGAAAGTAATAACATCACCAAACAGCTCGTACTCCATAAGCATTATGGCATCTGCCCAAAATAGATTTGGTTATATGCTCACACTTGTCCAATTACACTATAAAATAAAATGATGGATCCTTGAGTATACGTTTCTGAAAATATCTCAACGAACTTTCAGCTTCACCATATTCTAAATCTCGTTGTCTTTTCGTCTGAAGATAATTTTTCATCTTATCGAGTGTATCCAAGGTAGAGCCGGTTCTAAGCCAGGGCTCCCAAGGCTACTGCCAGGGGCCTAAAGCTGAAAGGGGCCCAAAACCACCTGTTTTTGCTTATGTGGTTATGGTTGGCTGGCTTATCACCAACCACCTGTTTTGCTACAAATTAAAAGAATTAATTATCTAGCTAGCTAGTGGGTTTAGTGGAAAGATTTGGGCCATTTGGCACAGCTTCATTGGTCTTGGGTTTTTGAACACTAGTAGCTAGCTAATAGAAGGAACGTCCTTGTCGCCTCTTACATTATCTTTTTACTTTTGCAATATTATAATTTTTTGTTAATACAAAAACGTACAGGTAATTAGTGCCTAGTGGGTTAGTGCATGTTAAGTAAGCCACCAGAAACGTACCATGGTCCATAGTCTACCTGTTAATGAAAATGGAACTTACGGAAGCCAATTGGTCGGCAATCAATCCAATCACTTGACTCTTTATATACTCAATCCAATCTGCATACCTTTGAAAAATAGGGAAGCCGGCAATCAACCCAATCACTGTTAACAACGTTGGAAAATAAATCAAAATCATCCATTAGCAGATTAACTAGATCAGTGCCAAGAAAGGTAATTTTTTTTAAAGATACATATAGATAATAGAATCTAGATATATAAATTTTATAAACTGTAATATATATCTTTGTTAACTTTTTCTTATTTATTATTTGATTCAATAGAAAACTTGGTTGGGATTCTTGTTCTTTATAATTGGAAGTTTCAAGTGGAACTGTGGAAGAAAATATGCTCAAAATCCAGGTTTTATTGTTCTTTGTTAATTAATTTTATTATTTTTTATTGTGTTGTGTTTATTATAAAAATTAAAAAAATGTTTCCTAAGAAACAACTTTCTGGAAATCTCAAGAGACAAAGAAAGAAAAAAGAAGAAGAAATTGCTCAAAGTTTAAGAGGATCTTTGAATAAATATTTTGTTAAACAAATCAATGTTTCACTTGAAAACTTAGATGAAGATTTACCAAATGAATATGAACAACCAATTCAATTGGAAGAATTAGTAGAAAATAAGAATGATGTGAATGAAGAAATTGGTGATCTAGATGAAAATGAAAATAGTGATGAACCTTTCCTTGATGAAAATGAAAATATTGATGAACCTTGCCATGAAAATGAATGTCCTGAAACAAGATTTGATTTGAACATTTATGATCCACGAGTTTGGGATAATCTTAATGCAAAAATGAGAGATTTACTTGTAGAAAAAGGTCCCATAAGAGAAACTAATCTCAAATTCCCAATGGACGAACATAATAGACATTTTTCTTCAAATTATTATCTTTATATGTTACCAAATGGGGAAACTAAGGATCGAAAATGGCTAGTGTACTCAAAGGAGTTAGATAAAGTGTTTTGTTTCTGTTGTAAGTTGTTTAAAACAATGAATTCTAGAATTTAGTTAACTAGTGAAGGAATTAGAGATTGGAAACATCTTGGTGAGAAGCTTAAACAGCATGAAAGTAGTATTGAACACCTCATTAACTTGAGGTCTTGTGTTGAATTGCAAATCAGATTGAAAACAAATCAAACAATTGATACAGAATTACAAGAGTTAATCAAGAAAGATACATTACATTGGAAAATTGTTATTGTCAGAATCATTGTTGTTGTGAAATGTCTTGTTATACATAATTTGGCTTTTCGTGGAACAAATGAAAAAATTTATGAAGATGGTAATGGTAACTTTTTAGGCCTACTTGAAATGATTGCAGAGTTTGATCCAGTAATGCAACACCATTTTCGACTCATTCAAGATAAGAGGATTCATTATCATTACCTTAGCCATAAAATTCAAAATGAGTTTATAGGTATTTTAGCATCAAATGTTAAACATGTAATCATTGAAAAAATAAAAACAGCTAAATATTTTTCAGTCATTCTTGATTGTACTCCTGATGCAAGTCACAAAGAACAAATGACTTTAACATTGAGGTGTGTAGATGTTTCAAGTACTCCAATAAATATAAAAGAGTACTTTTTAGAGTTTCTGAATGTGGAAGATACATCTGGATTAGGATTTTTTAATGAATTGCAAAATGTAATTGAGTCTCTTACACTTAATGTTGATGATGTGAGGGGACAAGATTATGATAATGGCTCTAATATGAAAGGGAAAAATCTAGGTGTACAAAAAAGATTACTTGATATAAATCCTAGAGCATTTTACATGCCATGTGGTTCTCATTGTCTCAACTTAATAGTTTGTAATATGGCCAACTCATGTGTTAAAGCAAAATCTTTTTTTGGAGCTTGTCAATGCATATATAAGGTATTCTCTAATTCAACAAAGCGATGGAATGTGTTACTTGATTGCATAGATGGTTTGACTTTGAAATCATTGTCAACTACACGTTAGGAAAGCCACATTGAAAGTGTCAAAGCAATAAAATCTCAAGCTTCCCAAATCAGAGAAGCTTTATTTAAATTAACAGAAATTAATGAAGATGCCAAATTGAGTAGGGATACTCAAAGTTTAGCATTGTGAGAGCTTTCAAGTTTTGAATTTATATTAAGTTTGGTTATTTGGCATGACATTTTGCATAAGATTAACTTAGTTAGTAAAAAGTTACAATTTGAAGACATGCGTCTTGACGCTGCTGTAAGACAATTAGAAGGACTTGTTTTATTTTTTGAAAACTATATAATAAATGGGTTTGTTTCTGCCATTATTGATGCTAATTTTTTTTTTCCTTGATATGGGAATTAAACCTGTATTTCCAAAAAAGCGTCAAGTTTGTAGAAAAAGGCATTTTGATGAGGTTTCCAATAGTGATAGGGAACAACAATCAGCTGAAGAATCATTTAGAACTGATTATTTTCTTGTTATAGTGGATATTGCTCTTGGTGAATTGAAGAGTAGGTTTGAACAGTTGCATTGTTTTGAATCTATTTTTGGGTTCTTATTTGATGTTGCAAAGTTGACTTCGTTTAATGATAATGAATTGAAAAGTTCTTATGTGAATCTAAAAAATGCTTTAAAACATGGTGATGTTTCTGATGTTGATGCAAGAGACTTATTTTCAGAATTACAGGTGTTACAAGTGATGTTACCAAAAGAAGCATATGAAACAGATAAACCATGGATATGCATTAAAATTCTTGAGTTTGTAAAGAGTGTGGATATGATTCCTAATGTAATGGTTGCTTATAGGGTATTATTGACTATACATGTGACTGTGACAGCTGCTGCAAGAAATTTTTCTAAACTAAAATTATTGAAATCTTATTTGCGAACCACCATGACTCAATATAAACTAAATGGATTAGCGATATTATGCATTGAAAAGGATATGTTAGAAAACATTAAATATGATAGTATAATTGATGATTTTACATCTAAAAGTGCAACAGAAGACATTTTAAATGATGTTTTGTAGTTTGGATTTCATTGCTATTTTTATTTTGTAGGTACATATGATGATTCTTTGCTTCGATTAATTGTGAAGGAAAAAAAGAAGATTGATCAAATCAAGAAATGCTTATGAAGATTCAGAAGGAACCATGTAGACTCAAATATGTAATTTTCATTTTTTAATGCAATGTTTACAATCCGGGTACTCTTTTTTCTTCGTTTGAGATTTTGTCCCATTGGGTTTTTCCCAAATAAGGTTTTAATGAGGCCCCAAAATATTCTTCCTTATCTTTTATAAATTTTTATAATTTTAATAAAATTCATTAGTTGATAATTTATTTATTTGTTTAATTTGTATAAAGGGGCACACTTGAGAAATTTTGCCCTGGGCCTTAGAAAACCCAGGACTGGCTACATTGCATGCTTTTAGTGGATCAATGGCCGGTGCATTTGTCTCACTGTTAGTTGTTCCTAATTTTCTTACTCATTTTATTATGATGGGGTTTAGCAATATGGCGAGGCAAGTATAAGAAAAAAAAACAGGATTAGTGTGGTTTATTATTAGGGAATTGATATTTTCACAAGAAAAAAATATATTTTTACAAAATTCTACTCACATGAATAGTAAGTGAGACCTACTTTCATGTGAGTAGAGTATTGTGAAAATATCAATTTCACTTGTAAAAATATCAGTTCTCTATTATTATTATTATTATTATTGTTGTTGTTGTATTTTGATTGGATCACGGAAACGACAAATAAGAGGGAAAGGTCAATTAGACAAGAGTAATGCAACGATAACAAAAGATGGTTGAAAAAAATAAATAGATAAAAAATGAAGTGTAAAATTATAATCGATTAACGTTTTGTCATACATGATTGTGTTTTGTGATTGTAATTATTTTTTAGTTACTAAAATATTATTATAGAATGAAATGTATTTTTAAAAATTGAATTATAATAATATAAATTTTCAAAAAATGAAAATATAAGAAAAATATAAAAAATACCGCGTACAAGAAGACTTGCGAGACATTATAATAGATAAATAACTAATGAGGGTCAATTACTTATTAGAAAATTGCTTTCGTTATAAATAAAATGAGATGTAGTTGTATTTAGTTCATCCATGTATGATAAGATATTAATTAGAGTAATATAATATATTATTTTGTATTTATTTATCTTAACCATATTTAGGAAAGGAAAACTTAGAGAAGAGGATAGGAAGGAATAAATTATTTATCTATCATCATAATATTATATTGTATTATGGTCAATATATTATTGCGTAATAGAATTTTTTTGTTTTTATTAGTTTCTTTGGTTGTTTATTCTCGTATAAATAATAAAGGGGTCTTACATGCCAAAAAGAACATGTTGAAATTAGCAATATAATTTGTAAAAATAACCATTATATATGATATTTTATTCATGTTTATTTAACAAATGAACCGTATTTATTTAACAAATGAACCTCTAATTCACCTGTACTTTTTAGCTTAAGAATTGATATTTTTACGAGCAACATTTACTATTAATATAAGAGTGAATTTATGGAATTCTTATTTTTATTTATAAAAATATCAATTCTTCTTAACTCTCGTCAAAAAATGTGATTCATTTAATGAGATTTTATTTATTTATTTTTAATGTGATCAGTTTGGTGTAAACAGTTTTTTTTTTTATAAAAAATTGTATTTTTTTAAAATATCCTTTAACTTTTAATATAATTTTTATTTTATTATTTTTATACTATTTTTTTATCTTATATTTAGTCTTTGAAATTTTGTATAATTTTTATTTGATTCTAAATACTTTACATATATAATTTATGAGCCACCGACTCCTATTAAAGCTAGAACTTTCTATTTCTTTTATGCTATTAGTTATTACTTTCTTTGTCCTATAATAAACGTCTTAATTTAATTTTTATGATTAAATTAATAATTTTTAAAATTAATAAACATTTAAAAAAAATTATACATCGAGAAATTATAATCATAATAAACTATGAGTAATGTATTATTAATATTAAGTTAAATGATTTATATTTTTTATTTAAATATTTTTAATTATTTATATTAAAAATAATTAATTTATCCATTAAAATTAAATCAAGATATTTATTATAAAACGAAGAGAATATTATTCATTTATTACTTTCATTTTCCCATAATAGAGATTCTAGTGATCACATATTTAAATCTAAAAAGATTAATTGATTTAATTAGAAGAAAAAAAAGATTAATTGATTTCTTGTACGACTCTCTCTCCATAAAAGAGAAAACCCAACCCAAGCAAATCCTTTATCCCCTTCAATCTCTCTTTATTAAGGTTTACCCATTTTCTGTTGTAAAGATCGCCATGTACTGATCTGATCTTGCAGGTGATTCTGCTTTGCATAAGATAATCTATCGTTTTTTAGATTTATTTTTTGGCGATGAAGATATGGACAAATTAACATATACAATCCAAATATAAAATGAATTAACCTGAGAAACTGAATTCAGTAAAATTGTTGACCATTTCATGTGTAATCAGAACATTTTGAATTTTCAGGTGACATCATTTGGTTAAGTTGGAGAAGAGATGGGTAGGGATAGGGATAGAGATTTGTCAAGGTCGCCGTCGTACAGGCGGAGATATTCACCGTCGCCGTCGCCGGTGGGACACAGGTATAGCCGCAGAAGCCGAAGAGATAGGAGCAGATCTCCTTACTCTTATAGCAGGTGATACCCTAACTTTATTCCTTCGAACTCTCCCTCCCTCCGTATATATATATGTACATGTTGTTTGCTATATCGAGTTACAATTTGCTTGGTTGTTAATTTGCCTGATCATCGTAATTTTTGGTGGTTGTCCAGTTTTTAATTTTGTTGTCCCTTTTAGATTTTGGAGAGATATTTGGAGGGTTGTATAGAATTATAGAAGGTTGATGATCGATTCCGATACAATAAAATATTTCTAATTAGCTAGAGGTTGATTTGTCTAGTTGTTTACTAGGAAAGGCTTTTTTACAAGATAAATGCATAGAGTTGATAAGTTAGATTTAAATCATTTTGATTTTTATAACCATCATACGAAAAATGTTACATCTTTGTTGCATACACTGAAGAATTTTATTTCATATACACAAATTTAAATATCCGCACAAATTATCTGAGAGACAAAAACATCATGGTCTTAGAAGTATCTGTACTTCTTAGGATTCTTTTGTCACTGTCATTTTCAGCATGTGAATTATAATGAAACATCATCTCGTTTAAATTTTTATGCAGTAATATTTTCTCATGATATTGCTTCGTTTTGATTGAGATGTTCTAGCAGATGGGTTCGATAGCCAAGTTGTGTACCTTGGTTATTGCTCATGATATGTTGCTGGCTTGAGGGGTTTCACTTTCCATGAGCATCTTGATAATCTGCATTCTTTCCGTTGATGATCTACATGCTTTGTTCAAGTGTAGTTGATTAGGTTCTTAATGTAACATTGCAACTGCTTAACTTTCAGCAATATTGTTTGGCCTCTCTGACTAGTGGGAGTTTTTACCTTTTTCCACTGAATATTTTGAAAGATGCCAAATAAAGATTTTGGAGAACGTGGCATAAATTATATGAGTGAGTTAAGATATGTAAACATTTTCATTACTGGAAAATTAAGAAATCAGTTGCTTCCCGTTCGTATGGGAAGTGAGCAGGTGATGGGTGTCCTTTCGTTGCTTGATAGTGACATTAGCGGTTTCTTGTGATAACAGATGGAGCACACAGTTTATTGTTAACAATATAAGAGGTAACTGTACATGTTTTTACATTTATTGTGCTAGATGGTGGACTGGTATGCTGCTGTGTGCTCTCTTGTTTGATGTCCTATATTGCAGTTGTTTCTAATTAACTCTGTATTATTGTACAGACGAAGAAGTCGTTCAATATCACCACGCCACCGCAAAAGTCGTTCCCCAACTCCAAGACGACATAAGAGTCGTTCTCCCACTCCAAGGCGCCATAAGAGACAACGAAGTAGGTCTACCTCGTTGTCTCCTATAAATAAATCACCCAGTATCGGGTCATTAGAGCGCAAAAATGCCAGTGAAAAGTTGAAAATAGATGAGGAAAAGAAGAAAAGGTAAAATTTACATTCTTATTATCACACCTTATTATCCGTTTCTTTATGTAATTTATATCCTTATATTAAACTTTTATTATGCCATAATCCTCCCAATTATTCAAATTTCAAGCATTTCTGAAGTAATCCAAGCAAACTTAAGTATTTTGTTTTCCTTCTTCCTAATGTGTAGAGACAAGAGAGACTATTAGGATTTGCTTTTTGAATACAGTGTGAACTGGGAGTGCTGTTAATGATGGATACACTATGATAACTGACATGAATACCAATGGCTTTAACTTTGTCTAGGTTAATCTATAGGATCCTTCTTGCTTTGTGGCAAGTATTTGTAGTCCATGTGGTAATGTTTGGATTTTTTAGTGGCTTCAGATTGCCAATTGATTGACCTTCTTTGCTTGATTTTCTACTTTTACTTCTATAAATTTGTAGTATGGCTGTGTGGGTGCGAGTGTATTTGCACCTCTGGCATATATAAAGTTAATTTTAAGATTGGATTTGTGGATTATATATTTATATAATTACTGCTTGAGGTATATATACTTTTTGCTTTTATTTTTAGTATCCATAAAGAAGAATTATAGTGAATTTCATTTTCTAAGAAGATACAAGTTAAATCTAGTTTGTTAATTTTTTTTATAAAAAAACAATAAACCTACATAATTGATACTGAATTATTGGATTTAAATTTAATGCTGTGAGACTACTATATATATATATATATATTCTAAGAATAACTATGAATTTCTTATGACGAGGTTATTAGTTTGGGCTTGCAAGGGTCCTTAACAATTTTCTGGAGGCAGCTTATGAAACTTTTAGTTTCGTGAATCTTGGGATCAAAGCACTTGTTCTTTATTAATGATGCCATATTAACAGGTTTTGTGCTGTGAAAATTGCAGTTATTGATCTCCTTAAAATTCATATAACAATGCAATTTGGAAAACAGCAACATATTGAGTACAAACTCTTGACATGAAATTTCAAGGAGAACTTTCCCTTTGAATTGTGCTTCCCATCGACTGCTAGTTATTGTTTAAACTTTAAGGTGATTTTCAAAAACATGAGTCTAGCAATATTGCATACACTCCTTTACAGTAGGATGCAAGTAAGACACGTGCTGGAACACTGCCACTGTAAGTCACCTTTGGATATGTGACTTCTCTCGAAATGATTTATCATTTAAATATTAAAACTGTGTTTGGAGCCGAGTTTAATGGTTGTCTAAATGTTCTTACAAGATTTATTTATTTCTTAATTCTTTTTTCCTCTTTTCTTTTATTGTGAGACGGGCAACAAAGTTTGGACTTAGATAATTAATAAAGGCTATGACCTTGATGAAGGTTGCTTTTGTTCCCACCTTTCTGGTAATTCACGCCGAAATGTTACCTAATTGCCATAAAAAATAATGGTTCATGTTCAGGAGATACAATAGTGAAAATACAATGATTTGATTATATTTATGGGTGGATCCCTTTTAATGAATGAAACATAATTTTTTATGTTTCTCATAATTCTATTATTTTTTGTACCCAACTTTAATGAATGGAACTCCAATTGAATAGAAGAAAATGTAAAAGAAGAATTTACGAGTGTAATGACACTGTCCTGGAGACTGGTTCTGGTGTTATCCTAGAGAAGCACATTGTTGAAGGAATTGACTTCTGACTGAGTTTGGATTTCACTGTTGTCTGGCAGTCACCAAGCTACTGGCTCTGGGCTAACATCAAAACTGGGCTAGTGATCCACATTGAGATGTATAATTATTTTGCTGTAAAAAATTCCACTGCTACCTCATTGCCATATGCCTGAGGTTAAGACGGTCAAAGCTGTAGTGTTTTGAAGAATGTACAACTTTTGTTTGTCAAAACTCTATTTTAATGTAAACAATGAAGTATTTGATGATCAATTTTAAAACTGCGACAGGTTATTTGACATTTTCTCCACAGGCTTTTTTGAAGGACGATACTGCTATAGTTCAACTTGTTATATTTGATGATCAAATTGGGTGCCTCCTTTATCTACTGTTGACCACTTTTGAAACTCATTTTTTTGGATCAGGAATCTGTTAGAGGTATGTATGCCTTAAAAAGCTTAAGCGTATATATAGTGCCTTTGTCGACACGAAGGTTAGTTTGCCATTAATTATAAAATAAATTAAGGAGGGAAGTAAAAGGCGGATTGATGCTATGTCAAATATGGTTTCAGTTTTAAACTGTTTTATGACGTCTAAGACATCTCTGGAAGCAAAGAATGCAGTGTTTTCCCACCTTGCCTTCGCGGTTATTTCCTGCTTAACTTTGCTTTTGTTCCATCAGGCGTCAACAGGAGGCAGAGTTGAAATTGCTAGAAGAAGAAACTACAAAGAGAGTGGAGGCGGCAATACGGAAGAAAGTTGAAGAAAGCTTAAACTCTGAGGAGGTCAAGATGGAAATGCAGAGGCGACTGGCAGAGGGTCGGAAGAAACTTCTTGATGAGGTTGCAGCTCAACTTGAGAAAGAGAAGGAAGCTGCTGTTATTGAGGCTAGACAAAAAGAGGCAAGTATTTTGGTACTTTTGCAGCCAGTTACCATCAAACTTCTACTTTTATGAATAGCAAAATATTTGTTTCTGTTTTGATGCAATGACACTATAGATTCTTGGAGTTTGAAATTTGTGATGACAGCCATTCATGTCTTTTCATGTCATGCAAGGACTATAACTTGTTTCTGTGTATGTCCAGGAAAAAGCTCGGAAAGAAAAAGAAGAGCTGGAAAAGATGATAGAAGAGAACCGCAGGAGGGTTGAAGAAGCTCAGAGAAGGGAAGCTTTAGAGCAGCAACGGAGGGAGGAAGAACGTTACAGGGAGTTGGAAGAGCTTCAAAGACAAAAAGAAGAGGCTTTGCGAAGGAAGAAACAACAAGAGGAAGAAGAAAAGGTAAAGCAGATGACGTTGCTGGGCAAGAACAAATCGCGACCAAAGTTGTCATTTGCATTAGGTTTGAAATGATCAAAATCTATGCCCTGGTTTTTGGCTTTTTTTCATTATATAAATATATTGTGTTTATCTTTAATCATCCTCGTGTTGTAATCCGAACCAGTTTGATGCAAAAACCAGTTTTTGGTTGTATAATATTTGCGAATTATTCGGCTTGCTTATTTTCAATGCTGATATAATATCAAGGGGGAATACACATGTTTTCCATAGATTCTTTATAACATGAATCTTCCTAGATTGATCTGTGTTGAAAACTTCCAGACATGATCCACAAGGCAGTAATGTATGTGGAAGCATATAGTTAAGTTCAATATGCAAGAATTCAGAAATGTTAGGAAATTTACATCAACATTTTTTTTATGTAAGCTTAAATTAACAAGTCCATTCAAAACAAGAAGAATGGGTTGGGTCCAGTTTGACCAGTTATAGTGGCCAAAATTGCACTGGGCTCTTTTGGGCTCTTTGTTTCTTCGGGCTTTTTTTGCTTCTTGGGCTGCTTTGTAGAAGACGAAGCCAGCGGGATTCTGCAGCACACTCGCATTTCCCCCACCTTCATTTATTTTATATATACTCCTATTTTCAGGAAAACTTATCTCGTTCATGGAGTGTTTTAGTTAATTATGTGATTTTTTAACTTTTACTGTCGGGTAGACTCAAATATGTGATCGAATTTGTAATCTTGTACAATAAAAAAGAAAGGCCTTTTATTACAAGATTATCATCGTTAAATTAATTTAATTCGATTGGATATGGTATTTTTACAATATAAACATGATTTTGGTAATATTTGACAAAACTTATACGAATAATAATCGAAATAAGTACTTTGTAGGTAAATATGAATTTATAAATAGTATAGTCATTAACAAAAAAATTAAGCATTTAAAAGCCCTAAAAAACATTAATATTACGGTAACTAATCACCAAATAAATTCTAAGAAGGGAGTCAGACTCTCTCTATCTCCTCTCTCCTCTCTGTCTCTGTCTCTGTCAGTAAAAAAACACATTGAATTCATTCACATTCAATCAATTCTGTCCAACTTTTTCTGTCCCAAAATAAATAAAGCAAGCAAAAATATTCAAAGAAAAAGGTCTCATCATTAAGGCATCATTACCTGTAATGTGGTCCCCACAGAAGGTCAAACCCCTACCCCCCAACCATCTTTCCTTTCCTTCACACAACTCAATGCTGTCTTGTCTCCTCCATCGTGGGATCCACCCGCATTTAATTCTCTCACCTGGCTCAACACTGTACCACAGGCCTACGATAGCTTGGCGCGAGACCATTCTCAGCCGTTCGTTTTCCCGAGCGTGGAATCCACCGACCGTTATTGAATCGTCAACGTCCTCGCGATTAAATCGATGAGTCACATTTTCATTTCCCTCGTTTTTTTATATCGTAATTTAAGAGAAAAATTTAGAAGGGGGGAGATAATTTAATATTTTTTTATTTTTATTATATAGGTCGTTTAAAATATAATTATATATATTAATTTTTTTTATTAATATTAATATTAATTTAAAATTTTATTATTACTTATGCACTAGTTAATTACTTCTTCTTATTTTTTCTCAATTACTCTATTTTTATGAATAAAACAAGAAATTATAAGAATTTTCTCTTAAATATACGTAAAATGTCTTATATTATGATAAAATAAAAATATTTAAAACGATCTATATAATGAAAAAAAGGAAGTATTATCTTCAATTTTTATCTTGCGTTATTATGTTTTGAATTTGTCTTCATAATTTATTGTCTATAAAATTTAAACTCACAATTTTTATAGAAAATTGATAATTTTATAAGTTCTCCTTCATATAAATAATGAGTAGGATCTATTTTCATGTAAGCGAGATATTACAGAATTATCAATTTTTCTTATAAAAATATCAACTCTCCTTGTATATTAATATAAATATGTCATATTAATAGACCGACGAGTGATCATTGGTAACATCTCTCTCGTTGAACGGGCTAAATACAAACTGCGGGTTTTCCCGGTCCACCGCTCCCGCTGACAACCGGCCAACCCGGAACTTATTTGCACGAGAATAGAATTTCTTCTTCTAATGCCCAAACGGAGCCTACATTATTATTGCCCTTCTGGAATCTTTTCTTATATTTCTAGATTTTTGGTCATGCATGTTACTTTGTCTTTGAGAATTGAGTAGAAAATTTTAAAACAAAATATTTATAGAAAGAATAAAAGGACAATTACATAATGAAAGAGAATTGAAGCATATGATAATTAGGTTTATGGAATTGTATTAATTCATGTCATTTGTAGCTCTTTTAGTAGGGTACCTACCTTATTTCAGGTAGAATATATAATGCAAAAATGGTAAGAAATACCAGAATTTGATATGTATACTTTTTTTTTAGATTTTATAATATAGATCGAATCCATGGGATCAAAATATATATTTTTACTTGAATGAGTAGATTTATATAAAGCTAGATAAGTTTACAAACACAACAATCGGTGACAATATACAGACACTACACTCACCATCATCGTTAAATGATATTGTATTGAAATTCGTGTCACACAACACTTTTAATGGTAAGAATGAGTGTAGTGTTTGGTGTTGTATCCAGTTGTTATATTTGTAAAATTATCCTATAAAGTTAGGCAATTTCAAGGATTAATTGTTGAACTCTCATTTAATTTGAAATTAATTCCCAAATATAGGATTTGCACAGATTTGTAAATCTAAACTTTTAGTCCAAACAAAATATTTAAAATTAATTAGTAGCTAACTAGATATTACCAATGACTTTGATTTAAGTCTAAGCATCGTGAGACTTGTGTTCCTAGCTCATTCATAGAGTGTGCATGAGATTTTCTTATATCGTAAATGAATTATGTTGATTAACTAATTTATACTAATTAGATTGTTATCTATCCACATCGGGGGTGTTCTAGAAAAGAAGGGAGAGAAGAGAAGGGATGTGACAAGTACTCTGGTGTAAGTGAGTTGACACAAAAAAGAGCTTTATTTATAAAATTTACACACTTTAACAATATTATATATTTTCTTATATTATTCTTAAATTTATTGGGAAAGTAATTTACTAGTTATGACATAATAATAAAACCGTAATATTAAGTTTAAACTTGATATTGCCGTCAAGCTGCATAAAACTCTTTCTTTGAAATAAAGGAAAAAAGAATGAGACTTGTTTTTGTGAGTGGAAGGAGTTTAATTTGGAGTATATATATTTTGGGGGAATAATATTAAGCAAGGAAATGAATGAGGGTGTTGTGTTTAATAATTAATTAATGAATTAACCCTAGGTAGTCGATCCTCTAGCTAGACAAGTGTTTCGCCACCTATAAATGAATAAGCCTAGCCTCCTAGGGTTTTCCATCTTACACCAATATTATATATGCACCCCATAGCCACCACCAAGCCCTACCTCATTCTCCCTCCCTACTCTTTTCTTATCTTGGCCAAATCTCTCTAGCTATATATATCGTCAACAAGCTTGAAATGAGAATGGTTTGTGGGGGATGTTGGCTGGCTCGACGCAAACACTTTTTGATCCCATCCCATGCGATCGATCCTTGCAAATTAGAATTATAAAGGAAGGGATCCGGGAAATTAAAACAAGAAAAGTGAGGGTATCGGACCAGGCTTCATTCCTCTCAAACCAACCAACCATTTAATCGTTTCATCTCCCTGCCTGCATCATCCTTATATAGTTTGCTAAATATTATCATCATGCATGTGTTCTATATATATATATAACCTTCATACCATTTTTTTTTCTTTATATATATATATATATATATATATATATATATATATATATTGTATCTGCTGTCTCTTTGAATCATGTACATTTCACACGCACAAACACATGCATGTTTAATTTTTACTACAACCATAAAATTCCAATTTTGGCTCTTTTTTTTTTGTTGGTTCTAATGTAAAGTTTAGATCCTTTCTTTCTGTAAAGGTGCATCATCATTTCAAACGTTGACAAAGTTTGTGCATCATCATCATCATTAGTTTATATGGTCATTTCTAATTTCCAAATCAAGTTTCAATTTGGGGGCGTAAGATAGATTTTCTTGAATGGCCGGCCGGGTACGTACGTACATGAATTATCTTCCCAATTAATTTGAAAAGAATGTCTTTTACGTCTTAAATTTGATCAGAGTCTACATTTCAGAGCAACTGAGGCTTGTGAATTATATATTAACAACATCCATATATATATATATATACATATACTTGTAACTTCTACCTATCTACTAGCCTCAGCCTTTTGTTTTTACCACTCTCCCTCCCTATATTTGTACAAACGGGTAAAAAATATAGCTAACTAGATAGATCACTTCTTCTCTTCTCTTATTCTTTAATTTTTTTTTGGTATACACTACGTACATAGCTCACTACAAGAAGCAAAAATTAAACGCACACTTGCTATATATTTTCTGTGTGAGACCACCCATCCCAATTAATAGCATGCAAAATATATACTTAATGATCTATAACAATTCTAAATTACTATATTAAATTGCTTTATATATGTATTATGAATACAAATATGGACATATATACTACTTCCATCCCTCCCAAAGAAAATGTTACTTTTTTTCACATGACAATTTAAGGAAATTTTTAAAGGGAGTTGTTAATTTCAGTGATATATATATATATATATATATATATATATATATATATATATATATATATATATATTCCACCACGTGTTTGATTTGAATATTGAATTGGTAGACATATGGGACAATAGATCCCAACAAATTAATGTTAATAAGTTTTCCTTTACAGTGATTATATATTGCTATTTCCCATCTTTATTTTTGTAAGAATGATATCCATTTTTGGACAAAACTAATTACGAGCTAGGGAAGGCGTATGTATTATGTGTTTTTGTGAGCAGGTCATTGCTGCGTAAGTTGAGTACTTTTGATGCGCAAAATCATTTGTACATGACCTAAAGTCCGAAATAATGCAATTTCAAAAGTAGTTTCATACATTAATTATATAATTTTATTCTATCACATATTCACTTAAAAATTATCATAACAAATAATAAATTATTAATACTTTAATTAGATAGCAAACTTTAAAATATTTTAACGTGAGGTTTACGTGTTACACTAATGACAAGAAAATATTAAAACCCTAATGCATATGTATTCAGTTGGAGCCTTGGAGGCATCTTCTCCGTATACCTTTATATATAGAATTTTGTTATACATCATGATTTGTATAATAATTTATATAAAATAATTTATAAAATAATAAAATAATTAAAATAATTAAAATAATAAATTTATTTTATTTTATAAAAAATTATTATATAAGTTATTATGTATAGTAAAATTTCTATATATGTATCTGTAGATAAATATTAATGATAAAAATGTACGTGTAGATAGATATTAATGATAAAATAAGGTACAGCTGGGAAAACACTGTCATTCAACTGAAAAGGGCATCTGTGTAACGTATAAGTTAGTCATTGGTGCATGTCTGCTCAAGTGATCCATGACCATCTATACCTATATCTATATCTATATTGTATTTAAATATTTATTCTCTCTCTCTCTCTTAATATATAGTACTCCTACTAGGCTACTACTAATTATATACACTATATATATATATATATATATATATATATATATTTGTTTTAATTAAAGAAGTAGTTGGAGTTTGGAATTAAGCATTTAATTTGAGCAAAAAGCACTGAAGCTGATAAACTCTTTTCGACGTGGTTGATTATTCAATTAATGATAAAGATTCCATGCATGCATTCCAGGTTAAACTTCACATCATCGCAGAGAGATCTAGGGACAACTTTTTTGCTTTTCAGTTGTGAGCTAGATCGAGTTGCTTTTCAATTAATTTTGTTTTTCTATATATTTGTAAAACATAAAATAAAAAAAATAATTAATATTATTGTAATTTTATTTTGAGAAGATTAACTAAAATGAATTAAATAATGATATAAATTACTAAAATTAGTATTTAGCGACATCGATATTTCTTGGATTTTATGAATCTCCAAGAAATTTCCTATTTACTTTTCTGATGAGAAAGAAGTTAATTCTTATTTATTTTGAGTTTTTATTTTTATTTTTTTGGGTATAATAGCTTTAGAGATTTTCAATTGAAAACTTGCTAAAAGTTGATGGAAGAAGGAATTTATCTGATCTGATTATGGTAAAATTATCGACTTTATTGTAGTCAATTCTTATAATTTTTTATTACATAAATTATAAAAAATATTGCATTAATTAATGTAATAATAAATTATAAAACTTATGGATGCGCTCAGCATCTTAAAGTGTCGGTACCATTTCAAAAGCCAAGCTAGCATTTTAAGAAACTGTTGATTAAAAGTATTTAACCTTGTGCCCTCTTTTGATTTTTAGAAAATTGTTGAATGAGATCATGTGTTTGGCTACATCTCAGGGATAGAAAAAAGCGCAATTAAAATGAGATAAAAGGAGCAGGTTTTGGTTTATATCCAAAAAGTGAGCTTTTATTATATGACGGGTATAAAAGAAAAATTAAAACAGTTGATATTGACAGAATAATAAATATCATTTAAAATAATATTTTAAAAATCGAACTGTCGGTTCAACCGATTAAACAGAGAATCTGTCAATTAAACGAACCGATTTGACCATTTGAACCGGAATCAGCAAATAACCGCTCAAAATCGATGACCCAACGGTTGAACCGTTCGGGTCATCGAATCAGTGACTGGGTCGCAGTTTTGATCGGTTCACAAACTTACATTAAAATTCAAAAATGTTAGGATTATTTTTACTTTTCAACCTTCAGAATTTTTACACCACAAAGAACTCCTCTACCTCTCCTCTGTCGTGCATCTCCTTTTCTCTCTCCGGTGACCACAATCACTGGCCTCACCATCTCATGCATCTCGCCTCACGATCACAGGTTTCACAGCTCACCATCTAATCTTGTTTTGGCTTTAAGTTATTCACTGTTGTTCCAACAAACCCCAAATTTTCTTATGATTTTGGTTTTCTTTTGCTCTGAATTCTGAAACAAGATAGTTAAAGGTTCAATCTTGATTTATGGCTGATTTCGCTAGGCCCTTTTCTTTCTTTTTGTATTAGGGATTGTTTTTCTGGGATGAATATACTGGAATTATGGGTAATCTTAATTATTTTTTGGGATTTCTTTACAAGTTGAGATTTTGAATTATGGGTATACTGAAATTATGGGTCATCTTTTTCCTCCAATTGCTATGATTGGGTAGGCATCACTTGTAGTTCTTCCTCTTCTCTTGGATTAAAGGATGAATTTGACTCTAGTACGGTAGTTAAGTTAGAACTTGGAAAGAAAACATTAATTGGCAAGCTCTCTGAATCAATTGGCAATTCCTGCATCACTGTTACATTTGCCCAATTTAGAGGTTTTGGACTTGAACAATAATGCCTTCGGCTTTAAGTGCTCACATTCTGGAATTCTTGTGATCTACTTTGAAATGTTAATACAAATAGGTTTTTTTTTTTAATAGATAAATTGATTACTTTTACATATTTGATAAATATTATATATAATATATAACAATAACAATTAATATATTTATTATTTATTACATATTAATGATGTCACTAGGTCAATAACGGTTCGACCACTAGTTGAACCAGTGATTTATCCACATAATAACTTTTCAATTCGATGATTGGTCCGAATCTAAAAACATTGGTTTAAAGTGTTTAATTTTACTGTAATATTTCAAAAAGTATTGTTAAATACATATTAATTTAGACAGTATCATTTTTTTTTCTAACAAATTAATAACCAAAATTAAAGCTCATTTTTGGATGGAAGGACTATTCTTTGATGAGTTTTTGCTAAACGTATTTCTCACTCTTTGTATTTGAAGTCGGGGTAAATAGTGAACTTTTTTTTCTCATGTCCAAAAAAATAAATAGTAAAAAGTGAAATATATTTTTTATGCCCGGATATTTCACAATGATCAAAAGTAGTAGTATTTTTTTTTCCCAATAGTTGAAAGAATTAAAATTTTAGGCAACATTACAAATTTTGGATTTTGAACAGCAACCTGCAGGGTTCTTGTTTAGTTTAAGAAAACAAAATATTCAAACACAATTTGCATAAATCATCAATATATATATATATATATATATATATATATATATCTGCTTTAAGATAAATGGATCAAGTGACCTGATTAAACAACAATGTTGATAAAAGAAATAGCAACTCATGCATCCAACTCTAGTATACAAATAAAAACAAATTTTCTACCAATCAAAAGAAATGTGCATTATTTATGATGATGGTGATGATATTATCAATTTACAATAAAACCTCAGCATTTGAGAAAGCAAACAAAAGAAACAGAGAGCTCTGATCTGACCATCAGGGCTCAACAGGGAATACTCTTTCTAGAAAATTTATGAAACGTTTCGAATATAGTTTTGGTTCAACTGCAGATATCGACATAGGGTCAAAATGCAATGATTTATATGAATGCTCTAATTTCTTTTTCAGGTTGTATTCCTGCAATATATCAATTATGCCAAGATAGAGAACCACATCGTAAACCTCATAAAGTTCAGCTTCGGCTGAATCCGTATCATCCTCCCGCAGAAGCAGCTTGTCATTAGCCTGAGCTGGCATGTTTACGCCTAATTGAACCCGTAGCCTGAAGATATTGCAGCAGCAGCAATTTAAAGTAATTATCAATAAACTAGGTAAATTATCATTTTTTTCCAAATTAAATGTGAAATGGACATGCTCTGCTAGATAAGTAAATGATGAATAGAAACAAAATCATTCATGATAGAGAGCCAACTAAGGGAAGGCTAGCTGCAGCTGTTTGTTAATTTGAAGCCAAGACTTTCAACAATGTCATATTGTACAAGCCGGGACACTCAAAAGGAAAAACATAGGCTGGCGTATACAAGAGAAGATCATTTTGAATTTTTTATTATCGAAAAGAAATACTCATCACATCAATATAAGAAATGAGGCAATGTTCCCTAAAATTGAGTAGGTGAAGTGGTGAAGATGTATCAACCTAATTTTCAAAGTGTATTGACCTTAACCAGGCAAACACTAATTTAGAAACAAGAATCCATCTGGAGCTAAGGATGCATGAACTTGGCAAGGCAATAGTTCCAAACTCTGGATAAATTCTCATGGCATTCGGTCAATGCAAATCCATAGTACCAGAATGAACACGTCTCACCAAAAAAATGTAGATGGATGTTTCTCAAGTAACAATTTGTGAGGTATGACATAATTTATAATAATGTTCATGGTTACTGTCATCGTAGCAGTCTTGGGTGTAGCATATTTTTTAAAAATGTTTTTAGTATCTCTCTTTTTCACTGATTACATTTTTAGTTCTAATTGTTTCTAAATGAAAATTAGTGACATAAAAAAACTTGAAAGGGAGAAAATTGTACAAAAGGTGCTAAAACTATGTATTTGATTGAATAAAAGTAACTAAAGTTTATTAAAAACTCAAACACAAGTAAACCTGAGTTAAAATAGCACGTAGAGTTGAATTTAAGGCGATAAGTGAATTGAAAAATCATGCTTCCAGTGTCCACAACTGTCACACAAAGCCTAACTTGCCTTGCTTCACTACAAGCATTGCGATGGCAGTTGGAACCACTATTTAATACTATGGGTTTATTATAAAAGGCATTTAGATTGCCATTCTACAGACTTAAATGGGAGAATGATAATATAGTAAATATATTGAAACAATTATTCTTTACAATAACTTTTCATTTTTTCAAAAAATAGACTGTCTATATAAAGAAAAATATTTAAAATAAGTAGAAAATACCTTCCAGTACCAGGCAGAAGAAGATCCACTTCCTTCTCACCTAAAGAAAATGCTCTCAAAGCATTTCCTCTAATATGAGGACCCGGTGTAGTGCTGACAAAGTTGGGTTCGTGCGTCACAAGTAGAAGACCCTTTGGAGGAATCAATAATTCACCTCGAGAGATTGCACCTATAGAGGAAGTACACAAGAAGTTGCTACTAAATAACTTGATTATATAGGAGGAACGAAAACAAAAAATTTGTTTCCTTACACGTGCACGGAAGCAATACATGTTTAATTAAAGAGACTGGGAGATTAAGCCATTTTTTTTAAATAGTGGATTGTGAGATGAAGGTGAATGATTAACAAGGGAATAAAAACAAGTAGTCTATAGGTCAAATTTTATATACTTCATCCATATTTCTTCCCAAAAATGAGAAGTACCTACCAAAAGTCCCAATTAACAAAGAAGTAAAACAAACAGGATCTCGCCTACATTAGCTGTTTTAGTTCTTTAAATCTTTTTCCCCCAAAATGCAACAAGATGGTACATATATGAGCCTTGGGCATAAACTGGAGCACTTTGAACTTGTAAATGCATAGAACAAGCATATCAATATCATTAGAACAAATAAATGAACTGCAATGAAAAAGATGGCGTTAGATGTAGCAGTTTAAGTGGTGCATTCTTTATCTATCTATCAAAGAAAAACAATATTGCACAAGGTTTACTTTCCTTTCTTACTCACTCCTTTCTAAAGTAAGAGTCCATCTGTTCCTTTTTGGATGTCTAAGAGTCCATCTGCTCCTTTTTGGATGTCTCAGAAAAATGGTATCATGTCTCATGATATTCAATTAAGTATTTCTCTTGGCTGCTGATTATATTAAAATAAAATTTTCCTTCAAAATTGAACTTCTGAATGGGAATTTTTTTGGGATGGAAGGAGTAATAGACAAGGATTCATGAAATCAACTAATATACATAGAATGCGTGTCTATATGAGATAAAGATCCATTTTAAACAGTTCCGCATAATCCTCTCCATGTTTCATGGCTCAATTAATTTGGTAGTACAAAAGTTGAAGCTTTCAACCCTCCGACCTTACCTCACTCTTCGTAAAGACAAATGTCTCAACAGAAATGCATCACATATTATTTAGTTCAGTAAGGTAAATTATGCTACACTTGTCCACAAAGATAAAAACAAGGGGGTCACAGCCTTAACCAGCTATGAAGCAGTAGGAATAACCAAACAAAAGAAATCCTTTAGGCAACAGAAATCACTGGATAAAGGTGAAGATTCACCACAAACATTCCAACAGTGGAAATAGCAAAGTCACAAAATCCTTCAGAGAAGAGCAGAAACAACTACAGTCGAATGCTCAAGTAAAAGGTGTTCAAAAGGGATATTTACCATCACCAGAAGATATACTTTCAGACTTGTGTGACGAGTTGGGCGGTTCTAAGAGGGCTTTCAGATGCTCGGGAGCTCGAAAATGTACTCCCAGTAGAAGGCTGTAATCAATTATTTGTTGAGACTCTAGGAACATGCAATCAAGAGAGATTTGTCTGCACAAAAGCAGAGGAGCAAAAAGCTTCTGCTGGAAATTAGAATGTGGATAGACTCAAGTACATGGTGAATGGCATGCTTAACGAAATTCTTAATTCAGACACATATATTAGACATGAACTGGAAATTGGTTCATCAAGATTTAGAAGTAAACTACAAATAAGAAGACGCAACAATCCAAAGAAGAATCATAAGAGTACCAGCATGGCATAAACCTACTAAATCTTAATATATAAGTTCAAGTTGTTTGTGTGTGTGTGTGCGTTGTCAATATCTTGCTTTCCATCTTTTTTCTATCTTTATTTGGTTGTGGATGGCCTGGCGGGTTAGTGTGGGGTCTGAAGGAGATGTAGCCTTCACCAATCTCATATGATTTTGATAAAAAAGTAAAAATGCATTGAGCAGACATGGTTCATTCATTTCTTTACAGTATGCAATCTAAATATTTTGCTGTTAAGCCTATTTAAGCAGTCTGACAAATTTTATTTCGACAATTTGCCATCAAAACTTTTAGCGTATCAGGCAGAAACTTTTCAAATTGGTTGCATCAGTTAAATCAGATTTTCTGTATTATGTCACTGGAAGCTCAAATCACATAACACCGCCACAGCCAACTCGATATAGCTGTCTTCCTTTCATTCTGATTAACTTGATTGTTTTGAATTCTTCATATTGCAAATCAAGACGGCAAAGTAAGTGAAAATTTCATTATTAAATTATGCTTCAAAACATTAAGGCTATGTTTGTTTACAAAAAATATACTTGGGATTGGACTATTTGTATTAATTTAATACTATTTTGCATTATTTTATCCCATGATGGGGGGGATTAAATAGTCCTATGGACTATTTTTTTATCAATCCTAAGGCTATTTATGTGGGATTATATAATTCTATGAAAAAATTGGGATTAATAGTCCCCCTCATTTTAAACTATTAAATGGTTTTATGGGACTATTAGTCAAACATTAAAGGATTAATAATCCCTCATCAAATGATTAAATAGTGTAAAGTAGTATTAAATTAACCTAAATAGTCCAATCTCAAGTACGTTTTTTGCAAACAAACATAGCCTAAGGGGTTTGCTTCAGATTTAAGGTTAAGGTTAGAATGAGGTCATAATCACTCTTCAACTCGTTGCCTTTTGTTTAGACATGTAATGCAAGCTATGCGGATGTTTGGCATAGAAACAGAAGGCTTGAAACTAGCTACTGTGACATCACATATTAACACAGAAAAATCTAAGGAACCAGGATAGAGAGATAACCATATATAATTTCTGATTAGCAAACACCATATCATCGAGATAAAAAGAGACTATAATTCTTACAAGGAAAGAAAGGGGTCACCCATCATAATTTCCCTCAGAAAAAAACAATTTCCAGATAACTATTAGCTGTATCGTAGTTTTCCCCCTACCTCCAGCCCCCATCATCGTTGGTTAACCTTCCACGGGAATCTGTTTGGCCTTATGAAAGGACTAATACGTTGGAAATGGATAGTTAGTTCTTGTTGGATCCAAGAAAGCTAACATGTATGCTTTCTTGCTCACAGGAAATAACATTATTACCGTCAGTGGCCTAAACATTAAAAATTTGACTTCACTAATTTGTACAGAGATCTTTTCTGTTGGACGTGGTTCTATATTCAAACATACAGACATATATTCATAAGGTGTTGGTAATTTTCTGATAAGTCACTGTTGAATATTTAAAAAAAAACTGCACTTCAGGAATGAAAACAGGGAAGTATGCCAAAGTAATACTATGTACCCAAGCATTTCAGCCAATTTGTATGAGATTTAGGATTTCAAATTAAAATTATGCATGTACCATTTTAAAAAATAGCATAATAGTTTGACTGTAATTTGTAATAGAACTCATTTCAAGAGTTTATGCTGTTAAGCCACATTCCTCGGAATCCAAATTAAAACATGAATAAGAGAGTAGCTACATGAATGCTTAGCTATTTATAAATGAAAAAGAAAAAAAAACTTGCTATAGAATATCAAAACCAAATAAAGGATTTTCAGACCATAAGCTCCAATATGAATTTCTATTTATTTGTTAGATCAAATAACATCTTAGAGGGATAAAATGGCTGATGAGATTACAAATAAGAAACTTACTTAAAAAGTGACTCGCGCAATAATTTGTCCATGTGGAATTCATAGGACAAATCAAGGTCTTTCAACGTGGTACTCTCTGTTATCTCATCTTCATTTGTAATTCTTCCTTGATATGAACCCTTTAGATCATAACGACGATGTATTCGCAATTCAGTGCAGAACATATTCCCCATCACAACAAAGCTTACCTGAAAGCCAAATGAATAAATAATCATCCACAAACCATAAGTAACACACTCATTTCTCATGCACCCCAAGTAAACATGGGCAATAGAACAAGCAAGCAAATACCTTTTTCCCCCCTTTCCATGCTATCCGGTGGACTCCAAAAAACTTCGTTATAAGGGTGTTTTCATGCTCTTTTACATGATTGTAGTAGCTAGGAAGCATCTTGAGTAAAACCTAAAAAAAAAGCGAACTTAATAACCAAAATATTGAAAAATAGAAACAAACCCACTTTATATTGGGTTTTATGTTTTTCCCCTTTCTTATAAAGTTCTTGATGCCATTTCTGGAAGAAGTATTTGTGTTCTCTTTTTTTAATAGATGACTTCTAGGAATAAAAGTATTACAGCTATATTTCCAGAAAGACTAACCACTAACCAATTACTACTCCTGAAAGATTTTGTTTTTTCTTGGTAGGCAAATTCTGGGAAAAGGTATTACAACTATTCTTCGAGAAAAGTATTCCAACTATCCTTCAAGAAAAGTTAACCCCTCGGTCAGTTACAACCTTATTGTCCTTATTTTTGAATCTAACAGTGCTCATCAAGAACCAGCCTCATTTGGTTAGGGAGCAAGTCCTCAAGGAACCATTAATTAATCTCATAGTTACCAGCGGCAAACTGATTGAAGGATAAATGGTTCGCGAGAATCCAAATTGACAAGATTCTAAGTTTTAACAAACATCATTTGAGAGAGATGTAAGCTTCTCATTCAAGTTTAGCAAAGCTAATGTCAAGAATCGATATAAATTTTAATAGGTGCCAGCAGTTGCATGGACCTGTACGGGGATCAGATACTGAGTGTGAGCCTAAGAGTGTATTATAAGTAAAAACATTATTCAAAACTAACGTATTTGATTATGTTTTTTATGTTCAAACCTTCAGCTCAGATCTTCTTAAAGTTTTGATAACAAATCTATCATCCTGAGAAAGATAGAAAATGCTGCCACTTTTCCCGGAAGAAGAAAGCTCTCTCAGACCATCATCACCACAGATTGACATCATGTACTCGGCAGCATCTAGCTTGAACATCTCCCTTAAATTCCTGAAAATTGGAAGGCATAAGGATGTAATTTACAAAACAAAAACAATAGATTGGTATCAAAAAGTTAAAATTCCCTGATAAAAAAATATCTCTGGTACGATAAGCAATTCCAATTAAATGTTGACATCAAGATACTACTAACATATGTCTATACACATATGTACCATTATTATAATACATACCGGAATACCATAGGGCGGTAATCCATCCAGTGGAAATCTAAAGAATAGTGTGGGGGTGTAAACTTGGAGCCCTTTTTGGGAAAATACATTTTTATTCTAGCTCGTTCTTCAAAATCAGAGGACCGCACTTCACGCATAGGAACTGGTGTCATCTTTCCAACAGTGTACCTATGAACACCATATGAGATAATAAAATGCGATATTCTAGCACAAGAAGTTAAGGCAAAATACATAAATACGCAACTCAGAAAAGTAAGACTATATATTGGCAATAGTAGGAAAGCATTTTCATATTTAATTATTTTACCTAATGCCAAGTTGTAGATTGAGCATCAAATAATAGCTTTTATGGCCTTCAAATGTTTTCACACATGACTTCTTTTTTGATTCCTTTGCCTTACACAGGTGTTTACTTTTGTTAGAAAGTCCTGCACGACTCGTAATCCTTTCTTTAATCATAACCCCTTGCACGTATTCCCTTTCATAAACTACAGAACCATTATCCTCCACCCCACTTTGACCTTCATCAAAGGTATGAGATAACATGCAGGACGTGTCACAAGATGCAATCTCTCTAACAGAATCACTAACGCTCCAATCTTCTTCCAACGATATACTCTTGTGTGATATACAACCTGAATCTTTTAAAAAACTATTCAATGAGATTTTCTTTGAAAAAGTGCGTTTAACACTAGGTTTCACAATCCTGCATTCCTCTGAATTCATTGATGAACTACGAGACACGAGCCCTTCCCTTTTTTCCTTGTGTAAGTGAAAGCTACACCACTTTGTTAGAGATGGACGTTTGCTCCCTGCAGGATAGAACGTTCCTCGTCCATCCTTCAGGCCTTTGGTCCATATTCCAAAATAATAACCTCCATCCGCGAACCTGTAAAATCCTGACCCATGTCTTAACCCATTCAACCACAAGCCATCAAAAAGATCACCATTCGACCATTTCATAACCCCTCTACCACACATTTTCCCAGCTTTCCAAGTTCCAATAAACATGTTACCATTACTCCAAGCATACTTACCACTGCCCTCATGTACTCCCTCTTTCCACGAACCTTCATAAAAATCTGAATTTTGATATTGTTTCTTTCCAGTCCCATGCTGAATGTTCAGCCTCCAGGAGCCTCTGTATACAGACCCATCCGGACCACTAAAGGTGCCAAAACCATTAAGGTAACCCCCCGAGAAATCACCATCATATGTTGCTCCTGATGTCCAAAGAACCTTTCCTTTCCCAGTCATTTTTCCTTCGTCCCAGTCACCTTCATAAACTGTTCCATCTGACCAAGTATATTTACCCTTGCCATGGGGGAGACTACCATTAAAATTACCAAAATAGACATCTCCATTTGAAAAGATGTTCTCCCTACTTCTGAAAGGTAAAAACTTCACATGAATAATAACATCATCAACTACATGAAAGAACATTTAAAATTAACCTTTAAGGCTTCAGACTTCAATCATGAGAATGCTAAATAGCAGAACTACCTTTTGCTGCTCTCCATTATCGTTGAATGACAAATGCTCTACCAGACCAGAATGACATTAAATGACCTCATTTCAGGACCCTAGCTTATGTGAAGCTAGCCGACCAAAGAACTCAAAGTGAAATTGTGTTTCGTGAGCTAACAGAGATGAACATAGATGAGCAGTGTCACGATCTGAACAATGATAAAGCCATTCTTTTAGAATTAAAGGATAGCACTTTCAATACACAATGACAATCGATCTGGAAAATACAAGTTTTGTACGTGCTACCATATAAGATTTAGTAAAAGCTAAATATATTCGATAGTTCTTTTAAAAATATGTTAAAAGTTATCATCATAATCATGAAACACGTAAAAAAAATGTTTGCAAAATCAGAACTTCATAAATACTCCCAAATTATAGGATCGATATTGACTTTTAAAAGTCAATTTGTGATATTTTCAAACTCAAAATTAATTTAGTTTTAGACGATAAAATTATGAAGATGGTAAACTATCAAAATAGTACTACTAATTGCAAGATTTATTGCTTTTAAAAGGTAAATGAATCACATCAACTAACTTTAAAATATCTCATATTGACTTCGAAAAGTCAACCAAAATCTTATATATTGGAACTGATGTAATATTATTTCCTGAAGTAACTTCAGACCATATAGACAGACAATGTCAAGTGCCAAATTTAAAAAATCAGAAAAGCGAAAAATGCTTCATTCAACAAAGTAGACCATTTAATTTACATAATTCAAAATTTCCTAAAACCCAAACTCCATTTTTCTTAATATAAAGTTAGAAAGTAGTTTTTTGTGCATAAAAAATGCTTTAACTTTCTCAGTACCAGCACATTCGAAATCTAACTCCAATCATAATTCATAAATGTACTATAGTGTGCCTCAGATACTCTAGCTCTTAGAAAGTGCATTGTGTGAAACCAATAAGAACAAATCTACATACACAACACCCAAACACAAAACCAAACACTACATTCATCTTAACTATTAAAAAGTGGGACATGACACGGATTTCAATGTCATGCCCACTTTTTAATGGTTAAGATGAATGTAGTGTTTAGATGTTGTGCACTTATACTTATTCTATAAAAAAAAATAGAGAAAACCAACAGATGCCAGATGATGATGCATCTTGTGACGTTCTGACAAATAGTACATGTTCACTTGCCCATAACTGTACAACACAATGTCATGCTTTTTGGCATCTTCTATACAAATCAATTTTCACCTCAATTACACCTCTTTTCTTTTTCCAAAATTAATAAGTACCCCTCCTTTTTAATCTTTTAATATGAGCAAAAGTTTTCAAAAATATTGCATATACTTCAAAATGATACAAAGATGAAATTGGTATGGATATGCAAACACAAAACCAGACCAAAGCCCTTTCTTGCACTCAATTATAATGAAGTAAAGGTGTAAAGTTAATATGTACATGTTCATGAATAAATTGTTCTCAATGTTATATTTTGTTTAACTTGACATATTCTCTTTTTCTAAATGGACATATCATTAAACACCAACCAATAATCCCCTAAACATTCATCATAACTACTCCAAAATCCACACAATTTTATATTATAAAATAGAGAAATAAACAGCACATGACACACCCTCTCTCAACTATATCATATAAATGTGTCAACAGCAAATAAACTACAATACATCACAATAAATAAATTTTAAAATTATAATAAAAAAATTAATGTCAAACAAATATATCATTCAAATCAGAATCTAGATAATAAACCCATGAAACATAAATAAAAATAAATTATAATTCTATTATATTTTCCGCCAGTTCGGTGAATAAAGATTAGCAAATTATACAGAAGAAAATGAAGATCGACAGTAAAACTCACCAGTAATTGAAAGCAAAAGCACCGAAATCGATTGTAATACTAGATTGGCATAAACCCTAATTAAAAAAGGTAAAGAACAACGCAAAGCGAAGCAATTCAAATCAGTTTCGAGCAATAGTAGCGTGAGATTAGCTGTTGAGACCGCACGCACTAGTTTCTTTCCCCCGTCTCTCTTTCCTAATTTCCCCTCCAAGGTAGATCCTCCTCTCCTCCCCTCTCCTCTCCTCTCCTCTGTACAAGTAAGTTGTCTAAAAACCTGAAGAAAGCCAATCATCATTATTCTCTTGTACTATTTTCCAAGGAATTCCATACGTACACTCCTAGTAGACTAGTCTAGTGGGAGGCATGCAACTGTGGGCTCCAGATATTTTTGTACTGAGCGGAAAATGTACAGTATGCTTTTGTTCCGAATAATTAATTGTCTGGCTATTAACCGTGCATTAATAAAACACAACAAAATAATAAGATAATTAAATTAAAAAATTTAGAAGATTCTCTTCACATGCGCGCGCGCACATATATATATATATATATGACATAATTCATAATATATATTTATTATAAATTAAAAATAGACAAATATTATTTATATTGTATAAAACAAAAAGAAACGACCAAGATTTAAAGTTAAAAATAGATGTCCACTATTATTAATAGCAAAAGTTTTAAAAAAATTAAACGCTTGCTGCTAATAGTAAAAAATGTCGATTTTTAATCTTGATCATTCTTTCTTATTTTTAATAATATAAATGATATATGTCAATTTTTTGTTTATAACAATTATTTGTTACGAATTATTAATATATATATGTGTGTCTGTGTGTGTATACGCGCGCATTTGATTATTTATTTATGTAAGAGAAGTTTATTAAAATATTAATTTTTTTCGTAAAAATATTAATTTGTAATAATAATATATAAACACTAACCAAAAATAAATAGCCAATAAACTCTATAATTTAAATTTTTATTATTTTTTTGCAAGTACACAATTAAGTGCATAGGTGCAGAGAAGAACGTCAGTGTTAGGGACCGGAGTGCCATTTCATGTGGGGTCCAATTTGTAATACAGTCCTTTTATTGTGAAATACATGTTATTATTATTCAGAGTATGGTATCCGTATAAAGTACGGATAA
This sequence comes from Hedera helix, assembly GCA_947179155.2. Classification (NCBI taxonomy): domain Eukaryota; kingdom Viridiplantae; phylum Streptophyta; class Magnoliopsida; order Apiales; family Araliaceae; genus Hedera; species Hedera helix. The sequence goes on along the minus strand of OX359284.1, from coordinate 33,119,440 downwards.
ATTTGTGAAATAATTGATAAAATTTATTAATAATTTAAAAATAGTCAATAATAAATAAAAAAGACTTAAATGATTAAAATTTATAATTTTAATTAAGTATCGACTCAAATTGAGATCATTTTTCCGTTATTATTATTAGTATTAACACCCACCAATATATTCTTATTCTATAAAAGTATACACATTAATTTTAGCAACAAAATAATATAATATAATTCATCAAATATAATAAATATAAAACAAATATAAATACATTTTTATCAAACAATATGATATTTTTATTCATAATCCGTCTTATCATTATATTGACTGCATCTCAATTCTTTATAGCTTTCACCTTACTCGTTTGATCATCTTTATCTTTTGTTAATTCTGTTAGTAATTAAAATATGCATTTGAGTCATTTTCATTAAGTTTAGAAGTATAATAAATCATTGGATATATTATAATTAAGACAAATGATGTGATTAAATTTTTTTACATAAAAAAATATACTTGAATTTAGAATGTTATATGAACTGTCTAATCAATATAACTTTTAGATTTTTCAATTCAAATTTGACAGTATGACTCGTACGAACAAAAATGACTCAATCGTATTTTAACGGACAAAAGCTAAATTGGACCAAACTCAATGAAATAACTCAGTAATTTATATGGCCAAAAGCCATATTGAGCCAAACTCGATAAAATAACTCAATACCAACAAAATTGATATAATTAATTAAAAATCAGCTCAGATTTAAATCGCTTTACGGCTAGTTATATATTAGTTTTGATTATGAATAAATACGAGACATGATTTGTGAATTAATATAGATATATACTACTTTAATCCTTAAAACGATGACTAAAACTACAAAATAAAAATAAAAATTATCCTTAAAAGAATGAGATAAAGTAAATAAAGTGAAGAATAAGTATGTCATTTAATGAAATTAATTAGTATTAAAAAAAAGTATTCATCATTTTATATGATCTTATGAAGTCACGAAAGATAAATTTGAATTTTTTTTTACTTTCACTAGTAAATAATTAATTAATATGTCTATTGGCAACAAAATTGATAAATATTTCAAGTCATGACATTCATAACTTGTTAATGAGAGACTCAATTTTTTTTTTCTGAATACATTTTTGTTTTTATTTGCATAAAAATAAAATCAAATAAAAACAGGTTGATAATTTTTTAGTTTATTTTGTGGAACTTTTAAGCATTTCAGTTGTTTTAAAAATAAAACTTACAGGCATCCATTATTTTATTTTGTTTTGTTTACCTAATTGGTGCTTAACGTGTGCCGTGGGTGGTGTAGGACCCGCTTTGATCATGTTGACCACCGGTGATGGTGGGGAATAGCATGCGCCACTGTGCCAGCACGCAGGGGATAGTAAACGGCGGTGAACTAAATGCCACGAAAGGGATTTATGTCTGTTGTGAGGTCAAAGTAGAGCATTATTCAGCCCGTGGCAGCACAGATTAGGTGGTGGATTCTTTTGCTGGGCCCCATCAAACTTTTCAACGTGCATTGTTCCCCATCTGTGGGGTGTGGGCCCTCTAGAAACTTTATGCTTCAGTCCTTCACATTAAAATAACATGTAAAATTTAAAAAGGGTGTGTAAATGTGTTAATAATAATGGGATTTGGCTTTCATTCATTATATTTTATTTTTGGGATAATTATAAAACTCAGTATTATAACTTACGTAAAATTTATATGTTAGTCAAATGGTAAAAAAAATGTTAGATTATTTTTATTTTCAAAATAATTATAATATTCAATATTATAACTTAATTGACCGGTGTGAATTTCAATTACATTATTCAAAACTATAAAAATATATATTTTTTGGATGAAAATGGAGGGGAGGTGTAATGGTAGGGAGTCAAGTCCATAATACTAGTACGTATATGTGATATGTGTATAAATTATGTGGATTAAAATAATTTTTTCATAAAATTTAGATGATTAATTTAGAAAGATATAAAAAAATTAATATTAAAATGGACAAAAATAATTAAATAATTAAATTCATAGGGACAAAAGAGAAAAAAATAGTGAGACACGATAATACCTAACGTCAACGACTCCGTAGAGCCTGAGCCGCTTTATAATATAGATGTTGAAGTTATAAAAAAAAGCAAAAAATAACCCTCATGAATTATTATTAAATAGAGTTTGAAATATCCGACATTAACTAAGAAATTTTGTATTAGTATTGGTGTTAAAACATATATTATTTGTATTCGTTCAAAATAAATATGAATACGGATATATGTATATTTGTATCCGTTAATATCCATATCTGTAATATCAAAATCTATATAGGCACACACACACATATATATAAGGAATGATTCATAGTAAGTAATTGATATGGACCAAAATTTGGCATACATCATCTATACTATTAAAAACAAAAAAGAACGGTCAGGATTAAAAACTAAAAATCGACGTTCGCTACTATTAGTAGTGGACGTTTAATTTTTTTTTAAACATTTGTTACTAATAGTAGTGAATACTGATCAGAAAGTCAAACCCTAAAAATCATAGCAGAAAGTTCAACCGCTATTACTAGAAGCGGACGTCTATTTTTAACTTCTAATATTGGTTGTTCTTTCTTGTTTTGTACTGTATAAATGATGTTTATCTATTTTTGATCCGTAACAAATACGAGCTATATATCATGCCCATATATATATATATTGCTAAAAATCTGTATATACATAATATATACATGTATAAATCTTTCATTTAATATTGATATACAATATAATAAAGTGTTAACGGTCAATTGGTTATACATCTTTTTATGCCTATTTTTATGAAATACGATATATAAAAAAAATTATAAATGAATATTATATCTAGTTTTATTAGTTTATTTGGTTGATTGTACATAATTTTTAATTTTTATTTGATTAATTAAATATTTTTTTTGTAATTAATATAATATAATATTGTGTAAGAATTAAAATAAATAAATAATTTTTTTTTTTGAAAAATGTGAATATGGATACGAATATGTAAATATTTGTTATGTTTATTCATATTATATTATATAAAATAAATAATATCCATATTTAAATATTATCTGTCGGATATGAATACATATATTTTATGTTACATATGCGTTACATACGAATACAAATACAAATATCAAATTTTATTTTTAAATATAAATACAGATATACTTGTATCCCCATTCGAAAAATCCATTTACAACCCTATTTATGGATGCAAATGAGGTTCCTCATTTTTAAAAAAATACACATCGTAATTGTTGATGTAGATAGAATCAGTTGCTAGATAAAAAAATAAATCGCAACACAATGTACAATATTTTTTTAAAAAGTTATATATAAAATGACATTGTTTTATTTTATAAAGATTTAATAATTAAAAAATTAACGAACTCTATACTTTTTATCAATTTAACTAATATGATATTTTTATTACATCTAAACCATTGAATTCTTAAATTTTTTCTCAAAATACCTAAATTTGACTATATGTCAAACTACAGTTAATTACTAGCTTATGTGGCAGTTGAAGTAGAATTTAGAATAAATAAAAATGAGATAGATTATCTAACATTATTAAATGGACTGTCCCGTGTGATAAAATATTGCTAAATTGACAAAAAAATAAAAAAAATTGAACTTGAAAAATCTAATTAATTTGCTATAAAAAGAAATTAAACAAAGGCCAAAATATTAATTATTTTTAAAAAATAGAAAAATTAGACAAATGGCAAAATATTAGTCAAGCTTATTAAACAAAAGAAAAAATATATATTGAACAAAGGGTAAAATATTAATTAAACCATGGGCAAAATATTAATTGAGACATATTAAACAAAATGCAACATATTAATTAAATTTTTAACTTATATAAGAACTTCGGTAATATGTGATTATAAATTTTGTCTAAATATTTGTAATATGAATTATTATGCAAAATTATTTTTTAAAGTTGTCATTTTTTTCCTAACTTGTCTTTATATAGGTTACAAATTTATTGACCATATTAAATTTGTTTTAATGTAATATGTTGTTTTATTATTATTTTGTGCATTGTTTAATTAATACGTTGTCATTTGTTTAATATATTTAAATTATTATTTTTCCTATGGTTTAATTACTATTTTTACCCTTTGTAGAATAAATGTTTTGTCTTTTGTTTAATTTGTTTGAATAATATTTTACCATTTGTTTGACTTTTTTTTTTAAAAAATAAATTAATATTTGTCCTTTGTTTAATTTATTTAATTACTTTTCTATACTAAATTATTTAGCTTTTTCATGTTTAAATACTTTTATTGTAATGTCCTAGAATTTCCACATATTTATTAATTAAATTATTAATTTAATTTCCAACGAGTTAGTTTTACGAAATTATTTAAATCTTTTTATGTGATTAATTAATTATGTGATTAAATAATTATGTAATTAATTACTAAAATTAATTAAAGGGGGTCACTAATATATTATTAAATTAGTGAACAAACCCTAAAGTTTTAATATCAAAATAATTGATAAGTTTCCTATTAATTAAATATTCAATTAAATTGAATATAATGAGTGAATTAAATATAATAAATTAATTAATATGATTATTAATTAATGTAAATAATGTGAAATATTAATAATAATATTTATTAGTCCATTTAGTAATTTAATACTAATGGGTTAAAATATTTAATTATTTATTCAATCTAATTATTTATTTAATCATGGATTGAATAATTAATGTGTAAATTATTAAATTAGCCCAACATGGGTCAATTAGTAGCCCAAGTGGAGAATAATAAAATTTGACAATTTAGTAGCCCAAACAATTTAATAGAAGCCCAATTGGTATTTTAAATTAAAGCCCAATGATTGGCCCACTTGAAAAATACTTAATTAAACTATTATTTATTTAAAAAGTGAAAAGTGACTCAAATTATGGGACAAAAAGAAGGTCATCAGCCGACCAAGTTGGAGAGGAGAGAGAAAAAATTGAGTTTTATTTTTATTTTGTTTTATTTTTATTTATTTAATAAAGGGTTGCTTGTTTTATTTTTGTAGTACATGGAACCATGCCTCTTTTCACCAACTAAGTCATTTAACCCATTTCTTGTGTAAGTTGTCATCTATGAGCATGGGCTAAATTATAGATATAATTGTGTATCTATTAATTTTTCAAGTATACTTGAAAGTGTTAGATGATATTTCATTATTTTCTCCAAGTCCAAAAGAGAGAGCTAGAGAGCATTTGAGAGTGTGAGAAAATATTGAGAGCAAAATACTACGAGAGGAGAAGGAGTTCTTGGTTCATGCCTTCAAACCTCATCACCTATTTTGGAAGAAAAAAGGAAGATAGTCATTAAATCAAGGTAATGGTTATTTTAAATAAAGTTTTGTTTTTAAATTAAATAAATCATCATGTTAGTATAAACATGTTAATATAGTTATTAATATGTAGTTGTAATATTTATGCCATGCTTGAGTTTAATATGTTTGGTTTGTATTTTGGTATATTTTATATGCTAAAATATGTGTTTAATAGTGTGTAAACAAGTTTTGGAATTTATGTCCAAAAATATTTTTATAAAACCTAGGTTTAATGTTCTAATATTATAGAGCATTAAATCATGAGAAAAATAAAGTTTGAATCACTCAAAATGGAGTTTTATACAAAAAGTTATGATTTATGGTAGTTTATGTAATGTAAAATTTTTTACAAAAAAATAATGATATTAAATCATGAAAAATTATTTTTTCATGTTATAAATTAATATAAGGTGATTGGTAATTTTTTTTGGATTTTTATTGAAGAGTTAAAGCTTACTTGATGGTATATTTTTATTTAAAATGTGTATGCCGGAACACTGTTCACATTCTGCTTGGAAGAAAAAAATATTAACTGGCCGCGCAATGCGCGAGCACTGTTCACGCCAGACGCGGAGCCAAACGACGTCGTTTGGCGTCCGTAGAATTTTACTCTACTCCGCGCGTTACGCGCGGAAGCCGTATCCGGCTTTCCAAAAACGGCGTCGTTTTGGGCCGAAAAATCTGTAACGCGCGCTATGCGCGGTAGGGAATTTCCGAGAAATTACAATTTTGCCCCTCTGTGTTTTTCTTGGCAGATTTACCATTCTGCCCTCGGATCAGTTTTCAACTTATTTACGAAAATGTCATTCGGGTTAATTTTAATTAATTTAAATATTTGAAAATTAATTTAAAATTATAGCAAAAATAATAATAATACAAAAATAATATTGGGGAGGATATTTTTCAATAAGTTTAATATTTAAATATTTTAAATATTAATCTAGTTAGCTAAACCATGGTTAAGTTAAATAAATTTAATATTTATTTATTATTTTAAATGTTAATAATAAATAAAGATGATAAATTAACAATTATTATTTAATGACTATTAAATAATACTTAAAGAGAGATAAAATTTATAAATTAATTATTTATTATTTAAATATTATTAAATAATAAATAAGGATAATTAAGTAATTAATTATTATTTAATTAGCATTAAATAACGATTAATGGAAATTAAGTTATTAGAGTAATAATTTATTATTTAATTTAAATAATAAATAAGAATGATTTGATTATTATTTAACCTTAAATAATAATTAAAATTAATTAAATAATTAATTATTATTTAATTGACATTAAATAATAATTAAAGAGGATTAAGATTAGTAAACTATTATTTAATTTCCTTAAATTAAATAATAAGTAAGGTTAATTACTTAGTTAATTATTGGTTGATTAATATTAAATTAAAGAAGGTTAAAATTAAGTCAATAATTATTTATGATTTAATTATAATTAAATAATAAGTATGTATAATTAGTTATTATTTATTTTAAATAATAACTAGAGTTAATTAATTAATTTCTATTTAATCAATATTAAATAGTAATTAAATAGAGATTGAGTTAATAAAATAAATTGAATTTAATTATGATTTAATTAAACAATTGTAATAAGTTGTTTAAGGGTTTAATAAGTGTCCAACACTTAAGAAAAATATTTTCTAACTTATTAAATTATTAACCTAAAATGATTGAGGGTCTATAAGGTTAATAATATTGTTTTGACTAATGTAGATTATGTGTTAATACTTATGTGTGGTAAATAAGTTCATTATTAAGCGTATAGTTATGCAAATACGCCGTACTAATTATTAGACCGACTCTATTAATGTTGGATCTTTCAAAGCAAGTTAGTTAAAGCTAGACAATTATTGTAGCTGAGCAGACAGGCAAGTTCTCTAACCCTACTCATTTATTGTTGAACAAGTTTCTATACTTGTATTTATTGTCAAAGCTTGACGTGGTTTAATTATTTAAAATTATTTCACATCCATATTGTTTATAAAATCGCACTTAGTGCACTTGAAGCTTATTAGTTCTTGATTCATGAACTGTATTAAAAATGTCAAAAGCTAATAGTTCAGCTAGACATTACGTTTATAAATTCAATACTTGAATATTTTTAAAAGTTTATCCAAACCATTGTTGGGTGCGGATTTCTTATATTAAGTCTGAGAATTGAACAACCCTAAATTAGGGGATTTTGTGTCGGGAAACCGACTTTGGGCGCCAGTGACTAAATGTAATGCATATACAACGGGTTGAATAGGCTGATCCCATTGAAAACCAAACAACTCAAAGGGTCAGAGGAAACTCTATTATATCCTCGTTAGTTCAGGGTCCTTAGTGACCGCTCAGCATTTTAAGATTCAAATCTTCTGTTTATTAAAAATTTGAATCTTGTTTCATTCACAATTGTTATATCTATTGTTGAATCATTGATGATATTTTCCATTCATTCATGATATATTAAATCTATATGATTGTTCTAAACTTGCTGAGCAAACTAGTTGCTCATTCTTGCTATATCATGAACCATTTTTCAGATAATCCTGATTGCTCAAAGAAGGATAAGGGAAAAGGAAATGCCAGAGCTTAAGTTAGTTTATGCATGCTAATTAGATGCTTAAATTTGTGTTTACTGTTGTTAAACCTTTTGTAATTCCTTATGATAGGAACTGTTTATGTTAAGGTTAATAGACCCTGGTATTGTAACCTTTTTGTAAGGGAACCAATATGTATTATTCCGCGATGTTTAAATGCAATGTATGTATTTAATTGTTAGTAATGTGTTGAATAGTGAGAACTAAACTCGAGGTTATGGAACCCGAATTTGGGGTCGTCACATTTATTTTTTTGTCAATTTAGCAATATTTTGTCACATGGGACGATACACATGATAACGTTTACAATAATCTATTTCTTTTTTATTTATTTTAAATTTCACTTCAACTACCACATAAAGTAGTAATTAACTATAATTTATGATACAATCAAATTTAAATATTTTGAGAGAATTTTTAAGAGTTCAATGGTTTAGACGCAATAAAAATACTATATTGATTAAATTGATAAAAAATGTGGAGTTCATTAATTTTTTTGGTCATTAAGTCTTTTATAAATTAAGAAGTTCATACTTTTACATAAGAATACAATATTTTGATGTGTCTTTCTCATATAGATTCGAGTTTTACTCATTATTCATGTAAAGAGAATCATGTAAAAATATCAGTTTTATCTTAAATTATCAATTTTCTATAAAATATCATAATTACAAATATTGTAAATATTTAAATAATATTATTAATTATTATTTAAAATTAAATAAATCATATTAATTTTAAAATATTTTAAATTAACTTTTAAAAATTAAAGCCGACATTATATTTTGGTACCGATGTAATACAACATAGTAATTACTTATTACTAATTTTTCTTAATAAATGTTAACAATTAATGTAATTGACTAAAATTACTTTATAATTTATTTATGATTGTAGTTTTTATTTATATTGTGTTGAACTATGTGAGTGTATAAAATAAACCAATTTGCTTTCTTGTAATAATGTTTTGATTTCGTTTTTTAAGTATTTTTGTTTATTAATAATTTTAATGAGATTGATTCTAAATATATTAAATAAATATTCAAAATTGTGTGCAATATGCAATGAATAGGTTCAGTCAAACTCGACGACCGGAAGAAATAATAAACAGACAAAAAAAATATCTTTAATTTAATGATCAACTCGATGACCAGAAGAAATAATAAACAGACAAAAAACATATCTTTAATTTAATGATCAACTCGATGACCAGAAGAAATTATACACGTAAAAAAAAAATATCTTTAATTTAAGTATTTAACGATTATGTGGGAAATGTAAAAAATGTTGGGAATTAAATCGCTGTAAATCAAATAATATAAAATTAAAATAATTAAAATAATACGTGATTTAATGTGAAAAAATCTTTAAAAAAAAAATTATATGTCAAACTCCGAATCTCCACTATTATAATAATAATGAATTTACAAAAATTCTCTCAAATTTTACGCCTAAAAACTTAGACTTGATATTACACAATACCATGATATAATTTTTTGTATAGAATAAAAGTTGCAAACCTTCCCTACCATAATACAACTTTTTTGTATGAAATATGCAAATTACAAAAATCCTCCTTGTCATACAAACGCAAAACTCACTCACGCACTCTCTCAACTTTTAAGATACTATATGACTTTTGGTTATGATACACTTCAAAAACTAAACATAATATTCTATTTATAGAGTATCTACAATTTTCCTCTTCCTATTCAAAATATAACACTTACAAAATAAAACTGATATTAAAAAATAAGTTTCCTTCTCATAATAGAACTTCATCATATAATAAATATTTTATAAAAAATATGATTTCTTCCTTTTTATAATTTTTTTTTTGAATAGAATACGAGAAATATCCCAATAAAAATTTGTTTATACCCTAAAATTTTAGACCTTTATCAGTTTATCCTCATAGAAAAAAATCAATAATACTATGACGAATAAAGAATTGTTATAAAAAAAGTAAAATATAAAATGATATGTACGACAGTCGACTATAACTACTAGACTCATTTATATATGTTGGATTATTTATTAATTATACTCTGATACATCATTTTGTAAACTATTTTTTTATACAAATTATTTATAAATGTAGCCATACTCAATTTTTTTTTATTAGTGTCTCAGTTCCCAACAAGAAAATACGCAAGGAAAAGTGCTTAAGTTTTTTTTTTATGGCGATTACTATAATTTTAAACCTTTTGTACTCTTTTTTATTTACTTTATTTTTTTAATATGTGAAAAATATATTTTACTCATCATTTTGAGAATATATATATATATATATATATATATATATATATATATATATATATATATATATATATATATATATAAAAGCAGCCATAGAATATGCAGTAACTAACTCATATTATACCATTTACCAGTAAAATTTAACGGTCACAATTTTTTAAAAAATCCACTCCGTGCACACTTCTGGCGTGTAGTCCAGCTTTAAAAAATGTGTACCATCATGATGGTAAGTATAGAAACTTTCCACCATTATGGTTAATGATGCTTACGATGATTTCATTTCCTTAAATTATTCAAATTTGAAAATTATGTACATTCGTCAAATCTGCTTCATAATGGTTAATGATGTGTACGATGATTTCATTTTCTAAAATTATTCAAATTTGAAAATCATGTACTTCCATCAAATCTGCATCATAATGGTCAATGACGAGTACGATGATTTGATTTTGTCAAATTTAAGAATAAACGGAATACGATCGAATAGCTAGCTACTTGCACTCCATAATCATAGTTGAGCCTAAGACTTGTGGCCTGACCTGGATCCGGCCTGAGCCCGAGAAGGCCGAGATTTTGGCTCTAATATTTGGCCTAAATCGGCGTGCGAAATAATTTGGCCTGGCCTAACTAGGACCTGATCTGACCTTAAGTCTGGACTGGCCTAATGCCTGGCCTGGTGGACTTACTAGCAACCTGCTGTACCAGCCCAAAAACAAAGCCCACCTGCATAAATATGTTTCAAAAAAAAAAAAGCCCATACCTTCCTTCCTTCCTTCTTAGGCCTAATCCTGAATCCCTCCTTAATCCTTTGTTCTCTTAGGCCGATATTACCACTTCGGGATTGGGTTTATCGCCTAAGTCGGTACATCCTTCATTCCTCCGTCCCCAACAAAACTTGTGGATGGCGACGCTGTAGCAGGATTGGAAGGTGTTTTAGTGCATCACCGGCGTCTGATTTGCCAGCGACTTCGTCTTCTTTTAAGGAGGTGTATGGTCTTGTTAGTATGGTGCTTTTGGGGCAACTACTTTGGAGAAATCGAAGCTCGATTTGTCACAGTGATTCCAATCATGGTGGTAAAGCTTCAAAATCAGATCAGCAGCACAAAAGGATAGCTTGGACAGAGGATGAGGCGATGAACACGTGAGTTAAAATTACTTATATGTTTATGTTTTCTGATGTGCCTTTTTATGTTAATTAAACAAATAGAAATTGAAACATCTTAGTAATCTTGGTTGATTTGTGGGTCTTATACTCCTATTCAACTAAATAATTAAACATAATGCCTGTGATGCTTGTGTGTGTTTTTGTCTGGGGTTATTGTGTAAGAACTAGTTTAGAGAACCACAACTTCACGAATGTGTGTGCATATATTTAATTGTATGGAATGTTGTGTTAAACTAGTTTTATATCAGCAGACTACTTTAGAAGTAAACCTGCTCTTGTGCATATTTGTTTGCCGTCTTAAGTTGTTAAACCAAGTAGCCTCAACTGGTCACATTTTTGTAGGATAAGCCTGGCTTGAAGGCAAAAAGTCTAAGGTCTGATCTGGCCTAGTCAACCGCCAAGACTAATAAGCCCCGTGTTGTGCAACACTAGTTGGCTCTCTCCTATATATATAAATTGTCTCGTCCCTAGCTAGTGCAACATTCGGCCTTCTTTCCACATCCCTCAGCACGATGTCAGCACATTCATGGCCTGGTGGGCTGGCCAAGAATTTCTTGGCATGCCTAGTCCCATGTATATATCTATTGGCATTTAGTACCCGCTCTGATATGTTAGATATTTGAAATCAAGACCCATTTGCATAAACGGATTACCATATAGGATAATAGCTCAATGAATTGAAGTTTTTGTATTAAGCTACGAAGGGATGAAATGGAGAAAGAAATATAATAATTTTAAAGTATTTTAAATATATATTTGGTTGTTAGTGGAATGAATGGTGTAATATGATGACAAAATTATCACACATATTCATTCTATTGGAATGAATTTTATTCTATCAACTCTCACATGGAATAAAAATCAAATAAATGGAGTGAATTTTTATTTCATTGGAATGATTTATCCTCCAAAATAATAATTTAACACTTTATTTTTTATTACATTCATTCCTTAATTCCATTCCTTCAATCCAAACGTAACATAAATATTAAGAGTAGTAAAGAAAATGACATGACAATAAAGAACACTAGGTTTATTTCAGAATAATGCATTACTACAATAAATTGATCTAATGTTACAACATCAAAACTTGCTATATAAATCAAGCACCAGGATGTTGAAATCAATAGGCGCTTGATAGTAGTATAAACCAATACTATAAGTTGCTATTATATCTCAAGGCTCGGGGTGATTTGTTACCGGCTTACTGTGTTCTTGGTTTGATGATGTTGAGCCTCCAAGTGACGAAAAATCATCTTTCCCAATGAGAAAAGTCGCATTGGTCCTCTTTAGAGCCAGCCAAGGCGTGATAATTTTATGCTCGTGCTGGTTTTGTTGGACTGGTGATTTGTTTAATGGATTATAGACAAGAGGCCTTATTCCCTGCAACTTTGGGTCGGTTGAGAATTTGTATGGTAGCTATGGGAATACGAGTATCTATGCAGGAAACTGTGGACACATAAATCGTGATGCAAGAAAATAATAATAATACCTTTTTGCTGGGACGACAGGGATACAATGTTTATGTTTAGCAACGTCTGCTCCATTACCATTTAGAATGAGCACCAATACACGGAGTCAATTTATGGGAGGGGCAGAGATGAGTGGTCAAAAACCACCTCACACACATATTTCCAGATAGAAGGAAGTGTGTTTAAAACAAGGTACACAAAATTTATCATTGGAATTCGCCAATTGATCTATGTAGAGTTCAAAACTTAAAACTCTTTATTTACTACTTTCACATTTAAAAAAATAATTACAAGATACTCACTAGATGAGAGGTTCTGTCAAAGCAAGTTTTGTAGGAGGTGTATTCAATTAAGACTTTTAATTTTTTTTTTAAGTGATAAACTTTTGTAGAGTTTATGAATTTTAATGACTTTTTAATACTTTTTAAAAATGACTTTTAATAACTTTTAAAGACTCCATGAAATAAGTGTCAGACTTTTATAGATTTTTTATCAAGACTTTTGTATACTTCTAATATATCTTGCCGTTTATATTAATTGTTAATTAGTCAATGTGTACAACCTCTCCCTCTTGTTAATTATTCTAAACTCTTGTTAATTATTCTAAACAAATTGTTAGAAAATAATCATATTACACTATACCTATATTTAAATTTTGTATATACCTAAATATATGTAAATAAGTCCAAGTATATTTTCAATTATAAGAGTGTCAACTATTAGATGTTATATATCCTTATATTTTTATTTGTTTTTTTTTTAATTTTATTTAAAAAATAAAGTATTATTAAACTCTAATTATTTGAATTATGAATGGTTAATTTAGCATATCAATAACAAAGTTAATTTAGTTATACATTTAATTTATTCGTTATTTTAATTGTCGTTAATCAAAATAGATATTATTCTTGTTACATCAAAGAAAAAAAAGAAACACATTTGATGAATACTTCAAATAAATTATAATCTCGTTAGTTAGTATTATTCTGGTTAATTGTTAACCGCGTAATTCTTGACATGATTTATTATTATATAAACATTTAGTTCAGTGATTTATGATAAATTGGTACATTTGGATTGATTATGTAAAAACTTTAGATAGTATTTTAATATTATCACTCATAAGCAACATTTATAAAATATTTTAAACGTCCAACAAAAAATATTCAACAATAAACTAACTAATAATTTATTTGCATTAAATATAAAATTTGTAGATAAATTATATGTTCGCTTTCTATTCAACACAATTCGGATAGATTTTGAGTCAATTACATGTTTCACCAATATGAATATATATTTTAGTAAGTTATGATAAATTGATAAATTTTGATTGATTATGTGGATTCTAAATATTATTATAATTTGATCACTCAGAAGTAAAACTTATGAAATGTCTTATCGTCCAATAAAAAATATTAAACAACAAACTAGACAATTCAATATAAAAAAATTACATTAATTTTATTCAATATCAATTTTAAAAATACCACCGAATATGTACCTTCTGTCCTGTCTTGACATTAATTCAGTCCAATTAGTTGTCTGTAGTCAAATATATATATTGTCACGATAAATAATTTCATAAAAAAGCACGAGAGGCAAAGAGCAAAAATAGGTAGATGAAATTTAGGGAGACGAAATCTCATAGAAAGCCAAAATCACATAGCCAACTAGCCAAAAAGACCAAGAAAAAAAACATGATAATATTAGGAAGTCTTTGGACATGAGACTAGACTTTAGATATAAGTTAGTATTTATACCTCTTGTTTTAATCTAAAGTCTGTCAAACTCTACCATTTGATAGAAATATGATAAATCTATGATTTTTTGAATATCAAAATACTTTAATAAACTTTGTAAAAGTCCTAATTTAATACCATTTAATTTTTAAAGACATTATAAAAGTTATAATTGAATACCACTAAATTTTTAAAGTCTTTATAATTCCTTAAAAATCCTAATTGAATACATATGTAAGACTTATTCTTTGAACTATCCAGATGACAAACTTTAGTATATGCTTAGGGTATTTAACAACAAAAAATATGTGCTTAGGGCACATTACACACCAAGCAGGAATCAAAGGTGTAAGTAGGGATAGGGGTGTTCATTTCAACCGATTTTTTATCGAATCGGTCCAAACCGGTAATGTTTTTGATTTTTTTATAATTTTCGGTACCGGTAATGGTATAGGAATTTTTAAATTTGGTATACCGAAAAAATCAAATTAAATAATAATATAATAAATTTACATTAATTATTATAATATATATAATAAGTATATATATTATTATATATAATTAATAATAATTATATATATTATTATAATTTATAAATAAATTAATATATAATTATTATTTATAAATTATAATTATATATATTACTAATTGGTATAACCAATAATTCTGAATCGATTTTTACTTTTGCGGTATTTTGGGTTCAGTACCGATACGTTTTTTTTGGTACCAGTTCGGTAATTTACCAATGAACACCCCTAAGCAAGGATATGAATTGCAAGATAGATACACAAAACACACGGATATATATGGATACACCTGGCAAACGGGCCAGGTTAGTGGTGGGTTGGGTCGCGATCGGGCCAAAAATGCCCGAATTTTTTTGGGTCAAAATTCCTCAGCCCGTAGCTCGAGCCAACTCGCGGGCCAATTGATTATTTTATTTATTTATTTACAATTATGATACATAACATGATGTTTTGATTTTGGGCTATTGAGTATAGAATACAATTTGTTTTATTCAATAAAAATGTATTTATTAACAAAAAATATTTAAAAACTTATGTTTAATACTTTAATTAATAAATAATTTTAACATTAAAAACTATTGTGAGTATTATTTATTTGATTAAATATGTGAAACTAATAATTGTAATTAAATATCAAGTGACTAATTTAAAAAAAATGCTAGAATAATACCACAAGCACATTACACGTGTATGTATTTATATAGTGAAAATTATTTGATTATACATGTAACGTATTTTCACTATTCTGCTATGTGCAAGTATATAAAAATATAATTAATTATTATTTTTTATTAACATTTGTTGGTCAATAATATTTTAAATTTTATGTTATTTAAGTTCTTTTATATCTAATAATCATATGTTTGGAGATAATAGTATTTTGAACAAATGAACAGAAATTTTATTCCATAAATTGATCTGAATGATTAATAAATTAAGTTATTTAATTTTTTTTTTAATGTATTGATGTATTTATTTTTTTTGAATAATAATAATTTGGGACACAAGCCGGGCCGGGCCAAAAAAATCCGCTTTTTTTTTGCTTGAAAAATAGAAGCCCATAACCCAATTTTTTTAGGCCAGTCTGACACGTCCTGCGAGCCTGGGCATTTTTTGCCAGGTCTATATATGAAAGTAGAGGATATTCAGGAAAACATATATTTTATGATGTCTAGTTCGAGTAATGGTTGAGGTTCCTCTATTATAAAATAATGCTACCTCTATCCTAATATAAAAGTTCTATATTGACTTTTGCGGTCAAATTGACTGTTTCTTAAATTAATAATTAAACAGGTATATTTAGATTTCCAATAAGAAAAACATTGCAATTAATACATAATTGTATGTAATTTATTATGCTTATGGGTTTATAGGCTTTTTGTACATATCAAAAAGATTTATTAATTTGAAAAATGGTTAATTTGACCATAAAAGTCAATAGAAGACTTTTATCTTAGGACAAATGAAGTACATATATGTATGTAGGAGGTGATCAATATCAAATAGATGTTATGGAGTAATAATTGGCAAACACCATCAAATCCACATATTCTAAATACCAACAGACGTGATTTAAAATGGAAGGACAACGTTCGCTAGTTATTCTAGCGAACTGTTTAATCACATTTTTCAGACCATTGCACCCTTCTATTTATATAAACGACGACGTCGTCTAATTCGATTTAGAACTACACCATCCACCAGTTATTCTAGCGGATTGAGTTCATTTTTAATGATATTCATTTATACGACGTCGGGTTAATGTAGTAAAAATAAGTCATCCGCTAGTTATTCTAGCAGACAGGGAAAATCAGATTCACCCCTCTCCACTGTCATAAGAATTGGGGAAAAACTTACCAGCCCTAATTTACTGAACAAATCCGGCGAGTTCATCAAAGCAAATACACTATCCCATCGCAATCCCATCGATTTGCAAATCCGTTCGGTTTATTCATACAGTCATGCAAGATTTGAGTTATACGCCAAGTTTATAAACGTTTAATCGGTAAGTTTTTCCTCAATTTGATTAATAATTGTGCATAAGGTGCATTGGGTTTTACATTTGTGCATAAGGTGCACCAGGACATCTATTTGATTAATAATTGTGTTTAATTGGGCATAAGGGCATTGTCGATGAGTGTATGGTAGTGTTACAGTCGGTATACAAGGTGCCATGGGTTTTCTATCGGTTGTTTATGTAGTCAGATATATATGCAAGACCTGTTTTGTTTCATATTATTGTGATTACTCATAAAATGGTAAATTTGTTTGTCAAAACATTAGCATCAGACTAAGGTATTCATCCAACTTGATGCTTAAATGAGTAATCAGACTAAGGTATTCAGACTAAGGTATTCATCCAACATGTTTCCCCCCCTTTTCCTTTTTAATGAAATGTAAGGTTATGTTTTTCAGTCACAGTGATAACTGGTAGCTCACTACTCAATTCTGTACTGGGGTAAGGGTGAAGGCTTACCACATATTGTTACTCGATTGAGTTGGCCAAGATCTTGTAGTGAGGACCTGGACTGCAAGTGTAGGGCCATCTGCTATCTCGGCACCCATTACTGAATAGAATCCCTGCATTGTGTCTTGGGAGGTCTTCATATCAGTGAACATGCCTTCCAACTTTGAAGTAAATTGACAGCGGACACTCGGTCTTGAGCTTGACTATCAAGCTTCTCTCTGCATCATCAGAGACGGTCTTGCCTGAAAGAAGCCATTGTGCCAAATGTTGCTTGTAGTAATATTCAAAGGAAGAATTCAGAACATTCTGGAAGGTCTTATCATTGTTAAATGCCACTCATGATCTTATCATGCTTATCCTTTTCATCCAAAAGTCAACAGGGTTCTTTCTGGATCAGTTACTAGCTGCTTACCTGCCTCCCGAATGTGGGAATTCATGACACCTCTAAGGGGTTCTATTTGGAGTACTTTCATTACCTATTTGGTGTGTGTAAATTACAGTGCTCAACACGTGTGATATTATTTTCTTTGAGAATTAGTCTATGTATGTGTACTTATTTTATTTGAATTTATGAGGGTAATTGGTGGTTTTGGATCAAAAAATCACCTGGGACTTGTTTAATACAATTTGGGGTGCACTTTAATGAAGTTTAGTGGAAGGGAAAAGATCTGGAACTTTTAGATCTGCAAGAGGGGTACAATGGTCCGAAAAATGTGATTAAACAGTCCGCTAGATATTCTAGCGGACGTCGTCCTTCCATTTTAAATCATGTCCATTGGTATTTAGAATGTCTGAATTTGATGGTGTTTGCCAATTATTGCTCTATAGCATCTATTTGCTATGGATCGCCCCCATGTATGTATATATATATGGTTGGATTTAAAAGAAAATATTAATAAATATCCGTTCTTAGAACACTTTGTAGCCAAACTTAGTTTAGGCATACCTTATATTTCCTTCCCCATATAAAATATATTTATATAAATGTACTGCTCATCAGTTCAGGCAGCATTTTCTACCGAGTAATATATTTGTCTAAATAATAATTAAAAGGAAAAATATTGCATCATCGATGAAAGAAAAATATAATAAAAGCGCAACAGAGACATTTGGAGACACCTAATTGGAATTCTATGCTGAAATTAAAAAAAAAAAAAAAATTAAAGAAAAATTTTAAAAAAAAGAGGAGAAAAAGTCGTATCAAATGAAACTAACCAGCTTCATTTCAACTGAGGTTTGGGATAATAAAATTTTAATATGAATTATCCTGTTTGCTTCTAATGGTTGAACCCTTATTCGACTATTACCATGGGGCATGGACTTATAAACCAAGGAATAAAATTTCATTCTAAATGGACAAAACCTCTTATTAGATGTTTCCGATGCAGAAATGCAACCATAACTTTTCTCCAAACCTTACAGAAATGACCGACATTTCTTTGTCTAAGCTACAAGATCAATCACATTGAAATGAAACTTAGATCCTTGTTATATATTTCTTCAATAATCATGTTCTCTGTCTTAAAATTAATGCAGAAAACTAATAAGTGAAAAGTCCTCACAGAATACTAAACTTTCATTAAGGAATGATATCAAAGAAGACGATCTAAATCTAAAAACTAAAATGAAATTAAACATGTGCAATCTTTCCTTTTCGGCAAAAGGAAGAATAAATCTGTAAAGCAGCTGTGATATTCGTGCAACAACACAACACTTCCCTTCTATGCAAAAGCTAACCATTTCCCCCCCTAATATCTCAAGAGCACAAAGTATTTTCAAAGATGACTAGACGAAATGTTTAAATGGTAAGATGTGAATGTGTTGATTGAGGTTTCGACATACCTTCTCCTGTAAAACATGTTAGTTATTGTGTGAATATGAGAGATGCACCAGGACGATCAATACTTAATTGGAAGTAAAAATAAAATAAAAATCAGAAAGCATACCCAACAGGTAGAGGTATAGAGCTAGGACACGCAAACTCTCCTGGACCAACAATCTTCAGATTTGAACCAAAGAGTATATTGCACTCTGTCAAGAATGCAACGGTACAGAATGGTCGTAGGAAGTCATGATGATCAATATGAGGCGGAATGCAATCATCAGCCGAATAAATATTGACAATGCAACTGTTAGGGACACATGCTGGAGGCAAAACATGCCACCTGACCATTTCTTTATCATTTGCTTGAATAAAGTAGGTAAGGGATCAACTTCTTCATCTCTGATTATACCTGGGGGATTCCCATATTTATCCTGAAATCACAAAGTAAGATGAGTAACTTAAACTAATACGAACAACAATGAGAACAACGCTTGAGAAGTGACAGGAACAGAAATATTACCTCAGCATAGTTTTAACAGCAACCAAATTGAATTGTGATGCGCCCTTTACCTCGCATCCACTTTGCTGGTGCCAAATATGTTTGTTCTATTACCAACAAAACAATAGAGATACATCAAGAGGATTTCCATTGTATGTCAGTTCAAGAATACACTTGAAAATTGAGTAAAATACACAGAAATATAATAATCTAATACTATTAGCGAATTGCGTTTTGGTACAAATGTTCCAAAATGTAAAACACTTTTTTCACAAAAACATTAAATTTAGTGATCTAAAACTTATTTTTCTATTTAGTAATAAGAGACTGAAACTTTTATTCCACAAGAATGATTTTTACTATGTTTTATGATTTTGCAAATGAGGGAAATCTTTATCTAGACACTAGACCTTACAAACAATAGCTAGGAGGAAAACTAACATCGCCTATCTATAACATTCCTCCAAAATACCTAGAATATCTACAAGCTTAGTTATCTCATATAGATAAATATAGAACGTTTTATTAAAAGCTCTAATATTTATAAGAAAACATTAAAAAAAATATTGACTAGTGTCACTAAGTGAACACCTTGTGGGCGTCCAATAAGGGTAACATGGTGTAGCCTCTTGAAAATGCACATGTTGCGATACTAACTTAATCAGATTTAACTATATTTTTAGCAAAGTTATCCTAATGTACCACATTTCGAATAAACGTATTCCGTACCAAAATGATCCGAAAAAATCTACCCCTACCGTACCACATGTGACGTTTTCCGTTTCCATTTTCGTTCCACATACCATATTGAACCACGATCCAAGTAACATTGTTATGTACATAAGTTTCATAATTCCAGACACACTCCATTAGAAAAGAACTATTGACAGTAAAACATCCTAAACAAGATCGTAAAATTGGTTTTGAGATCACAGAGACCCCATTCTAAATATAACTATAATAACAAAAGGTGAAAAAAAAAAAAATAGAATATGTACCTCTAAGTTGCCCCTTCTGCCCCATACGTTGTAAATCATAAACACAGTCAACAATCTTCTTCTGCTCATCAGCATTAAAAACCCGAGTGTGTAGCTCAAGCCCTTGAAGAATATTTCTTTCCTTCCCATTGACCCTCTCAATATGTACAAAAAAATTCGTCCTTTCTACTTGTGCAAACTCAAAATGCTCTTTCTGCTCCTCTGATAAGCCTTTATCAACCACTGGGGAGACTTCTGGGGGTCCAACATTTAAGAATAAAGCAGAACCTAAATGATTTGATAGTGACTGTTTGCCATTCATTGATGATGGTGACAAATTAACAGAACCTCCTTTCAATCTTCCCAAGTAAACAGATTCTGGGGTTTGCATGTAGCCCCAAGAAGGTCTCCTTTTAGAAGATTCTAAGGTTGTGCTTGATGAGTTGGCAGACCAAAACCCAAGGGAAGATTCAACATTATTCTCATTGGATACTGACATATTGCTACACTTCTCTGCATATGAAAGGTGAGTAAATAAAGTAAGCATACATGCATAGTCACGTCACTTTAAATCACGAGTAGACTATGAACCCCCCCCCCCCCCCCCCCCCCCCCCCCCCCCCCCCCAAAAAAAAGAAAAAGAAAAAAAAGAAGCCCCTAGAGCAGAAGCATAGTTAGGCTAAAAGGTAACTCTTTTCAACACAACATCCAAAATTTAGAAATATTGCAAAACATCCACAACACCGCAAGAACTTTCCCTTTTCAGACCTCCCAAAACCCTTGTAAGTAAGAAGGCTATATTTAGACATCTAGAGTTTACTATTTCTTATAAAAGAGGTGGTATTTAACTATTTATAGCTTGTCCTAACTCCCAAACGAAGTAGACTATTAATATGATATACAGAAGTTTCCATACAGAAGGAAAAAATTCAAGCTTTATATTGTCCCTTCCTTTTCTTGTCTTTCTATTCTTCTTCCCTTCTTCACTAGTATAAGAGAATAAAGTCTATTATTAGATCCATCCTTTACCATTCATGATTCCTAACTCATGCAATAAGGCACCATATGAACCCTGCCTACAGAGTGCACTGCTCAACTACTCAGGAGTCAGGATTCTCAAAACCATTTTTTACCCCATGTCAAACACTTGCTAAAGCTGAAGCAGAAGCCTCAAATTTGTTGTACCCTATCCTCCCACCCAAAAAATATATACTCCCTCTATTCTAAAATTAGAGTCCCAATTAACTTTATTGAACATTTCAAGATTTGTCTAGGATGCACTTAAAGAAACACTAAAAAAAATCCCTTATTTTCATTTTCACATATTAAATTAAAATTTACTATAGGGAAAAAATTATTGAACAACAAGTCTACACAAGGCAAACCTTAATATGAACCAAAAGAGTTGAAAATAGAAACGGTACTATCAAATTTTGGACGGAGGGAATAAGATAACTGGTTGTAAGACAACTCAATGAACATCAGAACCATATTTAATACGAGAATATAATATCAAGAACATGCAGAGATCAATTTTTTACTGAAACATAATATCAAGAACATGTAAAGATCCAATTTTTTTAAGCTGCATAACCAATTTCATTCGATCTACATGTATTTTAAGTGAGAAAAATTCATCCTATGGAGGAGATTATGGATTCGAGTCTGCAAAACAGATTGGCAGTGCTCACAAAACCTCCAAAATCTCTTCCCTCTTCAACCCCCTTATCAAACTCATCCACTCATCTCCGGCGCCCGAATCCGGCACTTTCCCGGCAGATTCTCCGCCCATCTTAATTTAGAGAGAGAGGGTTAGGGAAATCAAAGATATGATACGAGAAGGATTTTTACTTTATGGGGTTAAACAGAAAAGTGAATCTAAAGACTCGGGGTTGTTAGAGAATGACTATTTTTTTTATTTTAAAATTTTAATAAATTTATAAGTTAAAATTTTAATAGGTCTATAAATTAAAATATTTGATATTATTTTTATTTATAAATTAAAAATTATAATTAATAATTATAAATGTGTTCGATTAATAATAATTTATAAATTAAAATAAAATATAAAAATTATTAAAATATTTTTTAATAAAAAAAATATTAAAAAAATAAAATTTTTTTTTTTGTTATTTTATAATTATAGACCAACTTTAAAAAAATAACTTATAAATTATTTTTTTAAACAACAAATAATTACTTATTTTTTTAATTTATAAGTAAAAAAAAAATTACTCCTAAATAAATTTTTTAATTAAACTACTTATAAATTAAATTATTCAATTTATAAATATCTCTCGAACACCATCTCATAATCGAATTAGATAAAAAGGGAAATCGTACGATGATGTTTTCACTTGACCGAGTAGGTTGGAATGTTAAAGGTCAGCCGACACACTTCAAATTATTTTTGCTCGTGGCAAACGTTGTGCGTTTATAAATTACATGAATTAAAATAAAAAATAAAAAATTTATTTATTTTTTGATAAAAATTAATATAAAAAAATTAAATAATAATATAATTAAAATTATAGTAGTAAAAAAACTAGCGTGGCATAGTTACACCGCTTATGCCAATGATTTTACGTAACCATTCTATAATTAAGGACGGAACCATGATTTAGGTCTAGTAAAAATGAGTTTTGATACGATATATTTAATAAAAAATATAAATAATTAATATAAATTGAACCACTACATATGAAAGTATTTTTTTTATCCTTAATTCATTAATCACAAAAGAAAAACAATATATTTATCATAGTTTATACGAAATGGATAAATTCATTCTCATAATTAGGGTAAATGCCAATAGAATATAGAATAGAGAATAAATTTTATAAGAATTACTTGTAAACTAGTGTCAAATTTTATATTTTTGAGAAAAAAATAAAGAGTTTTGATTGTATTAAAATAATTAAATAAATTTTATCATGATAAATAATATTACATACTTTGTTAAGAAAATCAAAATTATTTAAATTTTTCTAAAAATTATAAAATTGTTAGAGTTGAAAGTTGTGAAAATATTAGTTTACAGATAATCCGTATATAATTGATTCTTTATTAAATAATATTTATACCTAATGGTGGCCTAAGAATAAGAGAAGGAAAAAAAAACCGACAACCCCCCACTTGACTTGCCTGGTTCCGCCCATGATTTAAAAAATATCAAAAATTTAAAAATATTATAAAATTTATCATTTAGAAATATTAAATTGAATATAATTTTAAAATGTAACACACAAAAACGTTATTATGACTGTTTATTAAACTTGATGATTTAAAGATTTCTTAAATATCGACTTGTAGTGATTTTAATATTTGTAATAAGTTGTTTTACAATTCATATGAATTTGATTTTTCTAATAAATTAACTTATCACTTATGTAATATTGACTTGCAATTAATTAGTTATCTACATGTATCTTTCATACAATGAGACTCTTAATTATTATTTTTACACATTTAAAATTTGATTTTAGTAAAAACTTTTTTATTTTAAAATTTATTATTAAAAATTTAGAGAAAACTAAGTCCAATTTTTTTTTCTGATATGTAAGGATATAAATGAAACTTCTTTCTTAATAGATGGGAATTGGGATACACAAGACTCCGTTAGAAACCTATTATATAAAACAAGATTATAGGAAATGTCAATTAATGTAGTCAATTGATGAGCTTGGAAACAATTCAACCTGTTATAATTGTATTTTTTAGAAAGCTATTTATAGCATACCGTGTTATAAATAAATAAATTTCATAACAATTAAACTATTCGAAAAAATCTACCCCTACCGTAACTCATACCAAAAAATATGACAACATTTTTCCGATTTCTTTCCACCGAAGAAGATTCCAAATAGGCATAACTATGTGCAACATGAGAAAACAAAAATGAGAGGGGGGAAATGCTCACAGTCCAAGCATTTAGGATAATAAAATTCACAAACATCAATGGATATATGTAGGATAGCACATATGGGACCAAATCATCAAGCGTATGTATAAATAAATATTGTGACAGTGATACTGCATGGGACTTGAACTATATATGAAAACTTAATGTCCTTAGAAATTCAGGCCAATCTATATGGTTACCTCTGATGTTGTCATCAAGGTTCACAATACGGTAGTCAAGCAGTACTCTTATTTATTTATGCCGAATAAATCCTACTATATCGATGATCATTGACAATGAGTGTCAATGATCAGCAATATTTGGGATCTCTACAGGATACAAGTGAATTCTATCAGACCACACATTTCTAGAGTTCGGGTTTGGTTCTGATATGCATTTCCAAACTGCACTGTTACATTTGAATCCGCTACCAAATGCAATTTGCCAGACCCGGTCTCCTTTCTTTACTCTCCCTTTAGCCTCCTGATAGCTGAGCTCGTACCAAAGAGAAGAAGATGAAGTGTTACCATATCTATATAATGTCATCTTCGACGCTTCTCCATCTTCTTTGCTGAGCCCAAGAGTTTTTACTACCGAATTAATGACAGACCTTCCACCAGCATGTATGCAGAAATGCTCAAAAGACTTCTTGAAGTTTGGCACCAAAATTTCTTTGCTACTTGCTGGTCTCCAAATTTTACGCCAAAGAACTGACCATCCGAATAAGAACTGCTCTGAGTAAGGCAAGACAAGTGGGGCTAATGTCGATATGTTCGTTTTTAGAGCATTGCCTGCAACATAGAGAAGTTCTTTTGACAGTGACACCCCTACACGCCCAGCTTCATCATTTTCCTGGAATATTGCGTGGTAGGATTGATCATCGGATGCCATGTGGGTTCGGACTAAGTTTTGAAGCTTGTATTTAGCCCTCTGTTTGTCATGCTTCTTATTAGACAATAAGACTGCTGCTCCCCCCATTCGGAACAATGCATTGGCTAATAGCATGGACTTGAGTTTGCCTTCATAGGCATTCATACAAACAGCTTCCAGGCTAATAACCAAAGCTAGGGAGTTCTTGTGGACTTTTAGGAGGTCTTTAGCCAAACTTAGAGATAAGACGCCAGCACTGCAACCCATTCCACTGAGGTTAATACTCTTAACATCTTTTCGAAGTCCAAATTTGTTTATGATCATAGCTGTGATTGATGGCGTTGGGCAGAATACACTGCAATTCGATACTAGAACATCGATGCTTTTGGGATTAACATTGTTTTTCCTAAGAAGGTCTGTCACAACTGTGAAGACAATGGCTTCTGTTTCTTTTCGTGTTGGAATCAATGAGCCATCTGGTGGGAGCTGGTGCAGAAAACTGGGAACAGAAGCATCACACCCGATACCTGATCTTTCAATCACTTTTGTTAGGAAACTGATGGTTTCTCTGTCTTGAATAAGTAATTCACAGTGTTCAATGTAATGGGATGTAGGGACTCGTAAATGATCAGGTGGTCGATAACAACAGAAGTCAACAAGGTAAATGCTGTTTGATCTAATATAAAACCAGTATGCTATTACAATTAAAGCTGTTGCTGCTAAGATAATCACACAAATGCAGGAGATTGGGTCTGCGAAGATAGACAAGTTGAAAAGGGGGGAATTTTCAAATGAAACCACCATTTCCAAACTTCCAATGGATTATCAGGACTGTACTTCAATGTTTTCTTTATTGTCTATATAAGCAACAGATATAATTACAACAAGTAATGATGTTAACAGTTTTATTAACAAGCAAGAGAGATGTTTCAGCATGCAATTGCTCTATGTCACTATATATATATATATATCAAACACACCAGATGCATGTGAACATGCATATATGGTCTTGCATTGTAATTTTGTTTCTCACTGTGACAGTTTGCCATTTGAACTGCTTAGTACTGATTGCTGGCATTTTTAGACGCAATGTCAAGAGGATCATGTATAAGGAACTTATGATCATGGACAAAGCATAGGACGACGGTCTTTTCAACTTGATTTACTAGGACAATACTAATAAATTAATAATGCGGTCTAGTTAAAATTGACTGCTGTGGTATAATTGATAACCTGCTAGATAGTTGCCCTTGGTTAACTGATTGATCACATAATTCTTATTCATTTTATTCCTTGATAATCACTGTTTCTTTTCTTTTCTTGATGCTCCAACCTGACAGGAAAGCTACTCCCACATGTTTTGGTCATGCAAGTTGCATGTACAACCGCATCAATATGCATCTAACCTCAACAACTTTCATGTTGCGTCGAAAAAACAAACCCTTGAATTGGATTGGCAGCAAAAACTCCTTGATGATAACGTGCACGAGCATCTGCCATTGTTCACACCAAGAAGTGCAAACAATTCTCTTCAGTTGTCATTGAGACACCGCGGCTTAAGTTTTAGCACCAAGAATTAAAGTTCCATATACAACGGTGATAGAATCATGACACGTCATTAATGAAGTAATTATGCTGGGCATCATTATCTTTATTTTAATGACGTGTTATAATTTTAATATCACTCATGTATATACTATCTGTAGACACCCAAATTTTGCACTTGTATACTAACCTTGGCAGAAGGGCAAAATCGTCATTTGACCCGACATAGGAGAAGGAAGGTGGACCCCTACACGAAGCCGCCAAACGAACAACGAGCATCAGGTCAGTTGAGGCAGGACACACAGTCGAGCCAGACGAAGCCTGATCTGGTCGCCAAAGACGACGAATGACCACTACGCTTACGATAGTCGGGGGTCTCGCTCCCCGGTGAGCGAGCGACTGCCCAGCTCGCCAGTGAGCTGGCGGGGGTTTAAGGGGGCAGCGCCCCCTGGAAGCTAAGCACAAAGAGCAATTTATACATCAGGTAACAGCCTTCCAAAATAATACAGCAGAAATTGACGATTTAAAACTGCGTGACACAAAAATCGAGAAAAACAAGCTGGGCAGCCGCAGGTGCACCTGCGGCCACCGACAGAGGGGACGGTTTCGCGGCTCGAGGAGACAACCCGACAGTGAGAAAGTGTTGATTGTTGTTCAATTAATTAAGCGTTCTTGTGGTTTTGCTCAAGTAGTGAAATATAAAGCGTTTGTTGGCATACTGCAAGGTGAAAAATGGTGTTTTTCTTTAAAGTTTTAGCTTATGTTATTTTTATAATCTTTGATTGTTGAGTTGTTTTGGATATAATATTGTAGTGTATTGTTGAGGATCCGTGGATTATGGATTATTAGCGAGGGTTCCATCGGAACGTAATTTCCTCCTAATGTCTCGATAACATCTGTACGGTGATATGTAGTTTATTGTGGTAATGAATAGTTCGTAGTGTTGGGCTTGTGATTTTTGATTCGCGTTGCATAGTAACAAGTCCAGTATTGTTTAGCTTGACTTGGTATCTTCGTGCAGGGATTTGGGTGATTGTGAGCCTAGGGAGGAGATCCTCGTGATCAAATCTCGATGATGGACAAATTTGGGTGTATGTAATCATTGCAAGAGTCTATTTTGTATATATGTAAATATTTAGCCTAAAGCGATACCGAACCGTAATCGGGCTTAAGGCCCCGTAATAGTAAAAATATGTGATTGTGAGTGTTTGGGGATATTTAGATGGCTCACATGCCAATGAATAGCCCCGACACGGTTTTGTATGCTTGTTTGGATTGGCGACACGAAAAAAACGGTTTTTCAAAGTAAGGCAAACGACCAAGATTTTTAAAAGTGATCAAATTAGGATATTAGAAATCACGAGGTTAAAAATTGAGTTTTTTAGTAAACATCGATCCCTGTTTGGCGAAAAGGCTACAAGCGGTTTTGAAATATCATAAAAATAATTTTATAAAAAATAGACAAACGTTTTCATTAAACTTTGATGCATAGGGTTAAAGAGCTTCTAGAAGTTGCCTTCATTTTTTATTTTGACTTTACTGTTAGAAGACAATGAATAATCTCGATTCCTATTTGACAAAAGTTTAAAAACTCTTGTTTTCTGAAAACGACACCTAATAAAAACCCCATCATTTTCAAACTTAAAATCAATGTTTATTAGAAAACAAAGTCTTGTCATTTGGGTCAAAAGACGTTTCAAAACACTCATTAAATAAAACACGTCTTCTACAAAAGAATCGAAGCAGGTTTTCTCATCACAACAAACATTTAGACACACACACATGTTTTAGGATTTTAAAATGATAGGAAAACATCAAGATTGCGGTAAGCGTGTTTTCACGGAAGTCGGGGGGTGCCTAACACCTTCCCTTCGCTTAAGCAAGCCCCCAAACTCTATGAATCTCGGTTCGCAGATCAATTAATTCGGAGTCACATATGAGCCAGCGATTACGAAAACAAAAATTCAGATGAGTTGGTACATCCATTTCAAATATACCAACTGGCGGCTCTGGTCAATTAGTTCATCATAAAATCGATCTTTCAAACCCCGTCGACATTCAAGCCGACCCTTTTCCAAAAAACTTATCTTAATCTAAAAGGTTAAAATTGGAAAGGGCTTTAATATAAAAAACGAAACGACTTTTCCCAGCATCGACACTATCAGTGTATCAACAACAGACCTCAGGCCGGCTTAGGCAGAAGGTCAGGTCAGTCTGGACTTTTTGAAAGGTTAAGTCCGGCCGAATATGAGCCAATAAACCATGGTCTGTTCTCAGCCTTGCAGGCCAGGCCTGACTGGCCTAGGCCAGGTTTTTACATGACCGGACCAAAGCTAGAACGTAGGCAATTTGTGCACCACTAGTTGTGTCTGATATTCTATTGTCAGCTGTATGTATATATGTTGGTTAATTGTGTGACAGTTTTTTAAAATGCAGTTTGATATTTTGTGATATAAAGTAAGTGTATCCACAACAGTATGCCCAACCAAGCTCGAGCAAGAGCAAGACAAGTGTTTTAAGTTAATTGACAATGAAAACAAGATATTGTCCGGTCTAGCCATCTAAATTTATACACCGGTCCCAAAATGAGGGTCACGTACTAAAAAATTTGCACTTTGAGAAAAATTGTAAACCCTTTTCAATTCAAGTAACTGTACAAATATTATTGTAGAATATCAATGATGAATAGTGGTCAAAACTACCCTGTCATTATTCAGCTATATATTAATTATTTTAAAATATTAATTATTATTAATGGATTTTAATACTTATAACTAATATTTTAAAATAATGTTGCAGTATTAATTATGAGAATTTATTAATTGTAATACATGCAACAATTTCCTGAAAAAAAACTATTATTTATTCATGTTAAGAATATTAGTAGAGAGTTGATTATACTAAAAAAAAAAAAAAGAGGCTGCTGAATTACAGTGCTGAAGAAGTTAATGGATTTCAAGTAATGAAGAAGTTAGGCCAATTGAATTATTATTTCCAGAAAGTCCAGATTGTCTAGGCTAGATCTATATATGATAAAAGAAGCTAAATAATTAATTGAAATAAGCATTCTAGAAATTGATAATTTCAATAAATATGGAGTAGCATTTAGAGAAAATAAAATCATTTTTTATTTATTTATTTCCAAATAGGTACCACTACAGTTTTTTTTGATAGCTTTAAGTTTTTCAATACAGAAATCACTATTCTACATGTACTTTTTCCATATTACAGACAAGGTTGAGAAATCTTCTTCAGCAGGAAGCAACTCAGGTCTTTATAGTTATTGCAAATTCATCGCCGCGAACCGCTGCTAAGACCTGCAACAATTATCAACATTGCATCAGAATATTAAACAAAAAATGATTCTTGAAACAGCAAAAAATATCATAGGAAAGATGAATGAACCATTAATGACTTCCATGTTGTAAGGATTTGTATTTAACTCCACAACTGAGAAAAGTATGAGTGAAAGAAGAAATGGCAGAAATTATATAACATTGAGCCTAACTAATTAAGTTTCATTGTGCGCAAATTTGATCCACAACAACTTATATTTTACACAATCTGTATAAAAAAAGAGAGGAAGAAAGAAGACTAAGAAAATAAGTACGCCTTTCTGAAAAATGATCATCCTGATCTTCTTGCTATTATATTACCGAATGCAACCAGTAAACTTTAAGATTTTTTTAAGGATATTTAAGTGATCAATTGATAATAATTATGAATAAAATCACTCTTGGAATCAAACTGAGACGAGAGAATGCACCTAAAGAATGGGGGCAAATTTCCTATAAACAGTAGAGAAAGCCGTTAAGTAGGAATATGTGTATAAATAAAGCATACCTTACTTATCATAGGCTTGTGACTCAAATCTTTCTTCAGACAGAGTAATGCAGCATGCGCCATGTGATCAGCCATCGAAGAATCACTACTACCTAGTAACCTCGGATCCATCACCTCGCTCAGTGAACCTTTTTCCAGAAGTGGCAATGCCTGTGATCAATGGAGTTTACTTGCAACATAAATTTCAAGAGTTAAACTGAAATCTTCTCTAAAATTGGAAACACAAACAAATTGTTCAAAGCTTCTATAAAAAGATGGTATTTTCTTGTTTATGACAGTATCAGCAGATGAGTGTTGGTGTTCTACCCGAGTCTTTGATTAACAATAGTAACAAATAATCCTAAATACTTGCTCCTAAAGATATTCTTGGTGATATCTACGGATAAACGGTCAGAAAATTCATATTAACATTACCCAATCAATTAAGGACAGACCCTCCTCCCCTTGCTCTTGAAAAGGCCGCGCAATCTTCCCAGAGATGAGCTCTATGAGGACCATCCCAAAAGCACTTACATCAGCAAAAAGGCGTTCGTCTTCCTCTATATTATGACCTCTTCAATAAGCAAAGTAAAAATGCAAGTAGTAAGAAGTATTCATAAGAAACTATATTTAATATGACAAGAGTATAAAGATCTCTTACTTAGCTGGTGAATCTGAATTACCGAAACTAGCATCCTTCAGCCATTTTGCTGTTTGGGGTAAACAAAGCTTGAATTTCCATCAAATAAAAAACTCTCAGTATTTGAGCCAGCTTTAGAGAGGGGACTTTGGAATAACAGGAAATTCGGCCATCCATTACAATTTTGAATTGTGGAGTATATGCATTTTTCAGAAAAATGGCAAAAGTGAAGAAAATCTTCTTTCCAGTGGAGAATTTAATTTTTTAGCTCAATGGCCAGCCAAGTATCCTCGTTTTCCGAGTTTCCTGATTCCAGTACCCCTAAAGAACAATATACTATGCTTACCAAGGCAGAGGAACCATGACAAAGTACAATATTACATGAAGTTAGAGATAGGTCAACAATAGGTTCGTCAGCACACTCCTCATGAAGATAGCGGATGCCTGCACCTATTTCTAGAGCAATGTACCACCTAGCTTTCCAAGAGAGATTCTTAGCTGATTCATCACCTACAAAGCATGGGAATCAGTAGTCTAATGTGCCTATAGAACTCGATTGATTTCATAAGATCTTAAAATTTTGCTTGCTTATTATAAGCTTGATTGGCGATAAGGAATACTGGCCTAGATCATTTTTGTGAGGCTTAAGGAAAAAACATTTCAATAGAAATACAACTTTATCTAATGTTTATTAATTAAATAAAACTATTAAAAAAGAGATAAAAGTTTGTTTTTTATAGAATCTTAGGTGCATTTGATCGGGAAGAGTAGGGAAGGAAAAATCAAGAGGAATAATTTGACATTTTCTTCTCTTTTTCATTAATTTTGTTTCTTCTTATCAAGTGGTAGAAAAAGGAAAGAAGACTGAAAATTTCCATTCACTTATCTTTCAATCTTACCAAAACAATTAAGACACAACAAATAGATTAACCAATGGAAGGCCAGAGTATTGGAACCTGCATGTTCTAATCATTCGGTCAATAGCACTTAAACTACATATTAAGGTTCTTGTTAAAATGTCTGAAGTAGAATGTTTCTGAGCAGACGTGAAAAATAACCAAGATTTGAAGGATGGCATAATAATTGAAAAAGGATAATATTATTCTTTATAAGGGGATACTTAATACTTCAAAATTCAAATACTAGAGAAGTAGTCTTACATTTCAAGTTCATTTCAAGTGTACCGCTGCAAGGATAGTCGCACAGCAGGGACAGAGAATCACCGTTAGAACAATATCCAACAAGGTTCATAATATTTCGGTGCCGAACTCGGGATAGGATCTTGAATAATGACCAGGCCTGGTCACTGTTGCCAGAGTAACACCGTATGATAATGGGTGTTTCTTGATATATCCCTTCGTAAACTATCCTATTCTCGTTCACTAGAATGACGTTCTCGTTAGCAAAGCCGTTCGTCATGACTTCAAGCTCACTAAGAGAGAAAGCTCTAGGGAAACCAGTTCTCCATGAAAGTGGATACCAACAAGGACTTTGAGGAGTTAGTGGGGGAAGCAAACACTTTGTATTAATAGGATTATTATCACTTTCGCTTTGATGCCTATCATGTTCATTTTCAGTGAAAGCTACATCATCATTTTCTTTGCAATATGTTTGGCATAGTTCGCTAGGAAAACCTTTTGATGGCATTAAAGTTGGTACACCTTTCCCCTTCATAACCGCAACATTGCAGGCTACATGGTCATATATATACGCTTTATCTTTCCTAAAGTGACTGCCAAAAACAAGTAAATCATCAAGGTAACACCTAAGGGAACATTAACTCACTTTTTCCATATATAAAACAGTAATGTGAACTACCTGTCTAAAATTATCCACCGGGGATTAATTTTTTGTGCTTCTTCAACTGTTATTTTCCTGGGATCATATCCAACAGCAAGTTTAGCTTCCAATTTCACCTGCATAATGGAAATTTCAATTTTTGCACTAGGCATATGTTTGTAATATGATAAAGCATAAAAGTTGGTCACTAACTTCATTATTCTTGCATTGTCGATTGAAAGGCTGAAGTATGCACTGGTATTCTTCCCGCTTTTTCTCAATCTCTTCTTTGAGCTCTTTAGGGCTCAGTTCCCCTTGTCCTGAAAGCTCTAATCTTACCCCTGAGAATTCATCGAGTTAAGACACTAAAGCAACAAGGTAGATATGACCATTGTCTCAAACATACTCAAGATAC
Organism: Hedera helix; assembly: GCA_947179155.2. Classification (NCBI taxonomy): domain Eukaryota; kingdom Viridiplantae; phylum Streptophyta; class Magnoliopsida; order Apiales; family Araliaceae; genus Hedera; species Hedera helix. The sequence goes on along the minus strand of OX359284.1, from coordinate 33,085,548 downwards.
AAAACCTTAAAAGTTCGCTAAAGAATCTCAGATAGAGTCGATGTCTCAAATTTCAATAGGCTGCATACCTTTTTTAAAAGACATATCCATTATCACAATTTATTGGGAAATAACAGTGAGAAAGTCCTTTATAAAATTTGATAAAACCCTCATACTGAAAGCAAGCTACAAAATAAATTAAACACTTCACTTCTTTGAAATATTTAAATTCATTTGTCCTGTCACAATAGTTGAACAAGGTTTTGTGTGAATCTAGAAACTCTCAAAACTCTTTAGATAGAAAATGAAATAATATGCTTTCCAAGCATGGGACTCAAATTTAGGAACAAAGGAACAAAGGGCGTTGGGATATAATTATTTGAGGCCTGGTATAGGTGTAGGCCCAGATTATTTTTAGATCCGGATCCAATTCGGTCTACGTTTAGATATATGTTGGGCCCGGCCTTGTGTCAGTTCACTATATTATATTTCTTGACGACTTATTGGGAAAGTGTCAAAGTCTGTGTTTCCTTATTTGGGAGGGACAAGGAAGTTTAATTTAGAAAGGACTCGATCAATAATTAATTGCAATCCTGAAGGGATTCTAAAAAGTACTCCCACTCCTCATTGGTTTCGGGTTAGCATAACATCTATAAATAGAGCCATAAGCAGGGTACATCTAAATTACACATTAATTTGAATACATAAATTTATTGTTTTCCAGCAATTTAATTCTCTTTATTGTTTATGCTTTTGGGCTGTACTGATTCTCATGTCGGAGCCCCAACGGCACAAGCTGTCGGGCTCTCTGATATGACTGTTATTGCTTACTTTTCGGTTATGATGTGACTGTCATTGCTTACTTTTCGGTAATTTGGGTGAGCGGTACAAAATTTGGCGTTAACAAAAGGCTTAATAATTTAAACGCTATCAACTACATAATGGATGCCAAGCAAAATTACACCAGTCACCTGGAGGATCTTGATTGATTTAAAATAACATGGAGTGCAAATATACATATAT